>OX235275.1:32028821-32481038 GCA_944472155.2 Trichobilharzia szidati | reverse complement strand
TAAATGAAGCATTTACGTGATTGACATACTGTTTGTACAGGCATGATCATATTTGACAAGTGCAATTTGAAATGGAATACTGATATATTATGTTATATACATATTAAAAATGCAAGGAAATAAGAGATTTGAAGTCTACCTCCCAGATTTTAGGTATAAGCATATGGAAACCAATCAGAAAACCAGCTGAATTATTTTAAATACGTAGCAGTATAATGTCCTTCAGATGTTTTCAGGCCTTCAACAGTTCTTCGGTGGAGGATTTGCCCGCAAGCCTTACTTATCTTCACCGAGTCCCTTTCACCTAAGGAAAACTGTTCCAGAGCAACTTCAGAACAGCCGTGTTGTGAGACTTCATATACCGTCACTAGATTTAGTCTTGAATCATTTCCTTTGATGTCAAAATATTCAGCGACCCTCTCTAAAGCTGAAAAAGTGTCTGAGCCGCTATCCGGAAATGCATACATCCTAGTACTCGTTTGGGGCAAACAACTTCACCCGAACAACCTCGAAATAGACCCTCTCAAAGTTGACCTTGTATCCAAACATTGTTCCTGAACTGGAAGCCTTATTAATATTCTCGAAATGTAATAGTCTGCGATGGTGCACCTTACATCTCCATAATTGTTATTGTTTGGAATAAAGTGATTATTATTATCCGCCTACCTTGCAAATGTGTAAATGAACTATATATACAGAATGCTACCAGGGACAAGCTAAGAAGACTTGGTAAAACTTATAATAAATCTACGGACTTTTCCTCGCTCATTAGCATCCTAAAGGTATGTGATAAGATCGGATCAGACAATGCGAGTAAAATTTATCAAGAAGAACTTGTTGCCATTAAAAGCAACTGCAAAATTATTTCTCTTTGTAAACTCTTCCAAAAAAAGACTGCAACAAAAACAGAGTAACATTCCTTATATTCTTCATGATAGTGTTGCTGTTAAGGATGAAGCAGCCATTGTTGAACTCTTTAACGAGCACTTTCCTGACTCATAACACACACACACGATATTTCTGCATGCATCGACTTGGACTCTGTAACAGGCAATACACTGTCAAATATATGCTTGACTGTTGATGTTACAAAAAGTGCAGTAAGTTCATTGAGATTCTGCAATACTCCTGGACCAGACTCAATTTCCTCATTCTTCCTAAAGAGCGGTGGCTCCGATCCCTCTCTCCTTCTGCTTAAAGTACTCTCAGCATCCCTTATAAATGGAGTATATCCTTCCAAATGGAAGCAGACATATATTATCCCTAGATTTAAATCCGGCTCAAAATATGATGTGATATGATGTTTTGTAGAAAATATCAAGTGATACTTCTAAGTTATTGTTGATGAAGTATTCTTCCCAGTCAGAACTTCTCAACAGATCTGATAGGAATTCCCAATCTACATTCTTATAGTCCCTATATTGATAGTGCGCCGGGGAATTTTTAGGTGTGTATTTAGTTGTTATTCGGAGGGATAGCGTGCAGCACAGTATGTTGTGATCACTGTTATCAAGTTTATTTCCTACCTCAATCGAGATGGGCTCTATTTCACGACAGAGGATTAAGTCAAGAGTATTTTTGTTTCTTGTAGGGAGGCGTACGCACTGCTTCCATCCGCCTACGTCCAAAGTTTGTAGCAGCTCGTCATGGATTCTAGGTCCTGTACAGGTATCCCAGTTTACTCCAGGCAAGTTGAAATCGCCGCAGACTACTTTGTACTCAAAGTCCAGCGTAGCTACATGCTCTAGTATTTCTGCAATAGTTACATCAGTCATTTCAGGGCTATTAGGGGGTCTGTATATACATCCCACGAGAATTTTATTTTCGTTTGTGTGGACGCTTATCCACTTAGATTCAGGAAGTTTGTCAGTAGTTGGGTTATTGAAAGTATTGGAGTGCATACTATTCTTACATGCACGATGAGTTATCTTGTAAACTACAATCGTGAAGCATCATAAATCAATGATTTTTCAAAAGTTTAAATTGCGAGATTATTGTACAAACAACCAGAATAGGTTCGTATGAATGCTAAATTGTAAACCGTCCACTAAGGTCAACATCAAGCTAGAGCGCCAACACAAAATTCGTTCTGATCCTTGCTGGAATGACGGTATTTCCAGATTGAAGGTCATTGTGGGTTCCCACGTCGAGTGGATATATGTTATCGTGGACTCCTTTGCCATTGAAATTTAAAGGCTTCATAATATATTTATTCCTATCTATGTAGGACACAACAGTTTTACAGGTATAGATAGGTATTATTTAAATTACGTAAATTTGATTTATGGTGAAATTACATGGTTGCTGTCCTTTATGACATTAGTTTGTGTGGACAATCTGCTAACTAGTCATTCAATAGAGCACATTAAGAAATATAGAAGTATTTCCTTGGCATTATTTGTATAATTTTGTCAGCATTTTTATCGCTAGTAACACCAGAAGTGAATTGTACTGAATGCAGACTAATATTGGTTATGGTCAAGCAGATTTGTTTTGCTGTGCCAAGGTCAGCCAAAACCGCCATTTGTCGCTGCATGGTTTTTCCGTACGAGTAAGTTGATTGACATGTAGAAGGCTATTTGTTAGCCATTTTAGATCATTGATACTGCTTGTGTAGGATGTTGTACAGCGTCTTGTTGCCGTGACAGTGGATATTTCAAGGACGCCGAGTCATTACTGGCCAAAACCCTGAAGGATGATATATGAGTAAGTGACTTCAATTCTCGCTCAGCATCAGTCTACCTGTAGGTCTGTGCAACTTCCAATACAAGGCAAAATGAAGAGAAGAGGCGAGCAGCACAGTTTCAGAGAGGAAAAAACGTATGTGGATATGAATAGGACCTTATTGTTTGTACATATGTGTTTATATTCGTTGTACATCACCATCTAGTAAACACACATATTTATTTATATCTAGTCTTTTTGTGCATCTATGCGACTGGTCTATTTATCGTTTACAGAGTAATTAGGGAATTAATGCAAGGTGTTTAGGTACTGTAGTAAACTAATAGTTGATTCGCTGTAGGAATAAATAGTTTATTAATGTAATCAGTAGAGTGAAACAGTCTTTCCGGAGAGCGTTTGCGACTAATAACAGAGGTGCAACTTCTTACTTCTAGGGGCAGGCTGTTCCATATTTTAGGATACGTGACTGTGAAGAGGTTTTCGTGGAGTGTTGATCTAAAAGCTTTTATTGTCACTTTGCAAGTTTGGTTGTGCAGATCATAAGAGCTTTCGGGTGAAAAATGTATGTCCTTATTGTCTGAGATTGATATTTTGTGTAAGACCTTAAAAAAGAATACTAGGTTTATAATAAGTCGTCTTGTCCAAAGTGGGTCAAGTTTTAGGATCATGCACCATGAGATGTAGTCTTTCTTACAGTCGTAGCCAAGTAGTTGGGAGGTGAAATATCGTTGGATACTTTCCATCCTTAGCTTGTCACGTGTGCGAGTGCTGCTAATAATAAATGGACAGTGTTCTAGTAGTGGCCTTACACACGTTTTGTGTAGAATGAGCTTGGCTTCGTTGTCGTGAAAGATCCTGAGTATGCATCCTAAGAGCATCATCGACTTTCGAGTCTGTGATGCCACTTGATCCTAGAATGTTAGGTCACTAGAGTACCTCAGACCTAAGTCGACGACACTTCGGAGTCTGGTTAGGTTAACAGATTGACGTGTTAATTTCATGTCGATTGGGGGCGCGCCGAAGCAGATCCAACCACATTTGTTCAGATTAAATTGTAGATTCCATAAAGACGACCAAGCAGTCACTTTATCTAATTCATTCTGCATAACATTCTGGAAGTACCCTAGGTCGTCACATTGGAATGTATAAGCTAATTTTAGGTCATCTGCAAAGATGAATGGTTTCCCATGTGAGAAGCAAGCACATATGTCGTTGATACAAAGTTTAAATAGGAGAGGCCCAATGACACTACCTTGTACTACACCAGAAGTGACCGGGTTAGGTTTCGAAGTTAGAGACCCGAGTTTAACTATTTGGGACCTGTTGTTAAGGAGTGATTTAGGCCACCATAATAGTAGGTTACGCATTCCTAAGGAGTGTGGGTAAGGATGGAAGTTGTGGCATATTAGTAGCAGGGTGTATACTGAGTAGCGAGACTGTAAGCTTGAGGTAGTTGGCTGCAAATGTTTTGCTGAATAATTCACACATGTCTGCAGAATCAGTGTACAACCTACCTTTGTCTATGAGGAGAGAAATGCTGTGATTTTTGCGATTCATTCGCTCCTTTAGGATTTCTGTGAGAGCAAACACCCCTGCAGGGCTGACTTGTGTGGTGCATTCTTCGTTTCTCATACGCAAATCTTGAGCGTGTGAGATGGAGCTAAGGGTGTTAAACATTAAACCTAGTGTGCCAAAGTCGTGGTGTTTGAAGTAACTTGTCGAGAGTCTCTTCGATTTTGTACGGTCCTGTGGTTTTATAAATTAATTTCTATGTGGGGGAACCTGTAGTGTTTGGAGTGGAATGACAGCATATAAACATGTGTTTGAGTTATGGTAGAAGACGCTCAGAGCTCTCGAGAGGTCATCAGTAGTGAAGTATTCTCCCCTTTCAGAGGATCTTAGCACTGATTCTACTAAGGTCCAGTTTGCCTTACTATAGTTCCTATATGTTATTTGTTGGGAAATAAAGGTATAAGCTGCATTGCTACTCAGTGGAAGTGGCAGAGCACACATCACTGTTTTGTGGACACTACCTGAAAACTTAGAACCCACTAAGATTGGGAAGGGACTTATACCGCGACAGAATATTAAGTCCAGTATGTTGTCACCTCTTGTAGGGGTAGTGACAGTTTGTTTCCAGCCGAAAATGTCCAGTGTACCTAAGAGCTTGTCATATTTAGTTGGCCCTGCTAACATATCCCAGTTGATTTCGGGTAGGTTGAAGTCTCCACATATGATCTTATGCTCGTACAAAAGAGTGGACACTTGCTCCAGTACATTTATAAGTTGCGTCTCGTAATCACCAAAGGTGCCAGGTGCTCTGTAGATACATCCTATTAGTATTGACCCATAGGGTGTCGTGCATGTCATTGAGTTCCCTATTTTCTAGCTGTAATACAGTAAGTGTGTTCAGGAAGTACACCAGGCAGCCTCCTCCCTTACCACTCTTCAAGTCACAACGAAAGTGTGTGTACCTATCGATGCTTATCTCTTCGTCTGGTATATTGGAGTGACTCCAGGATTCGGTAATAATAAAAAAGAAGACAAAGGATAGCAGCACCGAAGAAAGCAAGTGGAGTCCTCAGGAAGGGATTAATAAATTTATATATATTCTGTGTAGTAACTATGATTATTCTGGCACACTAACTAGTCCTGTTATGCTAACTTTTATATTATATGTGAAATAATAAATGCCCTGTGTAGAAATGTTTATCATGTACTTCCAGTAATATTAACATTTATAATTGTAGTTTGTTGTAACTTATACGTTTGATGAACTTATAGTATCTATGTAGGGTGAAAAGAGGGTGTAGGAGTTAGACGCAGAAGTGCATTGTCATCTTTGAGTAATCTGGTGACTGAGGAGATGAACACTGGAAGTGTGTTTGCATCACGCACATCAGCTGGTAGTCTATTCCAAATGACTGAAAACTTATTTAAGAAGATTGTGCCGCATGTAAGTCTGACAATGCTCTATAGCAGCTAGGTTGTGATGATTTCTAAGATTGTAACTGATGACAGCAGTAGGTTTAGTTATTGGCTCGGAGGAGTGCAAGAGAAGATTAGGTAGCTAGTAGTAAAAAATAAGGTTAAGCTTAAGAGGTCTTTTCCAGAATGGTTCTAATCTCGGTCTGTCGCAACGCTCAGAGTATTAGAGACAGCAGTGGTCGTGCTGACTCTTTCAGTCTGTGACACTTTGTTTGAAAGTTAGGCATTTTCGCCGCCGTAAGTAAGATACTTCGAACCTTTTTCAACCACTCATCATCCGGTATATTGTAGACTATCACACTTAGTTTAGTATCTAGTCTTTTGATGACCTCTGTTGTGATGAAGTTTATCAGGATGTCTACCTCGGTTACTGATTCTGTGTCAAGTTCGCCAGGATTTATGGTTCTGGTCAAGATGCTCAGAGGTGTAAGTTTACATCCCCGCAATTTTATGTCACTAATCTGTGTTGATAGTTTAGGGAAGAGTTTTATGTCAGGACCAGGCGCTGAGTTTGTGGAAGCGATGCCACTACTAGTTTTCAGCACAGTTTTGCTGTCAGTTCCAGCCGCGTTAGACGGCACTGACAAGGGGGGAGTTGCTTGTCGTAGCAAGTAGATATGTGCTATCAGTCATCAAGTTAACTGGTGATTGAGTTCGTGGCCTTTTTATGTTATCAAACATGACTAATTGGTGAAGGAGGTGAAGTTAAAGTATCAAAGCAAAGGTCAAGGTCTCCGAAGATTTGACATTCAAGAACAAGTCAGACACAGGGAATGCCCAAATGAAAGGTCATTCCCAACTAAAATCATGCCTGCCTTACCAGACTTGGAGAAGGCAGATGCAGTATTCCACCCATTCTGTAAGTGCTTTTACTATGAATTAGTTCTGTTAGGTGGGTTTATGGCTTTTAAGATCAGGGTTTAAGGTCTAGGGTTAAGGTTAGGATTAGGGTTAAATTCAGGATTAGGATTTGTGACTGGGGTTAAGTTAGTACTGGTCAGAGAACAGTGTCAGAAATACCATTAGATGTCAAATTCCCACGAACTGCAGTCACCTGGATGAATGTGTATATGGCGCATGGTATAATTTCTCTATAGATCATCTGTGTAGTGACTGGGAGATATTCTAACAACACATGGCCCACAACTATACAGTGTGATATCATGTTTGCAATGTTTTCGAGTGCATTTTTCGACGATTATGTGAATTTATTGCATCTGAATTCTGACTGATAGTGACATGGCAGCTCGTCGCTTACGGCGTATTGGCAGGCTGCGTGTTTTACTCCCATATTTTTTCGGAGTTGTGTTGCTCGTTGTTGCAAACATATGTGTGCTATCAGTCATCAGGTTAACAGGTGACTGAGTTCGTGGCTTTTTGTATGATGAACCATAACCAATTAGTGAAAGAGCTGTCGGTGACATTTATGGAATTGGAGAAACACTTGTGTGAATCTCACAACGAAAATAGAAATATGTAGCGATCAAGCCAAGATGAAGCTAAAAATGAACCTACCGCATCGTAAATCACTGCCGTTAGTTCTCTTAGTCATATGAAATGCCTAGAAATCTGATGCTGGTTGTACTATCGCTAAGCTGGTGCAAGCCACGACACTACTGCTGTGAGATGGGTTTGTTTCTCTTTCTAGCTGCCCACAATCCCTAGATCATCCCCTGGGCGTCAGCAGGCTCACAAACGCTAGGTCGTTCAGTCACACCTGCTCCGCTTCGACCGCAGTTCATAGAAGTTTATATTTACCCATGTCAGAAGACTTCTGCACATGTATTTGTCCATCGTGACCCTGTGTGTCGCCTTCTGGAATCTTCATGCAATGGGCCGTATAAAGTCATCAAACGTGAAGATAGACCATTTGTCCCAGACAGATAGGCTGTGAAAACACTGTTAGTGTCGATCGTATGAAACCGGCCCAGAAGGCAATTCCATGGACCTCGAACTAAGCGTTCCGATCAATACACAGTTGAATGAATATCCGTTAGTCATCGAAGAAATGACCAGCACGGCGTGGGAAACCGAGCCTTCTTCCGAGACCCGAAGGAAAACGGGTTCTGGATGAACCGGGAGATTCCAATAACACCTCCATCCTTATTTTATATAAAAAGACTGACATGACCAACCTTCTTTTCTCCTTAAAAATCGGTCTATTGCGCTTCTGGCACATTTTTTATGCGTATAAATTATTTTACATTGCATCCACATCATAAGTTAGATGCTTTTATGACTACATGCAGCACCGATGGCAAAAAAGTGTTTCTCGATGTTATACTTTCCCATTATTATCCGTATGGTAGATGTCCACTTCAATTTAAACACTATGTTTCGTGCATTTTCCTCGACAAGGCACTAGAAAGAAAGCCATAGAGGCAGAAGATCCAACGGACAAGCACTAACATAGCGATGTACACCAGAATAGCTTAGGTAGGCGACTGCTAGGCAACCCATCAAGCCCATCGGAATAGTTTTGCTAGCGGTTCCAACATAAGGTTTTTATTCGCGGCGGGTTTCGTCTAAGGGTCCTCGTAAATTCACTAGCGGTGACTGATATGTAGCGGTAGATAATTCCCTAGATTTATTAGCCACAGCATTCGTCACTCACTGCTCAAGCCGACCTATTCAGCTGAAGGCTCGCGGTCAAGCGTCCACACAATTTGGGATGTTTTCGTGTTACGTTCAGTTGTTCGTGCGCAATCCCCAGCTAGTTAAAAAGTTGACCTTGCACTACGATTTTGGTCCCGAAATATACTTCTTGTTTTGGACGATCAATGCGGTGTTTTGCTTTTTCCTTGGTCTACCCGAAACAAACACCACAGGAGCTGTGACTGTAAGATCTTGCGTCAGTATTCGTCGTACTCTCCTTTAACGTCAACAGCCTAAGCCTCTAAATTGGACAGAGGTGGGCGTTGATCAAGGCATTTCAATAAGTGATTGAAACGCCGACATTTGTATTCCTCATAACTTCACGCGGCTTCTCAGATTTCAATGGGACGCCATCGCGAGAATTTAGTAGGACAAGCATTATTTACACGAGTGTCTTTACATACAGACGCCGGCAGCTGGTAACTTGAGAACTACTGGACCTAAGCTCAGTTGTCGTGTTTAGTTTCATTTAAGGGTTACTAATTGGGGTCTTTCTATAAAAGTAACATGTATGCGGTTTGATAGGGCGTACGAGATACTTTTGGTGAATAGGCCCATATCTGGGTGCATTTCGTTTGGCACAAGTTGGAGTGGATGATACGCACACTCCTGAAATCGACTACATACTCATTCATTTGTTAGGTAAAGAGATGGCCACTTGTTTTGACAGCACCACTTAATTGAAACAGCAGTGAACACCATGCTCTGGTTGGAGCTTTATGCAATCTTTGCTAGTACAACAGGAATCTTCTATCTCGCATACCTTATTAAGGCCTTATTTTTGGGCAATATGAAACGCGGTAAATTCTGCGGTATTGAACAGGCACTTAGTGCACCCCATCACTTCTGTGGAAATGCGGTCAATAACTATCCAAGAAGACTTCGGGGAACGTAGTCGGAGTAACCATAAGGCTTAATCAGGAACCTAAGATGTAGCAGGCCATTTACTAGACGAGAAATGTATGTGTTTTCAGGTGTGTTGGCTTAGATAGTTATGTGTTGCACTTCTGGTCAGCTAGTTGCATTTCCTGAGTTGACATGAGGTTGAGATACACGTGTTGGGGAAGAACGATGAAAATGCTTGCAGTAAATGGCATCATAAGCATTAGAGGTTACTGTGTCATAATCAACCGCTTGTCCGAGCATATGCACAGCCGTCTTAAGAGCATCAGTAGGAGTAGGAAGACAAGGTAGCATATGAGTTTTGTCAATGACTATAAGGCACTTTTGTACGCTATCAGTTTTAGGGGTATTGGCACAACGTTTGAGATTGTTCGAAAAGTCAACGGGTGAAAAAGTGAAAGAAAGTTACTATGAAAAGAGACATAACCTCATTGCCTCTCAGTCAGAGTTCAAATTCGTATATTAACCATCCACTATGTTATCTCCTTTTGGAAATCTCGATGACAACAGACAGTAAACTGATGAAGAGTCTGACTCTTATTACAGAAGCTTTCCAGTCGTATCACAGTGCATACTGAGAATCGAATATCGCCAACCTCCCAGAACTCTCTTCTAGGGGCCCACCAAGGCCGGGACAAGTACGTACCAGTATGAAACACAAAGTTCATTTGAGATTACAGAGCCTTATTTCAGTACCAAGAAGTGATCTGAAAGAAACTGACGTCCTTTATATTAATTCACACGAACGGTATCAGATCCATCCGCTAAATACACTTCACATTTACGATGATGAGTGGATAGAATAAAAGTTAAGCAATAGCGATCCGAGGGGAATTAGCCGAACAAAGAACATCTGATACACGGTTAGATCAAGGCGGTGAAACCAAGTAAAAAGCATAATATTCTCAAAGAAATGTCGAGAATGGTGAAAGGTACCAAGCAGGACATCTTTCTGTGTAACATTCTTCGTCCATTATGCATGCTGAGCTCCGTTTCTGCGCTTTCGAATAAATGGGCGGGTTAACGCAGTCGGCGGTTTGAAAGTCACGTGCGTTCGTTCCTCCTGGGTTGCTATTCTTCAACATACAACTATTCTTTAACTTATCCCCACTTATAACTCTCTCTTATCGTGAAGATTTGAGTGACTAAGAAGTCAAAAATTGTGTAGGGAACTTAATGGCGAGTTCACTAACGGAACAAATATTAGAATAAAAATCCAGGTTAATGAAATTACGTTATAAAAGTAAACTATAAAAATTAAAGTCAACGGGTTATATAAATTAATGGTTATTTGGTGATATCTTGTAGTCAGCTGCTACAAATTTTTGAATAATCCGCAGAGGTGTTCACTGCTGGATTCGTGTCTATTAGTAGAAGCTGTGAACCGGTTGTAGAGTAGTCTTCAGATGAGGATGAGAGATTCCCGCAACATTCATAGGATACAACACGGTTAGTAGAGAAGCAAGTAGACAGTGTGAAACAGTGAGAAGATGAAGCGTTGAGCAGCACACTGTATTTTAGATAGTACTCCAAAGCTGTGTATATTTCACAGTGAATCATTTCAAACAGAAGTTATGTACAGTGTTTCTCTTTTTAACATCTGACAAGAAAATGTGCATTTATGTTGTTCCAGACATCACAGGTGTAATAAAGCTCATCTCCAAAAAATTTCATCAACTGTCCGTTCTTACGTTTTTTTCTTTGTTTTCTTTTTAAGTCCACGCAATCTATTATTGTTATCTCCCTTTTAGACTACACCGGACATTAAACGGGTAAGAGAATCGACTCTACTCATTGTAACGACATGGTATTAGCACACTGCACACTACAGACCTCATATGATCAATCCTAGAACCGCTGCCTTTGGATTCAACCAGAGCTACATCATTATAGATAAGATTTTATTTCGATAAATCACACAGTGTTGTACAGTAATACTAACTGATGACGTTTCGAGCACAAATTATTGCTCACAATCATATCAAGTCACTCAAACAACTTTTTAATATTACTGTACAACGCTGTGTGCGTCGGTGGCACAGTGGTTAGGACTCTCGCCGACCATGCACTTGGTCCGGGGTTCGACTCTCTGCCGACGCACACCTGATATCTATGGTCGGCCTGCAAAATTTGGGCTACCGATATCACATGCTGAAAATTCTATACCTGTACCCAAAAAATACGGTGTGGAATCAAGCTAGAATCAAAAAAAAATAATGGAGTTATACTCTACCACAGTGGACAAGTTTTATACCTATATAACAGGTACAACAGTTGAGCGATGGAACAAACTTTGCAGAAGTTATCCAAAGACCAAGGATCTTCACCTTACGACCAAGAAGAGAGAACAAAGAAATCAATTTGGTTTACAGTAGCTCGTAGAAACGATATTGCATCGGAGCTCGGACTTTCAAGGCGGCTGGTTGAATTAATGCGTTTCGGTGTTGCAAATGTCAACATCAGGGTCCTTGTCAGGTTTTCAGCGTCTTCCTAAACTCATTGTATTTGATCTTGGTAAGAGCAACAGTCAAGCTTCTAATTATACAGACTTCACGCTGTGGCCGTTATTTTGTGACACTCATGTATCACCCCCATTTGTACGAAAGTATGGCTTTTAGAATTCTACAACTGTTTCGTCCACCAGAAATAATGTAATATATGACTCATATGAGAGTCGAGTTAATGTCTATCCAGATTCGGAGAAAATACTTCGGTGAGTTTTCTGTTGTGAAAATACTCATGCTGTCGTTCAGTGTCATCAATGCGTCAACCACAGTGAAACTGGCTTGTGCTTCACGGTAAGGACTTAACTGTTGGTGATGTGTACCGATTCAGGCGAAGATGAATGTAATGGTTCAAGTGAATGAACCTACGACGGAATTTGACACATTTAATCACCCATTGTATAACCAAGTAAATTATAAGGTTAAATTAGCAAACTATGAGCTAGTTTTGCGACAGGTTAATGTAATAGAAATGGTGAAATTCTAGGTAATAAAACAAAAATAATGTTCTCCAAAATCCCCATATTCGCCTCCAACTTCTTGAAGATCCTGTGGTTTTCCTCATAATCACCCTCGAGATTCCTCAATCTCCCTCTGAAACTACCCTGCATTAAAACTACCTTGCAATATACACCTCTGAAAAGATCTAATTTCTAATTTGGAAGAGTATGTCGATGGGGCTGATACTACTTGGTCGGGTAAGGATTTCCAGTCGTTGACCACTTTCTGAGAGAATCTAAATGCACACGGCGGTTTGAGCAGCTTTTTGTGGTAACCTTGTAAATGCATTCTAAAGGAAGAGAGAAGAGTAGATTCTGGTAGGTAGATACCGATTCCTTGTTCCCTTCTCTGAAGATGGGGTTTATAATTGCATCCTTGCAATTCCTGTTGGAAATACTTTTCGTGACACCCTAGCCACATTTCAGACCCATATAGAAGAACTGTCTCAACCTTGGTGTTGCAAATCTGAACCTTGTTCCTTATGCTGGGTGTTGTAGATTTCCAAACTGATTTCAGATTAATAACGGTTTCCTTGCTGTTCCGATCCTGATCGGTTGTGATATCCTCATCTATTCTGAATTCTCTAGTTAAGGATCATAAAACCATTTAAGCCCATTAGGAAGGGAAAATCTAGAACAGGACGAATAACTTGACCAAATCTCCTTATTCAAAATAACATTCACGAAGTTAGAAAGTATGTACATTTAAGACATGAAGAGAAGTGAAATGTATTAAAGTCTGAAGTTTTTATTCGAGTGGCAACAAACAGATCCGGTCAGCTTTTGTACGTACCATTTCTTCGTGTGATCCAATTCTTTGTCTAATTTTCTGTTTTCAAATATCGCTGTAAAATCTTTCAGTGGAATCATTGTGAGTTACAGTGAATTAGATCTATGAAATATGGGAAATGGCTTGCACTGAAATGCATTTCATTCAGTAAAGATGTTTGATTATGGTATAGTATTCAAACGGCAATTCCCCTATCAAATGTGTGTCCTTTTCATGAAGTAGTTCCTTAAAGACCTGTGGTGTTGTTGACATAATCGTGTACAGCTAATGAATGAAACTGACAACGGAATTTCTGTCAACAAATTCTGTAATTTAAATATTCCCATTGAGAGGATTTCAGAACACGACGTAAGCAAGCAAACACGTATTTCGGTAAACTCTTATCAGACTTTACTATTACATAATAGAATATTTTTTCATAGACATTTGAAACAATGTGGATGAATAGAATCAAATATAGTCGAAAGGAATGTAAGTCAAATAATAATGATTATAATAACAACCGGGATTACTATCCTAAATAGAGGTTGACGGCCTTGGAAAGAGAAGGGATTGAATGAACAAACAAATTTTTATGTCAACTGCCTCACCTATGTTAAGCAACCGAAGACATACCGACCTAGGGAATTGAGGTGGAACCTTGTATAGAATTGTAGACGCGGAGTTTTGATCAGTCTTGTGATCCCCGTAACCACATGGTGTGGGAATCCTGATTGAATCAACGTCTCGTTTGCCTAACCATCTTGGACAATGCTGAAGAAGGCTATGGTGGGCTTTCCAACACGTTCTACCTATGCGACTGTCTCCACAAGAACAGTTAAATTTGTAAGTGCACAATGAGGTGGCCGGCCTCGGCAGCTCATCCCTCACTTGCATTGGAATTATACAACGAGTGGTGAATTTTAAGCGTAGTTCGGTGGCGAGAAATGTTTTAGCTATTATCTTTCGGAGTTCCTATGTCAGTAGTTCAGTGACTGTGTCTCCTATGAACGGCAAAATCTGCAGTTTCCAAGCATTTCTCTCTACTGTTCTCATCACGGAGACTTTAACAAATTCTTCTGGATGTGCTGCAGTTCGAGTCACCACACATACAACTTCAAGCTTTAGATTTGAAGTTGCAGTAGGAATGGTTTTAGTTTCACAGGGTGGGGTTGCAAACTCACGCCCAACCTTCCCTCTTCACTGGGATTACTACCAGTTTGACTAGGTGTGAAGGAGTGCGTCGACCGGGAATCGAACCCCAGACCACATGTGCGGCCGGTGAGCATTCTACCATTGATGTACATTGAGATTGATTAATTGTCAAGTAGCTTTGTAGAAGCCGTGAAGTCAGCTAGGTAGCTGGCTAGCTAAACAACCCGTTCAGTTAGTTTAAGAATTGTATTATTTAAAAATATGGTGAAAAGTTAAATGCTGCGTGCCCACTATCTCTTTTCCCTGTCTCTCTCTATCTTTCCTCTATCCATCTACTAGTACTCCTGCAATCAGAGTGGCTGAACAACTCTTACAAATTCTAGGCTGGTCAGATCTATTTGATTATAAGGAAATTTATCCTGGATGCAAAATTACCCATTTTAAAAGGTATGTTTCGCATGATAATTATCGTAATAATTATGCCCCTCAGTTTAAAATATGTCAGACACTCATCATTGTCGAACCGGGCAGTTATTTAAGCATTCCTCCAAATTCTTTTGTTTATTTAACACTTACTCAGTTGGAAATATTGAAGACTGTGTCTTGATCTTTTCCCTAGAAGTTGACACCAACTTACGTCATGTGTTTGTGTGTGTTTATGGCGTAGACGCGATATCCGACTACTGATTGTGAAGGAACTGTGCATTGCGCAGCAGTTTGCTCTGTCCTCCTGTTTTCTCACTATGAACTGTGGCTATTGAAAGTGGGAGATATACGAAAAAACTAATTTTCTTCTACTGGAGATGTTTGCATTCTGTCTTCTGTGTTAAATATGGTGACTGACTCCTTTCAACGTAGAACTTTTCACAGATGTGCAGTAGTTCGAGTTGCCACACTCCATGTAGCACACAAAGCAAGAGAAGAGATTCAAGAGAGATAATAAAGAGAAGTGTGAGAAACTATAGGAATATGGAAGAACAGTAGAATTTTATTGGATGTTATAAATCACAAAGAGTGAATTCGTCTACGTCAGCTATTAAGAACGATCAGTTTGAGCCATATCGCCAATTGCCTCCAGCCTTCATTGGTCCTTACCATCACGAGGACCCTAACAGTCAGGAATTTTACACCTCCCTACGTGGTTTGAACTAACTGTAGTGGATTTCATGGACTGATGAGGCCAGCCATGTTTTGGTTTGACCACCACTAGCTATCTCTTCCAACCTGATCCATCGTATGTCAGCTAACATTGCTCATTATCGAGGAAGGTGATGGCGAAACATATGTTCTCACCACCTCAATCGGTGTAGTTTCACAACCTCGTCGATTGATTTTCCCTCCTTACCTGGCCCTCGACCGATGCCTAACCTCAATATTGCTCAGCTTATTATACCACCACGTAACATGGGAGATAGAACGCAGATACCTATGATCAAAGACAGCTAGCAGGCCTTTTCATGTCTTCCAATTTCAATGCCATATCTCACTCACAACCAGCCATACAAGAGGACAGATCTAACTGCTGAGCAGTACACACGTCTTTGGTTTACAGCCAGCATGATATCACGTCTACTAAGCCAGAGATGGCGTAAGTACGCTCTTATTGTAAGTTCAACATCAAGAAAAGGAATGTCAGATTCATTTTCTATTTGAAGAGTACACTTTGTTGCTGGGTGACAGCTGTTGAATCTCTCTGTAACAATTGATTAAGATGATGACTGTCATCACAGATAATAAAGATGTCATCCACATATGTGGCATACAATTGAAAATTATCAATAGTTGACTTGAATGGTCGATTGTCGATGCTAGTCATGAAACAGTCTGTCTGCAATGAACCCAGGGGAGATGCCGTTCCAGTCGCATCGTTGTGTTTGTAAATGACATTGTTGAACGTGAATTGCACATTAAGAGTGCATCTCATTAGTATTTGTACTAGTTTCTTTAAATTAACGGTTGGTAATCCGATATTCAGCTGGTTTTCGTCTGAATATTGACAGACAGTTTCTGTGATTGGAACGTTGGTGAATAGTGATTCAATGTCAGGAGAAAGAGAGCATACTTTTGTTCAACAAGTTGATGTCTTGTATGCAGTCGACAAGTTGAATGGTGTCACGAAGCGAGTGGTGGCACATTTGTTTTTACTTACATGTTGTAAAATGTCATCTAACCATTTCCCAGTTGAATGGTATGGAGTGGGGTACCGCACTTGTCTAGAATTGGACGCATTGGGAGATCGGCTTTGTGTGTGTCTTTAGTAAACCGTATAGTCTTGGTATATTTGATCCTGTTGGTCTCAAATGTGATCATAAATTTCAAGGTTGATTGACTAACTAACTGCTCGGTTTTCATTCTTTTGAGAAACCAAGAGTATATATGGTTTAGCAAAGACACACACACAGACATAAGGCTAGTCTCCCACTGCGTGCTGTTTGTGTATATCCCACCTTCCCCATAACATTCAATTGTGGAATGGGAAATACTTTTTCGTTGATATTCATGTCTATGAAACGGTCCAAGTGTTTGGGGAATACGCCTCTGTAAGTGTTCAAATCTCTCCAAGGATGATAATTTTCTTGCCTTGTACTAGCACTCTGTTATAACACTGTGTTATATGAAAAGATTGATGTGTTATTGTAACGGGTGAGAGGATAAGGGATGGGATAACGGACTACTTTATTCAGGAAACAACAACAACACATCACATTTATGCTATCATCGTCAGAGTAGAGTATGGCGACATCATTGAAGAATAAGTTGTTCTGATTGATTGATTGTCAGTGGGCTCAAGGTTAAACGAGGCTGTCCAATGAGGCTGTTTCACATCCACAACGTGAACTAGATTCCGATTTTTGATGAATAAACACTTGACTGGTTTCTATCAATCTGCATCATCACGCCACACTGTTTGTGTTTGTGCTTTGGACACTTTGACAGCATTCTCTCCTTTTAACACAGTGTTAAACTTTTTGATTTTCATTCTTTTGTAGATTTCATGAATTATCTGGTATAGAGTATGCAGATATGGTGTTTTTTGATGATGAGAAACGTAATATCAAGGATATCTGTGGATTAGGTGTACAATGTCATCTAGTTGAACGTGGGATAACATGGAATCTCTTCGAACAGGCTTTAAAACAGTTTGAACGTAAACACAAACACCCACACACGCACGCACGCACGCATCCACTAAATGACAGTTGAACTCTCGTTAATTTCCTTTAATAATAAGATGAATGATTAGTGAGTGCCTTTGTCTATTTACATCTATTCAAGTTCAATTTGTTGTGTTGTGTCAAGCGATGAGGTCCTTTCTTCTGATTGTAAGCCTTTGTATATTTTTTAATATTGAATAAAAGGTTTAGTAAATCAAGTTGTCTTAGCTTTCTTTCTTCCTATGCGAAAATGTACTTGAAAGCAAACAAACTACTTGACTTGCTGTTTAAGGTTATTGTTATTATTCGTCCGTGCCTGGAGCATGGACCCCTGTAGCAGTGCATCAGCATTGTATTCTATCCTCTGCGATGTTTTGTTTTAGCTGGCTCCACGACTACACCTACACACACACACAAGCTTTCGTTTCCTGTTTTCATGTGATGTAATCATCTATTTCATCCTTGTACACCCAACTCGCCGTATTCCATGCGCGTTCCACTTGACGACCTGGTGACTGAACAGTCTTCTTAGAGTATGTGTCGAATAGATCTACATATTTATCGGGCGATAAGTTGTTGGTTGTATCGTTCCCAGTGAGTTGGTTGTTGTGAACCCTGTCTTGCCATTTTACTTCATCAGTAGAGAGCTTAGGAGACAGATGTCGATGAGAGTCTATAGTAACCTGTGCTGGAAGTGTTTTAGATGGCTCACGTTTCAAGTCTCTAAACCATATAGAAACAAAGAATGACTTGAAAATTTGGAGCGCGACAGATTTCCGCATTGATTTCAGAGTAATAACCGTCGGTTATATGTGTCAAGACCCGAATTCGAACTGTTAAAGTTTGAAAAGATTTGGGTACCGAATATGGGCTGTAGTCATTATTATAGAAGTTTTTGTATTTCTCAATGAATGAAAAACAAAACGATACTGTCGTTGTTTTTACTGACGTTTCGCTACTACTTAGTGCTGCTGCGAATAGCTTTATCAGTGTAGTAATATTAAACCAGAATTTACAAAATTTCAGTTCATATATCGCAAGTTAGTCGTCATCCATCTGCATTTTGGTAATTTTAAGTTGTCAGGTTGGTCAATTGGTAGGGATAACAAAACCGTTGATTTCGTCATTCCATGTGGGTTGGGTAGATGGGTGTTAGCACCCGGTCAAATTCTGTTTTTGTCCATCACTCCTATTCAGACAATTTCGATTCCATTTAATGATGTGAAGTGCTTCGGATGATATCAGATATTCCCTGTGGTTACTGAAATTTTTCTGGATTATTTCAGTATTGTCAAAATCAATTTTGCGACTTGATTTCATGCAGCGTGTATACGACCTATGTGTGGTGATTTTTCTTCAAGCATTTCTAGTTGACTAACTGGATTTCCTGGTGATCGAACAGCGGCGGTGGTTCTTTGGATCTTCACTTCTCTCTGGCAATGTTAGTCCGATGTATATCGTGCATCACACATTCCAAGCATTTAATTTTGTAGACGCAATTGGATTGAGAATCCTTAAGAATTTGGTCTTTTATGTGGACAAGGTTGTTTTGGGGTGTGTGTTCCTGATGTTTTGAGGAAGACTCTGATGTCGTGCCGAATGATTACTCTTCTGATATCGTCTGATGTTTTTGATCTGTATGGGGAGTGACAACTGTTGAGGCACATGTCTTCGGAATATGTATTCGACCATGTTTATTGTTGGTATTGATTTTGTTATCGAAATTGTTTCGGTAGCTATTTATTCTTGAGAATCTCAGTAATGTTTGATATTTCCTCTTCTTCTCTCTCCTTCTCATCCGTTAACATCAAAGAATGTGCTCGCCTGACACGTTTGCGGTGATGGGGTGTGATGATCCGAAACCTAAATATTTGTTGTAGGAGTGAGTTTATCTTCCTGAGTAGATGCAGGTATATTGAATTATGTTTTCTTTCCTCTTAACTAGGCTAGGCAGTGCAGAAATGGTAGTTCACCGAAGTTTGATTCTGCCTGCTTCCGATGTCAACTGGATGCTGGGAGATAGATTGTTCAGTTTCTCGAAGAATGAATTATGTAGAGCTCCTTTGAGCACAACGAGAGAAAGTGACATCAAAGTGTTGTATCTCAGCCATATTTTCTGCGTCGAGTATGTTTGGAAAGATATTTTCTTGAAATGTATTCATGAAAGATTCAGCGACTATTGAGGAATCTCGTTGGGTATCTTTACCACCTGTGTCTTCCGTATGTTC
The DNA here is from genome assembly GCA_944472155.2 of Trichobilharzia szidati. Taxonomy (NCBI): domain Eukaryota; kingdom Metazoa; phylum Platyhelminthes; class Trematoda; order Strigeidida; family Schistosomatidae; genus Trichobilharzia; species Trichobilharzia szidati. Next base: position 32,461,496 of record OX235275.1, on the reverse strand, counting down.
ATCAGAAGTCTTGTCTTATCTGTCACTTCTTCTCCTTCTGACAACTTGCTGGATTTCGCCTGTAGATTTTTGAATTTGTGTGACATTTGGTATAAATCATCATCAAGACTTCTAGAGAGTCTTTATTTGTCAGTACAATGTATGCAAGTCTTTTCATCACTCTCCATGAACAGTCTTCCAACTAATTAGAAGGATCATTGATGGTTGTTTAGGCTATAAGAGTTGATGTTTGTTTGTGTGGTATTTTGTGTCCTTATCTACTTGCAATTGTTGTTGACAAATTCATGGCATGATACTTCGTACAATAATAATGTCTCCCTTTGCTGCATTACGAGTGTCTTCAGAAATCGTCTGTATTCATCAATCAATGCTATTTTCGAAAAAGCATTAGTAGTTAGGGTTACATATATACACATATGCATCTTCAGTGCTGAAATTGGTCGTTATGCATTTCATCATACATGTCATTTGATGGTGGTGAAATGCTGATCCACCACAGAAGTGGTCCGAGTTCGACTCCTGGCTGATGCTGAACTCGTAAACCACTTCTGGTTTACTAACCCCGGAAAGAGGTCAGACCATTGTTCTTAAAAAGCAACCCCATTGCTACTATCGCGTTAAAAGAATGAAGTTTTATATTCCAATTGGAATGCAAGGTATGCCATTTGATGCGCACCTACTCAGTATTGATGAGTCCAAACTATTCGGCCCCTTTGGTACATGTTCAAAGAATCTGACCTACTTGAACATCGTTTTATCGTTCACACATCAGACATAAAACGGTTTTCTGCTGATCATAACTATATCTGCTACTTTACATTCTCCATTGCCATCTTTGTTGATGAAACGTTTTGTTGGTAGGGATTCACTTTCAGGTATTTCTCAAGCAACGTAAGTTCACTGTTCACCTGTTATTTTCCCCCACAGAACAACGTCTTGACCAGCGTTCGTTTATTGCTGACTGGTTAGAAGCTGTTGAAATTCAGGTAGAGACCAGTCCATGTCTCTTTGTGAGAAATCAACTATCCGAGTTCGATTTATTTATGCATTTTTCTCTCAAAGTTGATGTCTGAGGAGTTGAATCTGTTACCATCTTCGTCTTTCCATTGTGGTGGAAGTGATGCTTCAATGAACATTGTTATAAATAAGGCAAGCTAATACGAAGCATGACTCAGATTATTGCTTACAATCAATGTGTTGTCTACATACTTGAGGTAGACTATTTTTTTATCAGCTACAAACACATACACACATTTCAGCTCTGTCTGTTCACCGCTAGCCATATATCATTTTGGTACTACTTTTTGTTGTCTCACTGGAACTGTATATTCTTGGTACATGATAAGAGAAGTTGCTGAAATTCAGTTTTGGATGAATGGAGATCAGCATGCTGTCAGATGATGTCTTAATTCTCATGTGAAGAGGTAACTGTGTCACCAGGGAGGTCAGTTATATGCTGAAATTATTCGTTATGCATTAAGTCATGAATGCTAATTGATGGTAGAATGATCACCAGTGATGCACGCAGTCGACTGCCGGTCGATTTAATACCTCTAGTCCACTACTGGTTTACTAAACGATAAAAAGCCAGAAGAAGAGGGAGTGTTAGAAGTGGGACTAGCAGACCCACTGCAGGCGAAAAACGACACTTGTGACACTGACATTTGCACAACTTATGGGAATCTCATTTTATACAAGATAATGAGTTTACTATCCTTATAGTGTCTTCCTTGCGTTTCTTTATTGACTATTTGGTGAGTAACAAGATCGTCAATTTTTGGATTGAATTTGTACAATTGCGACATCCTGATTGTCGATAATCTAATATATTTAAGATGGCGTCAAAAATACTATTTCGAAGAAGAATTAGTTTCACCTTTTCCACATAGGTAGGATTCAAGCGGACATGAAAGGTTTTTGCACACATATGTTTTGCTAATTTCGTTCCCTACTTTGTTATATTATTTATTATCGTAATATATATCTGACTAGCCTTCAAAACATCTCTTCAGATGATCAATTGCCTATACTCAGGCTGATCTTCTTCTGGGTTGAATTGGATTAATGCGTCAGTGAACTATGTTAATCTTTAGAACCTGTAGACTAAATCTGTTTTTTAAAGGTAGTTTCATAAAGTCGATTTAATAGTAATAATTATAATAGTGTTGTGTTTCACCAAAGGGTTGAGACAGCTATCTATTTCCCCAACCCGCACTACTTAAGGGAGAACGCACAATGGTGTAAGCTGCCGACTGTATCTCACTCAATAATGTATATTTCAAAATGCCATCAAGAATGTGACAATTAGTCTGTAATCATGACCAATAAAATACTGGGTGTTATTTTATTCTGGTCAATTCCGATTGTTTCATCTTCAGACTGGAGACTATCGATTACTTATATAGGCGTGTAACGACAGAAGGCAAGACTCAGGCAACAGATTGTTTATTAATGAAATCAACACATATTTTAATAGATTTCCGTGTACATTATTATAGATTATTGTTAGCTGACAAACACAGTTTTCTGATTGGTTGTTTTTCACTAAAAGTCAATCTTTCATCTCTATGTTGCTGTCTCTTGAGTGTCAGCTCATCTATCTGCTAATTGTATCCGCCTACGCAAAGTCTGCTGTCCATCTTTGATCATATGTTTTCACATGACTAATATTTGAGACATAAACATTGACGTCAATTACTGTTTACCAATTTGGCTAGCAGCCATCTCTCACCACAGGCTGAATTCTGATTGGTTTATTTCCAGACCTGACATCGACCACCATATCAAAGGTCTTTATTCTAAATAATACATTTGGTGTTCCCAGCATGTACTGCAACATCGTGTCTAGTTCTCTCTTTACACTACATATTAACGAGGGAAATAATAAAGTGGGTAATTACGGTGATAATAATGTCAATAGGAGCATGAACGTGAATTTATCAATCAAGTAGAAATATTCAGAATACAAAAAGAGCTGTATACTATTAACTGTTTCGCATTAATTTCGTAGTTTCATGCCTAATACGTTTCTCATCATATAAAATGCTTGCCGATAACAAGATATCATTGAATATTTGTGTTTAAAAGAATGGATACTGAACAAAGAATACTCTTTTCGATAACTTCATCATCAAGTTCTACAGTTGTATATACATAATAGTAGTGAATGAAATAGTGTTATTAACAACATTAATGTTTAAATAGCATCGAATCAATAATATTGATAGATTACAGATCAAACATAAAATAGGCTGAATGTCAGAAAAATTAGGAAAGATACTATTACAAATTCATGAATTTATAGTCTCTACTGAAGGCTGGCCAGGGCAGTAGTAGGGGCTGGACTTGCTTCTTTTGAACACAGAGCATTGATTGGTTGTTTGAGGCGAATTGCAAATAGCCTCCGCTGTTTGGAGCATGCGGTGCACGTGTTTAGTCTTCCCAGCATAAAGTCTTTTATAATTGCTTCTAGTCTTACCTGATGTAAAGCAAGCGGAGAGTTGTGTGCTCACAGGTGAACAATATGCCCTTTTTGCCAATTCCTTCCATGCTTTCAAATGTCTGTCAACAATGAAATTAACAAGTTGGCTTAGATGTGAAGTACAAGAGTCAACAAACTGTAAAAGTAGAGGCTGACTGATTGATGACAGCAGATTTTCGTAAATTCTTTATGTAAAAGATTGGAGTACATGTTTCTGTAAAAATCCACAGGGTGCGAGATATGACCTAGAAAGATTATAGGAAATACTTAATCCAGGAAATTTAACACGTCTTTGTGCCTACTTTTGATCCGTTTACGTGACAAGCATCAAGGGAACAAACCAACAGTGTGATTAGCAGACTGAAATTAGGAAGGATTTATCTTGAGACCATTTTACAAGCTGTTCACTTCGGTTGAGAAGTATCAGGCATAGAAACAGTCACACACCATCGGCATACTCAACAAAATCGGCTTCATCAGAATAAGAATCAAATCATGTTAGAGGTGGATCGGTTACAATAAGTAAATCAGTGAAAGAATCTTTTTTTATACTCTGTGTACTGCTTCCGAATCAGCAAAATGAGAATGATGGTAGTAAATATCAGCTCAGGTGTAATTCATATCACAATTGATGAATGTGTTGCATGCTTTAGGCAATTATTGATTCTTTAATATTTCATGGAAAATTCGCATTGGGACATATAGAAAATCAAAACAAGTGATTCAGTGAAGAGACTCTTTTCAACGAATTTATTATGAAGCTGTACAATCATATATATATATATATATATGGCTTTTTTTGAGAAATTATATCCGGTGTAGGAATTGAATCAAAGTCGTGAATACATAAAATAATAATACTCAAGATCAGATGGCCGGAAAGAATCACCAACAAGAAACTATGGGGACAAACAAAGCAAGAACCAATCGCTCAACAAATATGCAGGAGAAAGTGGAGGTGGATTGGACACTCGCTGAGGAGGCCGCTGGGTAACCGCGCGTCAGGCCAGTGCTCGAGTGGAACCCGAAAGGGAAGCGGTGAGTGGGACGTCCAAGGGTGACATGGAGGAGATCGTGTGAAGAAGACTTGAAACAGTATGGACTAACATGGATGCAAGTGAAAAGTACAGCAGAAGACAGAAGCAAGTGGAGGCGTGCATTTGAAGTCCTATGTTCCACTAGGAACCCAAGGGAACAATAATAATAATAAAAGTATGAAATGCGAATAAAATTAAAATTTTTGTGATTATGAACATAGTTAAATGTCAAGTGGCAAAACAATTAATGTCATATATAGAATAATTCATAGGATGTTTAGAACTTGGAAGAGGTGTGCAATTATAGGATTAGTAGACAAATCGAAAAAATAAAAACGTTACATAACATTGTGTGAAATTGGACAAAATAGAATTTAACGTTGCAAAAGAAAATTGATTAAGAATGACAAGTGGAACGAGTGAAATAATACCGGGGACAGTTCAAAGTGAGAATAGTAATAATAGTAACAATTGACGTAATAAAGAAAGAGCATACAAATTGAATAAACAAAACGAAAAATAGGTAGAGCCAAAATATGATTGCGGATTACCACACTTTAGCATAGAGGGATTAAGACCATGAAAGTTGTAGGGGTTGAACGAATTTTTTGTGTTTACAACGATCTGGTTTTACTATTTCGATAGCCAAAGCTTCAGGAATACAGATGAGTTGGATACGTAGTGATTTCGGCAAATTATTTTTCGCTTTGTTGATGACGTTAAAGGCGGAGGCTGTAGTGATGATCGTGCTTCTTATTGCACCACTTCCACCTGTTCATAACCATGCAGGATGGTGTTCTTGCACCCTCTTGAACAAAACCCCAGCCGAAAGACCTAAACAACTAGCACCACACAAGCAGGTGAATTGATAAACACACACACATAGAGTTGGTCAGCTGCGGGATCTTGTTCTTCAGGTCTCACACTGAATCCATCTAAATGTCATATCGTTGATTTCAGTTTCAGATGCGAACAACCCTTGAGTGGACTGATTCAGTCTCATGATTCTTATGACATCGACGGCACTGTGATACGAAGTAAACGGAATATCTCATATCTTGGCATCAGTTTCTCTTAGAATCTCTGTTGGTCATCTCATATCTTGATGATTTCTAAGAAAATGTTTCGTTTGGCTTGTGACATAAAGATGGTGAGACTTTCTGCTGGAATAACTCAACCTCTTCTCTTACAATATATTAATTCATGCATTCTGCCCATTCATCTTATTTATTATTCACCCCACTTGTTCTTCCCTAGACTTCGCAAAAAAGACTATATCATATTACGTAGAACACTGCAGGCTGTATGTAGCGTTAATGGTGTGCGTCTTCAACTCGACAACTAACTGACGTTGTTGTTGTCCACAGACATTTTAATTGGGTGGCGTCGGTGGCACAGTGGTTAGGACTCTCGCCGACCATACACCTGGTCGGGGGTTCGATCCCCTGCTGACGCACACCCGATATCTATGGTCGGCCTGCAAAATTTGGGCTACCGATATCCATGCTGAAAATTCCATACTTGTACTGAAAATACGGTGTGGTATCAAGCTGTAATCAAAATAAAAATTCCTGCCAGTATTTAGCTAAAGTCAGCCGGTGGGATATCGAACGTCCTCTTTGTAATTCTCAACTCTCTCCTTGTATCATTTCTTCGGGTAGAGTCAGAAGAAGAAGCAATTCCATATGAATTTATGCTTGTACAGCAAGAAATATAAAAATTCAACCGTACCATATTAAGCAGGGGTTTTCTGTGTTGATGAGACAAATTTCAATAAAGTACCTATAAACTATGTAGGTTGGTAAATAAACAGTAAACTATAACCAGAATTATTACTAAATAAATTAATCATTAAATTCCTTATTTATTGCTCATTATATTCCACTAACTTTCATTTCTCGTGGTTTTATTATTTTTACAAATTTGTGTGTTTATATATTTATAAAAGGAGCAAATTTGTTGTATATGTATATAAACGCTGAGAATTCCATTCTGTATAATTATTGTTACCTGGAATAAAGTTGTTATTATTATTATTAATTATGATTGTTATAAAGGTGAATCGTTTGAGTCACGTCATGGATTGTCACAGAATCCCATGAAATTGATTGTATTTCTCACGCATAACAACTGTTGAGAGAGTTAAACTGAATACAAATAGATTTGTTACAGGTGTATTGCTGAAGTCAGAAAAAATGCCTGTCATATTGTTCGGCTATATCTGAATTCTCTTCAACAGCGACATTATAACGCGAGAAGATAAGGGACTACTTTATTAAGGAAAAAACACATCATATTTATGCATTCCTATCCACAATAGAGTTCGGTTAGGTCATTGGAGAATAAATTATTCTGATTGGTTGCCCATTGGCCCAAGGTTAAACAGGGTTATCCAATGAGATTACATCACAGCAACAAGGTAAACTAGATTCAGATTGGAGAAATAAACACCTCTACTTCTGCTGCAGTAATTGACACAAAAGGTTGATTTCACTTCCTGTCAGTCTGTACACGCCACAGCATTAAAACAAAGGATGAAAAGAATATTACAGTGTTTCAGGCTTAGTCTTTTTCCAAAGTCCAGTGATTAGTGAACAAAGAATACTCTTATCAGTAACTTCATCAGGTCCTACAGTTCTGTCTATGTTCATAATATTTAAAGAAATATTGTTGTTAACGACACTACAGTGTTAACTCACATTGAATCCGTAATACCGAAAGCATCTGTGAGTGATAATATGCATAAAAGCGTAATACTTACCTGAATATGAGGTAAGATTGCAAAAATAAAAGAGGATTTACGAGTTTATAGATGTCACAGCAGGACACACTGACTGCACCTGTTTGGTTTGCACTCAGAGAAATAATACTAATTAAGGAGTATCACAAGAGCTTTGTAGGTTTGAGGGAAGATCTCAAGGGATCACGGTTGACTTCATGCGTTCCAGCTTTGCAACGTTAACAGATTGACCAAGAGTCACACAAGAGAAGAAGGTAGAACACAAACTTAGAGAGAACATGTATTCAGTATATTCGCGAAAAGTACGATTCGCAGGCCATGTCTTCACATAAAATCAGTCTTTTTCACTTCGTTAATGTCAAGTCTCAATATTTTTGTTATTCCCATTCGGACGGGAAATTGACTCCCGAGTACTTCCTTGAAAGGAAACAAGAGATCATTTTACAGTGCTTTGTTTATACGGATATTTAAACTGCTACAGTCAATATCAGCAACAGGATTACAGTCAATTTGCCAACAACATGCTAACTCCATGCATTTGACATTAACCTTATTTTATGCATACTTCACTCTGTGGCCACTATGGGGTGACACTCGGATATCACCTCTGTTTGTGCGAAATAATGGCTTTCTTTAGAATTACACAACCGCATTTCATTCACGAGAAATAATGAAAATTATATGACTCAAGTGAGAAGCAGCAGCGACTGGCTGATGTCTATCCCAATACAGATAAAATACGTCGGTGAGTTCTCCCTTGTGAAGGTTACTCATACTGTTTGTTATTCAGTCTCATCAAACCGTCTACCACAGTGAGAGCCACTTGTGTATTACGGTAATGAATTCATTGAAGGTGGTGTATATAAATTCAAATGGACTGAAAGGGTAGAAATTGAATGCATCGAGTCTACGACTGAATTCCAAACAGACAATCAACGCTCCTATTGGGTGTATAATACCAAATGAAAGTTAGTGGGTGAATAAGTGGGCCTCGGGATAATTATGTCACAGGTTAATACCCCAGAATTGACGAGATTTAGGCTGAAGTGAGTCTTCAAAGCTAACTAATTCACACTCTAAAGATGTTTGTAATACTGGTAAGATAATATTTTTTCTAACTAAATACAATCAGTTCACATGTCTTCTTCCATCATTCAGTTACCAGATTTCCCTCCTGACTCGTCTTCATCCCTGACATTCTGTAGAGAAATAAATAAACTAGTGAGTCATTGTCTCGTCTCCTTCAGTACTACTAGTGATATCATCGACAGGAGGCTCACTTGTAGTTACTATCACTCCAATGGAAATGCTTGAGTAAAAGATACCTATGGAAAATAGTAATGTTTAAATCTATGCATAAATGTTTTATAGGAGAGTGACTATTATTCTTTGTGTTCCGAGTACAGCGTAGAACTTGAAGTTTTAGTGATGATCATGGTGCTATCGTAATGACGTGTGCCGCTGAATCCATTGGAGTAACTCAATGCGACAATCAATCCATCTCCATCGTACAAATAACTCTAGATCAAGTGGAATCATACCTTACAAATACATACATATTACCACTATTCCAGAGAATATAGTAGTCGCCTGATGATAAGTAAGCGTGGAATATACGTCTTTATTCTTTTAACGTCTTAGAAGCAGCAGGTTTACTTTTTACGGAGTACGATCGCTAGGCTTACTTTAATCTGACCTCTTTTCGGGGTTAGTAAACCAGAAGTGGTTCACGAGTTCAGCATCGACCAGGAATCGAACTCGGACCGCTTCTGTGGTGGATGAGCATTTCACCACCAAATGACATGTATGATGAAATGCATAACGACCAATTTCAGCACTGAAGATGCATATGTGTATATATAACCCTAACTACTAATGCTTTTTCGAAAATAGCATTGATTGATGAATACAGACGATTTCTGAAGACACTCGTAATGCAGCAAAGGGAGACATTATTATTGTACGAACTATCATGCCATGAATTTGTCAACAACGATTGCAAGTAGATAAGGACACAAAATACCACGCGAACAAACATCAACTCTTATAGCCTAAACAACCACTAACGATCCTTCTAATTAGTTGGAAGACTGTTCATGGAGAGTGATGGAAAGACTTGCATACATTGTACTGACAAATAAAGACTCTCTAGAAGTCTTGATGATGATTTATACCAAATGTCACACAAATTCAAAAATCTACAGGCGAAATCCAGCAAGTTGTCAGAAGGAGAAGAAGTGACAGATAAGACAAGACTTCTGATGAACATACGGAAGACACAGGTGGTAAAGATACCCAACCAGTTTCCTCAATAGTCGCTGAATCTTTCATGAATACATTTCAAGAAAATATCTTTTCAAACATACTCGACGCAGAAAATATGGCTGAGATACAACACCTTGATGTCACTTTCTCTCGTTGTGCTCAAAGGAGCTCTACATAATTCAATCTTGGAGAAACTGAACAATCTATCTCCCAGCATCCAGGTTACATCGGCAGCAGGCAGAATCAGACTTCGGTGAACTACCATTTCTGCACTGCCTAGCCTAGTTAAGAGGAAAGAAAACATAATTCAATATATCTGCATGTACTCAGGAAGAAAACTCACTCCTACAACAAATATTTAGGCTTCGGATCATCACACCCCATCACCGCAAACGTGTCAGGCGAGCACATTCTTTGGTGTTAACGGAGGAGAAGGAGGGAGAAGAAGAAATATCAAACATTACTGAGATTCTCAAGAATAAATAGATACCCAAACAATTTCGATAACAAAATCAATACCAAAAATAAATATGGTCGAAAACAAATTCCGAAGACATGTGCCTCAACAGTTGTCACTCCCCATACAGATCACAAACATCAGACGATATCAGAAGAGTAATCATTCGGCACGACATCAGAGTCTTCTTCAAAACATGAGAAAAACACAGATTCCAAAACAACCTCGTCCACATAAAAGACCAAATTCTTAAGGATTCTCAATCTAATCGCGTCTACAAAATTAAATGCTTGGAATGTGTGATGCACGATATACATCGGACTAACATTGCCACAGAGAAGTGAAGATCCAAAGAAATGAACACCACAGAACCGCCGCCGCTGTTCGATCACCAGGAAATCCAGTTAGTCAACTAGAAATGCTTGAAGAAAAATCACCATGTGGTGAGAGCTGTCTACTAGCCAAATGGGTAGACAGTAATTTACGTCAATATTTACGTTCCCAAGATTTGTCGTGAGAAAATGTGAACAAAGATTGATTGATCGACCACAGCAGACTTTGCGTAGGCGGATGCAGTTAACATATAGAGGATTTGACATTCAAGAAACAGTCACAAATAGATGAAAGATTAACTTTACGTGAGAAACAACCAATCGGAAGACTGTGTTTGTTTGCTTAAATATCCATAGTAATTTACATGAAAATATATTTAAATATGCGTTGATTTCCTTAATAAATGATCTGTTGCCTGACTCTTGCCTTCTGTCGTTACAACCACACACGGGTCGTATACACGTTGCATGAAATCAAGTTGCGAAATTGATTTTGACAATACTGAAATAATCCAGAAAAATTTCAGTAACCACAAGGAATATCTGATATCATCAGAAGCACTTCAAATCATTAAATGGAATCGAAATTGTCTGAGTAGTAGTGATGAACAAAAACAGAATTTGACCGGGTGGTAACACCCATCTACCCAACCCACATGGAATGACGAAATCAACGGTTTTGTTATCCCTACCAATTGACCAACCTGACAACTTAAAATTACCAAATGCAGATGGATGACGACTAACTTGCGATATATGAACTGAAATTTTGTAAATTCTGGTTTAATATTACTACACTGATAAAGCTATTCGCAGCAGCACTAAGTAGTATCGAAACAATAGTAAGAACAACGACAGTATCGTTTTGTTTTTCATTCATTGAGAAATACAAAAACTTCTATAATAATGACTATAGCACATATTCGGTACCCAAATCTTTTCAAACTTTAACAGTTCGAATTCGGGTCTTGACACATATAACCGACGGTTATTACTCTGAAATCAATGCGGGAATCTGTCGTGCTCCAAATTTTCAAGACTGATGTCAAGTCATTCTTTGTTTCCATATGGTTTAGAGACTTGACACATGAGGCATCTAAAACACTTCCAGCACAGGTTACTATAGACTCTCATCGACATCTGTCTCCTAAGCTCTCTACTGATGAAGTAAAATGGCAAGACAGGGGGTTTACAATAACCAACTCACTGGGAACGATTCAAACAAAAACCTATCGGCTGATAAATATGTAGATCTATTCGACACATACTCTAAGAGCACTGTTCAGTCACCAGGGCATCAAGTGGAATCGCATGAAAAACGACGAGTTGAGTGTGCAGGCAGGCGTACGACGATAAAATAGAAGATTGCATCACATGTCAACAGGAAACGAAAGCTTGTGTGTGTGTGTAGGTGTAGTCGTGGAGCCAGCTAAAACAAAACATCACAGAGGATAGAATACAATGCTGATGCACTGCTACAGGGGTCCATGCTCCAGGCAAGGACGAATGATAATAATAACAAAAACCTCAAACAGCAAGTCAAGTAGTTTGTTTGCTTTCAGCTACATTTTCGCATAGGAAGAAAGAAAGCTAAGACAACTTGATTTACTAAACCTTTTATTCAATATTAAAAAATATACAAAGGCTTACAATCAGAAGAAAGGACCTCATCGATTGACACAACACAACACAACAAATTGAACTTGAATAGATGTAAATAGACAAAGGCACTCACTAATCATTCATCTTATTATTATAGGAAATTAACGAGAGTTCAACTGTCATTTAGTGGATGCGTGCGTGCGTGCGTGCGTGTGTGGGTGTTTGTGTTTACGTTCAAACTGTTTTAAAGCCTGTTCGAAGAGATTCCATGTTATCCCACGTTCAACTAGATGACATTGTACACCTAATCCACAGATATCCTTGATATTACGTTTCTCATCATCAAAAAACACCATATCTGCATACTCTATACCAGATAATTCATGAAATCTACAAAAGAATGAAAATAATAATAATAATAGCTTTATTCCAAACAGTATTTGTGGTACAGGTATGGAATTTTCAGCGTGCATTACAATATTGCATCTAATTACCTCATAAATTTTATAAGATTTTAAAAATCAAAAGCAACAACAACAAAAAGAAAAAAAAGAGAAATAAAAAAGAACAGCTTTGCATTCACATATTTAAACAATGCACCACAGGATATGAAATATAAAATTAGTGTGTAATAGAATATGTGAGCAACAATATAATAGTAACAAAGAAAGGAGAAACAAAAGCTAATAGGAACTATTTGTTAGAGTGCCGCAGTAAGGTGATCGTGTCATGCCTAACAGTTTTCTCATCACATAACAGCTGTGCCAGATAAGGTATTGTGGAGTTTTTATACTTGGTAGTCCTGGCATATAGCCTCCTATAGTTGCTTCTAGTTCTACCAGATGAAATGCAAGGAGAGAGCTGCGTATACAGAGGGTGTTCAGGGTCTGACAATATAGAATTCGCTAGTTTCTTACATGAAATTATATGTCTATCCACAATAGTGTTAACCAGTTGGTTTAACGAAATCCCACTTCCCCTACTAACAGCTTTTAGTGCCCTACGCGGCGACGCAAAGTTTTTCTTAAGTAGTCCAGGAAAGATTAAAAGTTTAACACTGTGTTAAAGAGACAGAATGAGACCAGAGTGTCCAAAGCACAAACACAAACAGTGTGGCGTGACGATGCAGATTGATAGAAACCAGTCAAGTGTTTATTCATCAAAAATCGGAATCTAGTTCACGTTGTGGATGTGAAACAGCCTCATTGGACAGCCTCGTTTAACCTTGAGCCGACTGACAATCAATCAATCAGAACAACTTATTCTCCAATGATGTCGCCAAACTCTACTCTGACGAAGAATGCATAAATGTGATGTGTGTTGTTGTTTCCTGAATAAAGTAGTCCGTTATCCCATCCCTTATCCTCTCACCCGTTACAATAACACATCAATCTTTTCATATAACACAGTGTTATAACAGAGTGCTAGTACAAGGCAAGAAAATTATCATCCTTGGAGAGATTTGAACACTTACAGAGGATACCGAGGCGTATTCCCCAAACACTTGGACCGTTTCATAGACATGAATATCAACGAAAAAGTATTTCCCATTCCACAATTGAATGTTATGGGGAAGGTGAGATATACACAAACACGACGCAGTGGGAGACTGGCTTCGCGTATTTTGTGTCTTTGCTAAACCATATATACTCTTGGTTTCTCAAAAGAATGAAAACTGAGCAGTTAGTTAGTCAATCAACCTTGAAATTTATGATCACATTTGAGACCAAGAGGATCAAGTATACCAAGACTATATGGTTTACTAAAGACACACACAAAGCCGATCTCCCAATGCGTCCAATTCTAGACATGTCTGGTACCCCACTCCATACCATTCAACTGGGAAATGGTTAGTTGATATTTTAGAACACGTAAGTAAAACAGACGTGCCACCACTCGCTTCATGACACCATTCAACTTGTCGACTGCATACAAGTATGCTCTCTTTCTCCTGACATTGAATCACTATTCACCAACGTTCCAATCACAGAAACTGTCTGTCAATATTCAGACGAAAACCAGCTGAATATCGGATTACCAACCGTTTATTTAAAGAAACTAGTACAACTACTAATGAGATGCACCCTTAATGTGCAATTCACGTTCAACAATGTCATTTACAAACACAACGATGCGACTGGAACGGCATCTCCCCTGAGTTCATTGCAGACAGACTGTTTCATGACTAGCATCGACAATCGACCATTCAAGTCAACTATTGATAATTTTCAATTGTATGCCACATATGTGGATGACATCTTTATTATCTGTGATGACAGTCATCATCTTAATCAATTGTTACAGAGATATTCAACAGAGATTCAACAACTGTCATCCAGCAACAAAGTGTACTCTTCAAATAGAAAATCAATCTGACATTCCTTTTCTTGATGTTGAACTTACAATAAGAGCCGACTCACACCATCTCTGGCTTAGTAGACGTGATATCAGGCTGGCTGTAAACCAAAGCACGTGTGTACTGCTCAGCAGTTAGCTCTGTCCTCCTGTATGGCTGGCTGTGAATGAGACATGGCCATTGAAATTGGAAGACATGAAAAGGCCCGCTAGCTGTCTTCGATCATTGGTATCTGCGTTCTATCTCCCATGTTACGTGGTGGTATAATACGCTGAGCAATATTGAGGTTAGGCATCGGTCGAGGGCCAGGTAAAGAGGGAAAATCAATCGACGAGGTTGTGAAACTACACCGATTGAGATGGTTAGAACATATGTTTCGCATGCATCCCTAGCCATCACCTTCCTCGATAATGAGCAATGTTAGCTGACATACGATGGATCAGGTTGACAAAGAGATAGCTAGTGGTGGTCAAACCAAAACATGGCTGACCTCATCACATTTACATGAGTCTAACCAGTCCATGAAACCCACTAAAGTTAGTTCAAACCACGTAGGGAGGTGTAAAATTCCTGACTGTTAGGGTCCTCGTGATGGTAAGATCCAATGAAGGCTGGAGGCAATTGGCGATATGGCTCAAACTGATCGTTCTTAATAGCTGGCGCAGATGAATTCACGCTTTATGGTTTATAACACCTAATAAAATTCTACTGTTCTTCCATATTCCTATAGTTTCTCACACTTCTCTTTATTATCTCTCTTGAATCTCTTCTCTTGCTTTGTGTGCTACATGGAGTGTGGCACCTCGAACTACTGCACATCTGTGCGAAGCTCTACGTTGAAAGGAGTCAGTCAGTTACAACCACATCATCGATTGACTTGCTCCACACACTCACTCCACCCATCACCGGGCCCTTTTCCGTCTAACCTCAATATTGTTCACCATATTTAACACAGAAGACAGAATGCAAACATCTCCAGTAGAAGAAAATTAGCTTTGTCGTATATCTCCCACTTTCAATAGCTACAGCTCATAGTCAGAAAGCAGGAGGACACAGCGAACTGCTGCGCAATCCACAGTTCCTTCACAATCAGTAGTCGGGTATCGCGTCTACGCCACACACACACACACATGATGTAAGTTGGTGTCAACTTCTAGGAAAAAGATCAAGACACAGTCTTCAATATTTCCAACTGAGTAAGTGTTAAATAAACAAAAATATGTGGAGGGATGCTTAAATAATTGCCCGGTTCGACAATGATGAGTGTCTGATATATTTCAAACTGAGGGGAATAACGATAACCACAATAATTCCAAACATACCTTTTAAAATGGGTAATTTTGCAGCCAGGATATATTACCTTATAATCAAATAGATCTGACCAGCCTAGAATTTGTAAGAGTTGTTCAGCCACTCTGATTGCAGCAGTACTGGTAGATGGATAGAGGAGAGACAGAGAGAGACAGGAAAAGAGATAGTGGGCACGCAGCATTTAACTTTTCAGCACATTTTTAAATAATACAATTCTTAAACTAACTGAACGAGTTGTTTAGCTAGCCAGCTAGCTACCCAGCTGACTTCATCGTTTCTACAAAGCTACTTGACAATTAATCAATCTCAGTGTACGTCAGTGGTAGAATGCTCACCAGCCACACATGTGGTCTGGGGTTCGATTCCCGGTCGACGCACTCCTTCACACCTAGTCAAACTGGTAGTAATCCCAGTGAAGAGGGAAGGTTGGGCGTGAGATTAGCAACCCCACCCTGTAAAACTAAAACCATTCCTACTGCAACTTCAAATCTAAAGCTTGAAGTTGTATGTGTGGTGACTCGAACTGCCGCACATCTGTGCATAGTTCTACGTTGAAACTAGTCAGTCAGTCAGTTCCACTTGGAACACAAAGGAATAAAATAAATAAATACATAATAATAATAATGTAGAGGTTTTGTCACATATGAATATCAGTTAGAGAATCATTGGAAACACTACACAGAGCACTAGACAGCTAGTTGTTCTATCCTACTCTGGAGACGACTCCATCACAAGCTGAATGTTCGAACTCGACGTCTTTAGGTCAACTAATTTAACCATACAGACAGACACTGGGCCTGGAGCATGAAGTTTAACCTCTGTCAATTTGTGGTATGAGAGCGACTGACAACCAGTGTCATCGATGTCCATCCAACACACTTCACCCTAACACGGTGAACCGCACTGATCACAACTTCTTACTACAACTTTCAGGACATTCACATCCAGTAGTCAATAATCAGCTGAGGACTGATATCAAAATTGTGTTCTGTAGGGATTCGCATTAATTTTCAATGGTTAGATTTCGTGACAGATCTGTGACGACTATTTGCACAATATAACTAGAAAATCTTTTACAAATTGAGACGGTTATGTAATACTTCCTCAGAAACTTAATGAGTACCTAACAATATATAGAATTCACAACCAGAACACGATCTAAGCAATCTAATACGTATTTTCGGTAAATTCTCATCAGACTTCACAATCACATAATAAAATATCATTCATAGACATTCGGAAAACAATGTGGGTCAATAGAACCAAGTATAGTCGAGGAAAATGTCAGCAGAATAATAATAATACCTTAGATTGTTGGAGGCAATCAGCAGGAAACCTTGGACCTAGGTTTCGTGCTAGTTGGCACTCGTCAGCAACCTTGAAGGAACTCATATCCGAGATTCGAACCCGTTTCACCCAGTGCTGCAGTCAAGGACGTTACCATTGAGCTATTCGGTCTCGCGATTGACCTCCTGTAGGACTGTAGTGGATACTGTGATTGGACACTAGTAACTAGTGTGATGTGTCTAGTTCTTTCTTTGGTGCAGACTGAATTCTATCAGTCAGGTTTGCAATGTGACCACCATTCTAGGTAGCTCGCCATCACGGTGCACCAAAGAAAGGACTGGACACATCACACTAGTTACTAGTGTCTAATCAAATAATAATACCTACAGATAGGGTAAAGGTGGATACCGTAGACAAGAAACCTTCGTATCTTAAGTCACAAAGGAGGAATTGCAGCAGACATTCTAGAATGTCAACCTAATAGAGGAGTAGACAGAACATGCGAAACGGGCACTCAGTTCCTCAACTAAACCAGTACTCACACAATTAGTCGAGCTAGATACGTTGGCCGTATTTAGAGGGCTTTATCCAGACGCGCACGTGAACATTTACCTGTATGGTTGAGTTAAGAGGTAATCAAATGCGTAAATAGCGCAGTCTTAGCCCACTTGGTAGATACTGGACATTCAATAAAAGTAGAGCAGATGTTCTCGCTTATCTATCACGTTCCTGGTAATCTATCTGGAGAAGTTTGACTACGTCTTCTATCAGCGGTAGCAGTTAATACCAGAAAACCGTGTCTGTGTATGCAGAAGAAGTACACCCAACCGCTATGTCTACTTTGGCCTACAATAAGACCAAAAAACCCTCCATAAACATCGACAATTTAAATTCCTGTCACAATTTTTTCCTTTGTTTCATTGAATAATCTTCGTGTAAGAACCTTTACGACTTCATGGCCTTTCTCATTACTTTGATTAAATTACGTTTACGTAATGCCTTTCAAACATATTATTATATGTACACAATCTTGTTTATTCCACTTCACTAAATTCATTATTATTAATTGACAATCATACACTATTAATACTTTAAACCACACTACCGTTATTACTTCACCAACATTAGTATTGTTACTTGTCATTCGTTGGACTTACATCTAGTCTATCCCCAATGTTAATTTATTTTTCTGTTGTATTCATTCCGTCTTACATACCAACCCATACACTCACCTTTGGAAACATGCACTTTTGTTGACTACAATAACACATACACATTATTGAGTTATTTCATGGTCTTATTGAACATGCGTATTCTTAATGATAATAAAGACTAACTGACCATTATTCCATCCTATCTTATACCTGTTCCACAATACATCTGATATAATTCTAATTTGCCTTTAATTACTCGCTATTGTATGCTTAAAAATTAATGGATTTATAATTGTAGAGCCTGAAGAAGAGTAACTTTATTGACACCACAATTGTTTTCACTACCTATTTTATTTCCCCTTCCTCTTATTTAATGTTTGCTCCTCCTAATGGGCTTAAATGGTTCTATGATCCTTAACTTGTGAAGTCAGAATAGATGAGAATGTCAAAACCAAACAGAATTGGAACAGCAAGACAAACCTTCATCAATCCGAAATCAGTTTGGAAATCTAGAAACAATCAGCATTAGGAACAAGCTTCAGTTTTGCAGAACTTAAAATTGTTTACTTTCATTAACAGCAACCTCCTTCAATACGTACTTAAGATCAGATGGCCGAAGAAAAAGGACAAACGACAGAGAACTCCGGAAACGAACACTGTGCGTCCGTGGCACAGTGGTTAGGACTCTCGCCGACCATGCACATGGTCCGGGGTTCGATCATCTGCCGACGCACACCTGATATCTATGGTCGGCCTGCAAAATTTTGGCTACCGATATCAAATGCTGAAAATTCCATACCTGTACCAAAAAATACGGTATGGAATCAAGCTGTAATCAAAATGAAAAAAATAACCGAGAACTGACGGCTCAACATATACGCCGAAGGGAATGAAAACAGATTGAACAAATGTTGAAAAGACCGTTGAGTGACATCATGCTCCAGGTAGGCCCTCAAGTGGGAAATGACGGGTAAGGCGTATGTGCAGTAGTGACATGGACGAGATCATGTGAGGGGTAAATGAAGGCTAATGTAGAATCGTGGAGCCGTATAAAAAGGACTGCACAGGTAAGTGGAGATGTGGTACTGAAGACCTATGTTCCACTTGGAACCCAAGGGAATAATAATAACAATGATAAATTTCCGAATTATTATTATTGTGAATTGATACGAGGTTAAAAAATAGAGTGATCTAAGCGAACAAACGTCGAATGACCTTCAGGCAGTCAATCACAGTTTATAGGCTTGATAGATAAGGAGTTTAATCACAGATAATAAATGCTGTTCACCATTTTAGGGGATGAGTGCCTCAAACTATGCCATAAACAATATTTCCCAACGGTAACCGCAAATACACCAGCTACCGACACTTAAACTGCAATCCCTGAAATGAACTCCTAAACTCCCGTGAAAAGTTGGCTGTTATTCACACAATATTTTGAACAGAGATATCGTGTTCAACACTTTTACACTTCTGTAAACATCATTTTCAAAAATAAGGCAGTACAATTGTTCTCCCCCAAATCATTTTGGCCTGTTCCATAGAAACAAAAAAAATATCTCAGGAAAAACGGTATGTAACGGCTAAAAAGCGAAACGAAAGATGGGAACTTAAAGCAGATAAAACATCTCGCCGCTCCACTGAAATCCCGTAAGTGAAGCGATTTCCCTCGTAATTATCTGCAAGACTTGCCTGATTCTCTTCGAAAATTTCCAGAAAGCTAAAGGGAAGCTATGCTTAAATTTGCGCATAATTACGCTACATGAATACTAATGTATTTTAAAAACGAGATTAAGTCAAAAATGACAACAAAATATTCATTCCTTCATCATCGTTTCCATCACGTTTTTGTAATCTTTGTTTCAATTTATCGCTCAAATCATACAGACAGTTTTCCGTAAATAAAATCTATGCGTTTATTTATTTCGACTTCACTATTAAAATTCCTGATAAAGTTAGAACCGATAGCGTAATATATAAAGAAAGTCACAGAATACAACATTTTCTTGTTCTTTCTAAGTCCCGCTGCTTTTCGGACTGTTTACCCCTACCTTCCTTTAACACTGTAATTCAATTTTCAGTGACTACCTCTCTGCACATGTGTTTTAAGCTACAAACATTTTCGTGCCTCTATGAAACTTCCTTTTGAGATATAAAAGGCTATACGGTTCCCACAGCACCAACCACTATCAACGGAATAAATTTGAAAGGGGTCATTTCCTTTAATTTACTAGAAAGCACCGTTTCAAATACATGTAGATAGAACGGATAAGGATGTCAAAACCAGATTTAGAACGGCAAGGCAGACACTCATCACTTTGGAAGCCTGTACTAAGCATAAAAGACAAAATTCAAACTTTCAACGCCAATGTTAAATCAGCTTCTATTTATAGGTCTGAAACTTGGCGAGCGTTGCATTATCCTATCACAAAACTACCCTACAGTTTGCCTATTTAACCCTACTTTTTACTTGGTTACATTTAACCTAGGCGAAGGATGATTAAATGTGTCAAATTCCGTCGTAGGCCTATTCACTTTAACTACTACATTGATTCTTGTCTGAATCGGTAAACAGCACCAACATTTAAGTCCTTACCGTGAAGCACAAGCCAGTTTCACTGTGGTTGACGCTTTGATAACACTGGTATTAACAGCATGAGTATTTTCACAACAGAAAACTCACCGAAGTATTTTCTCTGAATCTGCATAGACATCAAGTATCTTCTTATATGAGTCATATATTACATTTTTTCTGGTGGACAGGGCAAAGTTGTAGAATTCTAAAGAAAGCCATACTTTCGCACAAATGGAGGTGATACATGATGTTCACACCATAACGGCCACAGCGTGAAATCTGTATAATTAGAAGCTTGACTGTTGCTCTTACCAAGATCAAATACAATGAGTTTAGGAAGACGCTGAAAACCTGACAAAGACCCTGATGTTGACATTTGCAACACCGAAACGCATTAATTCAACCATCCGCCTTGAAAGTCTACGCTACGATTTCAGATTCAGATTTTTTGATTGAGGGTATAAGGCTTGATGCCTATGTTAATCCTTTACTAGTGAATTACTGTGCTTGTCCAAAGCATTCTTGAGTGAATTGATTGAGGTTGCAAACACCACTTCTTCCGGGAGTCGGTTCCAGAAATTGATGACTTGGTGTGAGAACCAGTACTCCACACCACTATAGTTTCTACTTGGCTTTTGAAATCTCCTGCTATGTACCCTAAGGTGTTGTAGCGGTAAATAATTCTCCAAAATCATTTACCACAGCACTCATCACTGGACATTGGATGCTGACCCTCACTGTTCAAGTCGACTTGTTTAGCTGAAGGCTTCCGGTCAGGTATCTATACCATTTGGTACTCTGTCGTGTCACGTTCGTGCATGATCACTAGCAAGCTAAGCAATCATCTCGCACTCCGATTTGGTCCTGAAATATATCTCGTAATTTGGACGATCAAATATTCTCTTTTGCTTTTGCCTTTGGTCCACGAGGAACGAATACTATAGAAGTTGTTGTTGCGTCAGTATACTCCCTACAATCCGTCAAATGTCGATACCGTCAGCCTTTAAACTGGTGAGCCCCACCGCTAACTTCATCTTTGGTAAATACACAGACAAATCTGGTAAGTTCGTTCCATTTTGCATTTGTTCTTGTGCTATTTTCAAACTATATATATTTCGTCATGAGTGACCAAAGTCCTAAGGTCATTCGTATTCGCTCAACTGCCGAAACCATTCAGCTCCTACCATTTTGGCCAGATAATGCTGAATCATGGTTTCAGATGGCTGAGTCTGATTTCAGTGAGCATGGGATAACTGATCAACGTTCACAGTTCCTTGCAATTATTCATGGATTGAGAGCGTCTGGACGAATTATTTCGCAACGTCGAGTTAGGTGATCAGTCAGCCGTGAGCATGCTTACAAGAAATAGGGAAGTTATTGGTCAACGTCAGTTTGATGAAGGACTTTTCAGAGAACTTTTCTTATCCAAACTGCCACAGTCAGTACAGGCTTTACTTGTGATACTTCAGGATGTTATCATAGACGTCTTAGCTGTTTCTGCAGATAAATTCTAAAAATAGTTTTGACGGTCAGTTCCTGAAATATGCTCGGTGGCCGAACAGACTTCGAGGAAGGGTACTGCAGTGATAGAGTTATGCAACTCCATCCAACAGATGCTTAGGTCAAACATGCCTAGTAATTTCTCCTACCGTCGTCTGAACTCCCCTCAAAGGCGAAACTCACGTGGTCGATCTGAATCGAAGCCACGTTCACTAAACAACCCTGACTGGTGTTGGTGTCACAACACCTATGGCCGGGAAGCGAAATGTTGCCAAAAACCGAAAGTGATCCGACCTGGTGGGAAGGAAAATAGTAAATAGGTCAGGTCCATGGTCATTATTTAAAATTTTAAACACTGTGATTGAATCCCTTTTCTGCCTATGGTATAACAGGAGAAGAGATTTAAATTGTCTAGTCTTTCCTCAAATGATAAATGAGCAATGCCGAGAATCATACTTTTTGCCCCTCCATTGACCTTTTCTAGCATTTTAGAGTCCCCTTTAAGACAGTTCCAATACGGGCGATTCTAATCCAAATTGATTTCTTTGTGCTCACTTCCTGGTTGTAAGGTGAGGGTTCTCGGTCTTTGGAAAACCTCTGCCTAGTTTGTTCCACCCCTCAACTGTCGTAGCTCTGGTTGACTTTGAAAGGAGTGGTGCTGGGATTTATCATGTGGTTCGTAGTGTGCAGTGTGTTAAGACCGTGTCGTTATTGTGAGTGGAGTTGATCGTCTCACCCGTTAGTTGTCCGGCGTAGTGGAAAAGAGAGGGAACAATCACCGATTATGTAGACTTAAAAATAAAATAAAGAAAGAAAAAGTAAGAACTGACGGTTAATGAAATTTGTTGGAGAAGAGCTTGACTACACCTTTGACTTCTTAGTCACTCAAATCTTCATGATAGGAAAAAGCTTCAAGTAGGTGCAAGTTAAGGGATAGTTGCAAGTTGAAGAATAGCAACTAAGCAAGGACAAGCACACACGTGACTTTCAAACCGCCTACTGCACAGCCCGGCCATTTGGTCGAAAAGGGGAGAAACGGAGCTCAGTATGCATAGTGGACAAAGAATGTTACACGGAAACATGTCCTGCTTAGTACCTTTCACCATTCTCTGCATTTCTTTGCGAATGTTTCGTTTTTTACCCGGTTTCACCACCTTGATCTAACTGTGCGTCATATTTTCTTTGTTCGGCTGATTAGTTTCGGAGTGCCATTACTTACTTTATATCCTATCCAGTCATCACCGTAAATGTGGAGTGTATTCAATGGATGGATCCGATACCGCTGATATGAATTAGTATCAATGACATCGACTTCTTCTAGATCACTTCTTAGCACTTAAATAACTGTCTGCAGCCTCCTTTGAACTCTGTATTTCAAACTGGTATGCATTTGTCGTGGCTTTGGTTGACTCCTAAAGGAGTGTTTCGGGAGGGTAGCAATATCTGATTCGCGTTACGCGCGTCTGTAATCGGTTTCAGAATATACATTAGTTCGTTGTCTGATACCGTCAAAATTTTCAAACAGTGATATCACGATGGATGGTTAATATACGAATTTGAGTTCTAATTGAGCGGCATCAAGACTGTGCCTCTTTTCACAGTAACTTTCTTCCTTTCACTTTTTCACATGCTGGCTTTTGAAGCAACGTTTTCAGGAGTTACGCCGATGCCCACAGAAGTAATAACGTAAAAAAGTGCTTCACAGCCACTGACATTATTCTAGGTGAACCATGTTGTACTTAAACTCATATGCTACCTTATATTCCTACTCCTGTTGATGCTCTTAAGAGGTCTGTTAATGAGCTGGGACAAACGTTTGCTTATGGAACCGTAACTCTTAATGTTTATGATGCCACTTACCGCGAAAATTTTATTGCTCTTCCTCAACATGTAGATCTCAACCAAATGTCAACTCAGGAAATGCAAGTAGCTAATCATACGTGCAACACACAGCTATCCAAGCCAACACACCCGAAAATACGGACGTTTTTCTATTAGTTCATAGCCTACCGCTTCTTAGATATCTGATTAAGCATAACGAATATTCTTACTGCTGTTCCCAGAAGTTTTGTGATACAGCTATTGACCACATTCACACGGAAGTGATGGGACGCACTAAGTGCATGTTCAATACCATAGGTGTCAATGTCCAGGTCTAACTACCCTGGACTTAACGCTGTTCTTAGAAGACTTTCAGAAACTATTGTCAATAAACAACGCGAAAAACCAGAACACAAATTGTTAATTCAAGAATCCTATATTTTTGCGCCAATACAGAACCAACCACAGGGTTATTGTACACAAAGTCTAAGGATAAATGTCATAACAATTAATCACAATAATACTTCTGATAGTTTTTCTCTGTCTTCTAACAAACGATAGAACGATGACTGCAGTATCGATGACTCCCGCCAAAATATGGAGTTGGGTTTGAGCAAACAACCATGAATTGATCGTTCGTTCTTCAACTACTTTGACAATAGGATTCACCATTCCTGTAACTGCCAACATTAGGACCTTAGTAAGGTATGCGAGACAGGTGCCTATTGTACTAGCAATGATTGCATAAATCTCCATCTAGCTCATGGTGTTCACTACCGTTTCAATTCAGGGGCTCCGTCGAATCAATTCGCCTTGTCTCTACCTAACAACTCGTTATGAGAGTGGGCGATTTTAAGAGTATAGATGTCGTCCATGAAAGGATCCCATTTCAACGTGTGCCAAACGAAATGCACCCAAATAATAGCCTATTCACCAACAGTATCTCGTATGCCCTATCAAAGCACAGCGCACATGTTACTTTTATAAAAACACCCCAATTAGTAACCCCTAAATGAAACTAGACACAGCAGTTGAACTTACGTCTAGTAGTTCTCAAGTTACCAGCTGCCCCTGGAAGGCATCTGTCTGTAAAGATAACCGTGGAAAGAATGCTCACGATGGTGTCCTGCTTAACACTGGGAAGCCGAATGAAGTTATGGGGAATGTAAGCGTCAGGGTTGAGAATACTAATTAAAATATCTCGCTCAACGTACCACTCGGCTTATGTGCAATAATATCTTAAGAGGACATTTAGTGTAAAAAACACTAAGATTAATCCACCCTACTTCTTCCCTCATTAATAACCTCTGAACACAATCATTTGCAGTAATTTGGCTAGCGTTACGAGTCGAAATGACACCAACTTTATCAGTGAACGCCTTGCTCAACGCGTTTCACTGCCCAAGTATAACAGCAATTTAGAGGCTGAGGCTGTTGACGCTCACTGAGACTGCGACGTATATCAGCGCAAGATCTTATACACACAGCTCCTGTAGTATTTGTTCCGCGTAGACCAAAGTCAAAGCAAAATACCAAATTGATTGTTCGAAGCATGAAGTATATATTGGGACCAAAATCGAAGTGCGAGTTTGGTTGCTTAACTAGCTAGGGATTTTGCACGGACAACCGAACGTAACATGACAGAGTGAAAAACTGTGTGGATGCTTGATCATAAGCCTTCAGCTAAACAAGTCATTTGAACAGTGAGGGTAAGCAATCAACGTTGAGTGAAGAATGCTTTGCCTAATAAATCTAGGCAAATGCCTACCATTACAATATCTTAAGATTGCATTTATGGTACATAATTACGAAGAATAATCCACCCTACCCTTTCCCTTATCCCTACCCTCTCAAAAAAGCCATCTGTAGTAATCCGGATGGTGCTGTAACGGCAGAAGACAAGGGGCAAGCCATTGATTGTTTATTGAAATTTTTATGTACATTATTATTAGCGTTCTTCTTAGCAGAAAGTTAACGTCTTCTGATTGTTTGTTTTCCTGCTGAAGGTTATTCTGCTATCTCTTTGTTGCACTTCTTAGACAGTTCGATAAGTTTGCTGTGATTAGTTGTTTAGTTCCTCAACGTTAGGCTTTGTTTCTCATGACCAAGATTTGGGACGTAAACACTGAAGTAAATTGCTGTCTACCGATTTTGGTTAGCAGATAGCTATTATCACAGTACTACGAGTCAGCGTATAGCCACCTTCAACAATAAGCGCATTAAAGATGCACACCGTCTTGGATTTTGTGCGCCGGTGTCACAGTGGTTAGGACTCTCGCCGATCATGCACATGGTCCGGGGTTCGATCCCTTACCGACACACACCTGATATCTATGGTGGGCCTGACAAATTTGGGCTACTGATATCACATGCTGAAAATTCCATACCTGTACCAAAAAATATGGTGTGAAATCAAGCCGTAATCAAAAAAATATATTTCCATCACAGCCTGCAAAGTTATCTGCCTATTAGATGCTGTTAGCCTATTTAGGGGCACCCATCACGCAATAACCTATTTTTATATCATGCCAACTGTATTTTTCCCTCGTTATTAATTCCACTTTTCAAATTTGGGCAGGCACCATTCTTCATATCCACAAATCTATCCTGTCCACAAACTAGAAATATCTTACGTTGTACATTCTCAGCTCCCTGCACTCATTGGAAAAACAACCTGCCATGAACACTTTATCTCTTCCCCAAATCTTTATGGAAATCTGTCAAAGCCCAGAATCTAGAACATACGATTTCCATGACGGAATCCTGTAGAATTTCCCCTAAGTCGTGCCGGAATAACACCATTATCATTTTTAATTTTTCGATCCCTACTACCGATTAGATTATTCCTCGATGGAATCGGAGAGGCAAAATGACACATCGGGCTGGTGAAAGCCAGCCTTCGGGAAGCCAGCCAGCCAGCATTTGTGTTCTCTCTAAATCCAAACAAGAATAAGAATGAGGACGTGGAATGCTCGTACAAGGTACGAGATTAAGAAGGCTTCTCGGGTAGCCAAAGAAATGCGAAGATATCGTATAGAAGTGCTGGGAATCTATCCGCGAGAGCAGATGGAATGGATGTGGATTATCCAAATTTTCAACTGGAGAGTCAGTAATTTACTCCGAACTGGTCACCCAGACGACAACCACGGGCACACTGATACAGTGAGTGGCTGTAACTATGTCACCAATGGCAGCCAAAACACTAATGCAGTGGGAACCAATCTTTTCACCCAGGATCATGACAGCAAGATTCAACTCAAAACAAAGGAAGGAAGGTCACAACTATACAATGCTACACAGTGCCGCAAACAACGCGGAAACAGGGGAGAAGAAGAAAGATTTTTGCAGACAACTATAAACAGTAATGAACGGCGATATCACAATCCTTGTGGGTGATATAAATACCAAACTGGGAGCAGATAAGTATAAAATTTTGGCACTGTGGAAGAGTATAACTGCATGATGGACAAGATTTTATTTTGATAAATCACACAGTGTTATACGGTAATATTAACTGATGACATTTTTAGCACAAACTATTGCTCATAATCGAATCAAGTTGATGGTACAGGAAGAGAACTCATTATGGGCCGAGAGGCTGTCTGAGAAATGAATGACAGTGGAGAACTCTTAGGAAACTTCTGCTCTTTCAGTGATTTGTTACTCGGAGGGAGCACAAGGATATTCACAGAGTAACATGGATTTCGCATGATCGATATATTACAAACTAGATAGATTTAATCCCACTGCTTCTCAAGGAAATCGAGACATACCCTGCTGGACACAAAGTCAAAAAGGGGAGCAGATACGGGCCCAGACCATCATCTAGTTCAAGGAACCTACAAGGCGAAGCTGAAATCCCTCAGAACAAATGGAGACAGGCCACTGACAAAACCACTAGGAACGCCCTAACTAAAGGTCGGATCAGAACAAATTCAGAGACTCTACGTGGTGTCACTGAGGAAACCCATGTGGAAGAACATTGAAACTAACTCTCTGAAGGTGATGTTCAACGAAATGTGTACAACTGTTTTGGGAAGGAAGAACAGCCAGAACAAGGAATGACTCTCAACGGATACCTGGAAGCTAATTGAGGAGAGGAGGATAGTGAAAGAGAAGATGACTCAATGCAAAGATTGATAACAGAAGGAGAAGCTGACTTCAATGTACACTGCGGTGAATAAAGAAGTGAAGAAGAGTGCTAGGAAAGATAAAAGACAATTCTGCAGCACACTGGAAACTGAAGCAGAACATGCAGGCTGTAGGTAGAAGAGACCTCAGAACATTAAATCAGATAACCAATTTTCTATCCGAAAAGAGATCAACCCAGATGATGGAAACAATGAAAGATAATCAAGGGAACTTGATTACCAAGGAAGATGAAAAAATAAAGCAATGGGCTAACCACTTCAAAGCTCTCTTGAATCGACCATAACCTGCAACTCGCCCAGGAATACACCATCACCAACAGCACTCATGGAAGTGCCAGTGGACACCAATCCTTCAACGAAGGCAGAAATCCTAAGTGCGAGCAAGCTACTGGACACCGGTCGGGAAGGCAGCAGGACTAGATGGAATTTGACCACCTCGAAGCACTGAAAACGGACCGAGAGACTGCCACAGATGTGCTCACGCTATTATTGCGAAAGGTTTGGGAGGAAGGAAAGGTGCCCAAAGATTGGAAGAAAGGCTAGCTAACTTGTTAAGCTACTAAAGAAGGGCGATTTAGGCCTGTCCAAGAACTGGGGTGGAATCATGCTCTTGTCCACGCCAAGTAAAATACCAAGTCGCAACGTCCTATAGAGAATAGAAGATGCACTGGGTACAGAACTCCGCCACCCATAGGAACAAGCTGGATTCAGGAAAGGCAAATCATGTGCTGATCAAATTGCAACTCTGCGTGTTGTCATCACAGAACAAAGCATAGAATGGCAGTCAACCCCCCACCTCAACTTCCTTCATCGACTTCGAAAAGGTCTTCGACAGACACCATTGACCGAGAAGTCATCTGGAAACTACTTCAACACTACGGCGTGCAGTGCCCAAATCTTTATCAACCTCATTCAACAGCTGGCTATAAGACAATGCCACGTGTCAGGTGATCCACAACGAAGTGAATGCAGGAGTAAGACAAGGCTAGCCACCTTTTATCACCCACGATGGTGTTCTTAATTGTGGTGGACTGGATTATGCGTCAGGCTGTACATGGGGAGTGAGAAGACAGGAATACGCTAGCTTATAGAAGGATTCTCGAAGATCTGGATTTCGCCATTGGATGATTAATGTTTAATGTCACACAAACCCGAAGACTTGCAGGCGAAAACCAACAAATTGGTTGAAGAAGCAGACAGCAAAGACAGGACCCCAGGTGATCATAGGGAAGACACAGGTGATAGAGATAACCAACCAACAGCAACAACAGCCGGTACCAGTCATCATTACCAGGAGAGATTTGACAGAGGTTACTTCCTTCACTTATTTCGCCAGACAGCATTGTTTCACCCACTGGCGGTGCCACGGATGAAGATGTGGAAGCCAGTCAGAAGCGGAAAGGCAAGATATGCCTCCATTATTCTGAAGTCAAATTGAAAATCTTCTGTACTTCACAGCATAAATAACAAGATTAGGATTTTCGACAAGAACTTCAATTCAGTCAGTTCTTCTATACGAGTCAGAAACTTGACCAGCGTGTCACGGAAAGCATTTTCAACAAGTTATCCACCTTTATCAACAGCTTCCCCCATCGCTTGCTGGCTCCATACTGAAGATCAAATGACTAGAAAGAATTAGCAACAAGAGACCCTGCAGTGGAACAAAACAGCAGGCGAGAGGCCATCGCTCAGCAAATATGTAGGAGAAAACGGAGGAGGAGGTCATCGAATGACATCGCGCTCAATGCAAGCCGTTGTTCGAGTGGAATCCAAATGGAAAGCGACCAGTGGTTCGTCGGTGAAACGGTGACATGGAAGAGATAGTGCAAGGAAGAGATGAGAGAATATGGTTAACAGCGGATCCAGATGAAGAGGACAGCAGAAAGTAGAAGAAAGTGGAGATGTGTTGTTGAAGCCCTGTGTTCCACTCGGAACCCAGTTGAAAAATAAGTAAATACATAAATAATTCTTTGTGAAGAACAAATGATGTTATTATATTTTTTGGGTTCTTTTCACCTGCATCCACCCTGAAAAATTGAATATCAACGTGCAAAATATTCAAATACTTCAGTTTCCGATCATAAAAGTGGTGGATATTAATGTCACATGACTGGTTGGCACCATTTGTGGTCCAGCCGTTGGGTGCTCGGCAACCATGCGGCTGGCCTGGCATTAAATTCTCCGCCGACGTACAACTTTACCACCATTAATCATTTTTAAGCCCGATAAAGAGGGAGGGTTAAGTTTGAGGCTAACAACGCTACCCTAGTAAAAAGACACTTCTGCTATTGAAACTTAACAGCTCAAGTTTGAAATCCTATATTCCGCTGGGAAAGCGTGAGAATGATAGGGTAGAACAGCGGAAGGTTGTTTCGTCCTTTTTTCGGACCCCTCATCAGTGCAGCCCTATGACCCTTCCAGCGAATGAACACACAGCCTTCAGGTTATGAGACCAAACTTCCCGATCGTTCACCAAGTTCGGTCAGAATTCAGTGACCTCTGAATTTTAACTTTGTCAACTCGTGATATAATTCTGTCTTACCAGTGCTTTCTATAATCATTTCCACCACCTAGACATGGTGGATCCAACTAGTCTTGACATCCCATTGAGAAGTTTCAGAAAGTCAATCAATCAGTCATCAGTAAGCTGGCAAATGATATTCAGATTATACGATTTGTGCAGATGTTGGATTGATTCCGATTGTTAGATTTCCATCATGAACCAACATCAGTTAGAGAGAGATCATTGAATTCCAGCCGAAGTGGCAGAATGATCAACGATATTGGTCTTGTTGTAAAGTGAAGGTCCCCAGTTCGATCCCTGGTGAAGTCGTGGATGCGAACTATTGAGAGACCTGAAAAATACCCAGACCCCGCTCTGTATCGCTTTCTGCTGGTTTCCACTGTTCTCTCTTGCTGATGTTGGTTTGTAAGGAGAATATAACAACTGAAGAATAACGGAATTAATAGTGAAATAATCTCAAGTATATTTACCATGATAAGATAAGATTGACTGATACAAGGGTTACCCTTCTGAATGCCTAAATTCCGTTTTAATCGTATATAATAGCAATCTCCCCAGTAAATTATAAAAACCTGAAGATGTCTTGAACTTTAACTGTCTTCAGAGATTCTAATGGGTCGATTTAATTACCACTGTCTAAGATTTAACGAGCAATGGCTCTACTAAGTACTCGTGCATCTTTCAGTCTCAAGGTTTTTTCGGAGAATGTTCAGATATGTAGTTGACTATCCTTATTTCTTTTCGTCCAAGTTACATCCTTTGGCACGTACATGTAAATTAATATATTCAGTTGGAGACAGAATGAAAGGCGGACTTTGACAGTCTTACATTGTCTCTGAGAGCATTTTATCGTCCGATTGTTGTGGACTAAATGGCTAAGATCGTTTATACGCGAATAAAAAGGACAAAACAAATACAAACATGTCTGTATGTAGAGAGGAATTCAGTCCACACAAATTAATATACACATAAAATACAGTTACTGAGTGAGTTATAACTGTCCCGAAATACACAAGTAAAGACGTACAGAATTGTAGTGGTGAAGTGGTCCTTGTTTTGGTATGTAAATTTTCACTCCACGTAAGAGTATACCAACAGCTTGAGGGTACTTGTGGAAAGAAAAGAAGATTGAAGCAAAGGATCCGAATGTGGCTGTACGGATCAGGCAGGCAAGAGCCAGAGATGATTGGCAATAGTGGAAAGCAAGAAGGTGGAGAGGGAAGTTGTGTCGTCAGTACTGCGCACTGAACCAGGTCGTGTCCTTATTCAACCATGATGAGCAGTGAATTCATTATTTTTTACTATTTTACAATGAACGTATAATTTGATATTTCTTGGCCTCTACACGATAAATTGTGACCTGTCAGGCAGCTAGATACGTTCTCATGGAAGCAACATTTATTCCCTATTGAATCCTTCCAAATTCGTCATCAACTTTGAATCCTAAAGATTAAGGAAGAATAACTCCTTTTCTACTGTATCAAATGTCGCCTTGCTAATTGGTATCCTCTGGTGTTTGTCAATGAATATTCGAGGATATGCATTGTTTCATGTGCACTTCCCTTTGACAGTAGTCTTTCTTTCGAAGAAAACTTTTTCTGTAATGTAGGACAGTCTCCTTACTCAATCCATCTTGTGGTTTATTAGACAAAAAATCTGTTGGAATTTAGTTAAAGTCTATTCCAAAATCTTGATGAAGAATATACGTTTGTGTACTCTCTTCTGTAGTTCATAAAACTTCGAGATCGGGAAAAGTGAAATCAAATATAATCAACTGATTTTTGTATAAAACAAGAACAACAACAGTTTATGTAAAATAAGATGCTGCCATCATCGTTTATTTCGTTGGCTTCTCATCAGCTGCTTACAGCCTAAAGATATTATTAAGTTTATGTACATACATACTTGCAATTTTTACATGAACAGTGTTCAGGAAACTACACTTACATAGTTTTCACCCAGAGAGTTCAAGTTCAAACAAAAAAATCACTGTATGCATACAATGGTAAAGGAGTTACGTAATAAATACAAGAGGTGAGTAAGATGATGAGTAACTAATAAACTGAGTTCAACTCAAATCACAGAAACAAGAGACAAGAAAAACTACACTACATCAAAGGGGGTAAGGTTAAAGCCAGAGATTACGTAACCAAACGAAACGGAGAATAAAGGCATCCAATTACCAGGACATTTTTGTCCATGCTCAATATGTTCTTCTTGTTTCATTCGATAACACTTATAGAACCATTGGAAACCATGGAGAACTGGACAGCTGTTTCGTCCTCCTACAGGACTCATCAGAGTGCCCACCCACTGGCGTTCCAGTCCAGGACCTCGCGAGTAAAAGGCAGGCTCGTAGACCATTCAGCCACTGAAGCACGATTCATTGGCCTATGAATTCTAACTTCTACCAGTTCATGGTTTCAAGATGACCACTGGCCAATGTCATTGGTGAATATTTCTCCTCAATCGTGACCGGGCGGACTCCACTGATCACGACTTCTCATTAGAACTCACTTCACTCAACTTTGTCCTCCTTTAACCAGTCACTAGTGGGCATCAGGTTAGTTTTATAGAGTTAGTTTGTAGGGGTTTGATCTGTTTCAGGTTTGACCACGAAACA
This sequence comes from Trichobilharzia szidati, assembly GCA_944472155.2. Taxonomy (NCBI): domain Eukaryota; kingdom Metazoa; phylum Platyhelminthes; class Trematoda; order Strigeidida; family Schistosomatidae; genus Trichobilharzia; species Trichobilharzia szidati. The sequence goes on along the minus strand of OX235275.1, from coordinate 32,428,280 downwards.
ACTGCCCGGTGCTTCGTGATGGTTTCCAATGGTTCTCTAACTGATATCAATCCATGGGCAAACTTGAGACAAATCATTACCTTAAAAACTATCTCCTGAAAATCACTCAAGGGGAAATAATTGTATGAAAATCGTTATGATGGTTGATATGTCTAGGTTTCTTTGAGCATTAGGATCAGATAGCTGGATCGCGGTCTACTAGATCAGTAGTCTTTATGAATCACGTATAGCAAATCTACTTAAATAGATTTAAGTAGCTGAAGTTTAACTGACCTAACTTTTCTGTATTGGACATTTCACTCTCTCTCTTTAAATGTTACCAAAATGGACATATAATGTCGAAGTATGCAAGCCATATAGTGCATGTCTGCGGCACATGCTAGACTGTAGTGGATCAATTTAAACAAACGATCATTTCTACATTCTAATTAGTTACTTACATTTTAGTGACATAAGGAATGGATCGATATCTTATATCGTCTGGAAATGGACCAATTAGAAAACTAGTCTGAGATAGTGTTTGTCATTCATTCATACTTGTAACAGACAAACAACTAATTGATTTTATGTTTTGAAAACAAAAACCATGATCTCCTTCCTGGTTTTTGCTATGCCTGACTGTTATGTAATAAGCGACATAATTTTGTGTGCAAATATTACCTTGTTTCCAAGCACATGATTTTACAGTATGTTGTCAACGAAGTGAACAACTGATTGAATGACTGTGTTCCAGTGTAGAACTTTAGATATGATGGAGATTTGTAACTCAGGTGGATGATTTTGATGTAGTTGTGTTCTCTGAGCTAGCTGGATGGATGGTTTACTTGCGAAGCTTTCATTGCCCTACTAGGCAACATCTTCAGGGCATATTTTAATTTGAAGTGACATTTTAGATTTCTCCACGAGCTTATTAGTCATCTCTTATGGTGGGTGACCTTGAACGGGGTGTTTTCACACCCTCTAGGCTACTTGTATTGGTACCGACTGTTTGCTTGACTTGAACTTTGCGCCAAGTTAAACTTTAAGCACCACTAGCTACCAGTGAAGTACGACCGCATCAATGACTTTGAAACGCCCGCTGAGCAAGTTAGTGAAACCTGGCAGATAATGTTGTCATCATCAATAAAATATGCTAATCGAAGAGTTATGCTATTAAATGGGATTTATGGCAAGTTTTATCTTTAAGCCAAGGACAAGTTAGGGTTAGGTTAACTTAATAAAGGCGACATTAGGGTTGGTTCAAGTTAGATTACAGTTAGTTTAGGGATATTTTCACTTTAGGGTTAGGTTCGGGAAAGATTAGGGTTATTCTTAGGGTTACATAAATAGAATGTGGTTAAATTAGTCTGTTGATATAAGAATAGAACTTGTGCACTGTGGTACAGTTGAATTCCATTTTGGGTAACATTTATTCTGATAAAGTCTCACAGTGTTATACAGCAATATTTACTGATGACGATGTTTCGAGCACAATTTATTGTTCAGGAAATATTACTGTATTATACTATGAGACTTTATCAAAATAAATTTTACCCACAATGGAATTATACTCTGTTGATACTCCAACCTAAAACTGAGGGCTATTTATATCACATGTGAGAGGAAGGTATCCTCTGTAACACTTTTATACAGTTTTTATGCATTATTTCATAAACATGCATTTCATACAGAAAAATGCTTCCTTCACGTGATTATTGCGTTTGAGGTCATTCGCTGACTGGTAGTTAGTGGTGCTTAAAGTTTACCTTTGCCGAACTTTGACCCTTTGTGTGTGAGGTTTCCTTCTTATCGGTTGGTAATTTTTGTCTATCTCGATGTGTCTGTTGATTGATGATTCACTGGAATGCCAAGCTTCTAACAATTCTCTAGCATTCTTGGTGTTTCCTCTGTCTAATATTCCAACGTTGTCCCAGTCGAATCGGTGTCCGTGGTCGTCTGTATGCAGCGATATGAAGGAGTGGATGTCATGTCTTTTTACGGCTAGTTTATGATCATGGATACGAAGACGAAGAGGACGTCCACTTTGGCCAATGTAGTGTTTTTCGCAGTTGTTACAATTTATTTTGTAGATGATGTTGGTTTTATCTTCTTTCGCTGTTGAGTCTTTTGGTTGACATAGAACTGAGTGAAGTGATTTTGTTGGTTTATGTGCGACGTCAATTCTTAAATGTTTGAAGAGTCTTGCAGTGATTTCTGAGATGTCCTTTATATATGGTAGGGCGATTTTCTTTGTGCTTTCCTTGGGGGCCTTTGATTAGGTAGGTTGGCTTTGGGGTAGTTATCTTTTGATGAAATTCCGTGGATATCCATTCTTTCGGAAGACGTCCATGAAATATCTTTCTTCAATTTTCCTTAAGGTGGGAGTGCTGCAATGAGTCATGTCTGGCCTTCTTGAATAGTGTTGGCATACAACTCTTGTGTGTTATTGGATTGTTGCTGTTGTAATTCAGTATTTGGTCTGTGTGAGTTGATTTTCTATAAACTTGAGTTTCTAATATTCCCGTGGTTGTTCACTTGACTAAGACGTCCAAAACGGGATTTTGTTCTTGGGTTCCTCTTCTCTTGTGAGCTTGATGTCGTTGAAAACGCTGTTTATTAAGTTGTGAGTTCCGTCTAAATCGTTTCTTTTGATTATTACGAATGTATCATCTACTCAGATGACACACAACTACATCAAAAGTGTAGAACTTTGCACTGATGACCATGTTTCGGTCACAATTTATTGCTGTCCGTAATCATCATATCAAGGTACTCATATAACTTCCAAACTGCTTTGATATGACAGTTCCATTATTGCTTATCCTTTGATTTGATTGGTAGTAATATTTTCTATATCACTGGTATCGGTGTTGAGTAATTCCTATTGCATATGTTAGGTAAAGAATCGATGAACGCAGATTCATTGATCAATTTCTCCTTCAATCTACCTATATTCCATTGTAGAACTGTAGTTCTTTATCACCTACCCATCATTCCTATTTCTTAATTGTATTATTGATTGCATTGAAATTGCTAACTGTTTTCTTCTGAATTACTCATCTCCTTGGGTTCGGTCACTCTACACTTAGCTAGATTCTTATGTTTGGATAACCGAACTAGTTCCAGTCTACTGTTTTGACCTATATAGTTGACTTCGTAGTCAAGGTATTTTACAAACTGTATGACTCTGTCTACATAGCTTGTCCCTGGATGAGTTAGTAGGTAGCAATGCCATTCCTACCTGGGGTTTCAGATGTCCCTTCTTTATATGGCCAAAGTGTAGATAGATGCCTTGATTTCGTTCTTATGTATGTTGTCGTTAGAAGTTCAACCATTATTTTTACTTTTCACGTGCGCTTTTGTAATCTTCTTGATGAATTTTTATGGGATTGTTGGTTACCATCAACGCTTCTTTTATCTGTTTCGTTTCATCATATAGATTTTTTGTTGTACTACTTAGTGCTATTGCTCGGTTTGTAAGACACACTTAACTAAGCCTGCCTTTACAGATAGATAACGACGGATGGGATAAGTTTAAATATCTATTAGAATGCGTTGGCATTTTATAAACGCTAGTGTGCAGTTTACCTTCTTCTGTTCGTTTTATTTCATGATCTCACATATCTAATTCTCCTGGTTCATTTTCTGATTCAAATGTGAATTTTATTCCCTCTAATATTGAGTTTATTTATGTGTGAAGAAACTAGAGGTATATTGTGTTTCCAATACTGTGAACATGTCATCCAATTATCTCCGCCAAATCTTTGGAGTAGGATTGAATGTATCAAGAGCCATATTTTCCCAAATATCCCTAAAGATTTCTGTTACGATTGGAAATATTGGTGATCCCATTGTTAGCCGTTTTGTTTTTCGTGTATATAAACGAAGTTGGTAAGTTATATGAGTAGACCTTGATATGATAACTACGGGCAGCAATAAATTGTGCTCAAAACATGGCCGTCATCTAGTAAATAACACTGTATCCCTCAGTGTGAGACGTTATCAAAAATGAATTTACTCTATGAAGCAGCAGTTCAATTTGTCCCATTTCATGGAGTCCCATTTCTGTGTTCATTAATCGTTAGGAGCTTTCTGTAGGATCAGCATTTCTTTTTCTGATTCTGATCACCTTTCTTCATATGGACTGCACTTGTTTTTAAGTGAATTACTTTACGAATAATGGGATCAACTGTGTCGATATTATGAACATGTCGGTAAGCTGGATCTGCTTCTTTCGATCCCTCCAAATTCCAAATAATGACACTATTTCATTTCACTCTCATCGCAACTACAAGCCATTTGTTCACTAGATATACTGTGTTTCATCTTGGTAGTTTCACTATATCGTCTTAAAATCCTGAGACTACTTGTCCTCTTAGATTTTCGAGGCTTTTTGTATATCTTTGCAGCAGATTATTGGATACACTATGCATATTTTGCGTTTAACGCCTCAGGATGTAGTTCTGTCTTAGTCTTATGACTCAGTCGTGAATCATCACAGCTGGCACCGATTTTAGATGCTGGCTTGTTTCCCTCATCTGAATTTTTAGTCAACTTCTTGGATATAAGCAGTCCTGCAGCCTCTTGGATGAGAATAGTCAACAGACTGCTGCAAAATTTACACACCCACTTAGACAATAGCTTACTACATCTCCTATAGGCTGATGGTGATAAGCCAGTGCAAAACACCAAGAAACCATAGGTTGTAGTTATCACACCGCATCCCATAATTCACCGTAAGTCTCAGTCACGTCGTCCACAGTTATTGGTGAGACTCATATTGGTATAAGTTGTTTAAATTACACAGACAAAATACTTACCTAGGAAGCATCGTTTCAACTGCAGGCGGAGCGGATGAAGATGTCAAATTCAGAATCAGAAAGGCAAGATACGCCTTCATCAACCTGAAACCAATTTGGAAATCTTCTGCACTCACTCAACATAAGGAACAAAATTCGGATTTTCAACATCAATGTCTGGTCAGTCCTTCTATACGGGTCAGAAACTTGCACTGAGTGTCATGTAAAGGATTTCCAACAGCCAGTTGCAGACTTTCATCAAATGCTGCCTCCTTCTCTGGCTCCAGAGTGAAGATCAAATGGCCAGAAAGAGTAAGTAACAAGAAACTCTGGCTGGGAACAAAACAATAGGCGAGAGCCTATTGCTCAACAAATATGTAGGAGAAAATGGAGATAGATTGGTTGGGCATACATTGAGGAGACCGTCGAATGACATCGCGCGCTATGCAGGCCATTGCTTGAGTGGAATCCCAGTGGGAAGTGATGAGTGGGTGTTCACTTTGAGGGTAATATGGAGGAGGTCGTGTGAGGTGGAGATGCGGAATTGTGGACAATCGTGGTCCAAGCTGAAGAGTACGGCAGAAGATAGAACACAATGGAGATGTGCTGTTGAAGCCCTATGCTCCACTCAGAACTCAAGGGTATAATAATAATAAGGATAAAATACAGAATGATATAATAACCTCAAAAAGTCACAAAACTCTGAACAAAAAGCCATTCTCCAGCTAATTAAATCAGTTAAAGTGAACCAAACAGGTTTTTGATGCGATTTACACAACAAAGAGTAGAAGTTACTTCACAACCTAAAAAATGTCACTCTTCTTTTTCGAATTATTATCCTTTCACTTCGACACCATCGACAATTAAGTCATTAGCGTGAATTACAAGTCAGTTTCACTGTGGTAGACGATTTGATGATACTGAACAACAGCATGAGTAATCTTCACAACAGAAAACTCACCGAAGTATATTCTCTGCATCTGAATAGATATCAACCTATCGTTGCCGCCTGTCATATGGGTCATCCATATTTCGACAATGAACTAAGAAATAACAGTCAGTATTACGCCTGACTTTGATGTGATTATTATAATATTATTATTATTCCAATGGGTTCCGACTGAAACATAGGGCTTCAAAAGCACATCTCCATTTTGCCGTGTTCTCTTTAGTCCTCTTCAGCTGACCCCAAGATTACCCACAGGTTCTCATCTCCTCTTCATATGATTTTCTCCATATTATCCTCGGATTCACTCTCAACTCGTCTTTTCCTATTCGTTTCCTCTCAAGGTTATGGCATGTGATGTCACTTAGCAGTCTTCTCAGATTGTGTCCAATCCATCTCCACTTTCTTCTGCATATTTTTGGGGCTTTACGACCTTAGTAACATCCCTCGAAGAGTTCCCTGTTTGCTAATCCCCTCTGACTGGCCATTTGATCTTCAGAATGAAGCGAAAGCAGCTGTCGATTAAAGTCTGTAGTGGCCTGTTGTAAATGCTGTATGTGATGTGTTTGCCAAGTTTCTAACCCACATAGAGAAGAATTGACCGACTGACTGATTCAGTGACTCACTGACTGACTTAACGTTGGTGTTGAAAATCCAAATTTAGTTCTTTCAACTGTTTGCGTGTAGTTGAAACGACGGTGCAACGCTGGATAATAAGTGAAGGAATTGGCTTCTTGGGAATTTACCCCTTTGAGAGTGATTAGTGCTCACTGTTATTGTTGTTGTTGTTTTTGGTTGGTTGGTTGGTTATCTTCCTCACCTCCGTGTTCTCTATGTTCACTTCAATTCCTGTCTTCGGTACTTGCATCTTCTGACAATTTGTTGGCCTTCGCCTGTAAGTCTTCGAACAAACAATCAAATCAGCTTCTGTTGATGTTTCTGAATCTCTTTGTTTTCACCATCTTGTAATCTTTCTTATTCTGTCTTGTTTTAAGTCTCCCCTAAAATAAAGAAAGTCATTCACATGCCCTCCTGAAAAGATATTCTTTATCTGTAACTAAAATGTCCATAAGCATGTTTGTGAGCTGTTTTTATCGGCTATTCAAGGCCAAGAGTTGTGTGGGCTGCCATTCTTTAACACAAAACAACATTCATTCTCTATAAGCAATAGTATCTGAAATGAGACAAGTTGGAAATGAGTCACGGGGTGTCTGACTAATTAGATTTTCAACGCAGAAGTTTACAGAAAATATGTAACAATTCAAAATGCCACATTATTGAAGAATTATACAATAAGTTGGGAAGCAATGAGTGGGTCTGCCGAGCGAGGAGGAGGTGAGAGATCATGGACAGTTGTGGACCAAGCTTAAGAGGACAGTCTGACTGTTCGCTAACGTAGTCAATCTTATATCAGGTAACAGTGCCAAAGGAGGAAGACAGTAACTTGGTATGAGCATTCTACACGTATCAGTCGATACAGCTTCAACAACGCATAGGTTAGCTGACCTCCTTAACATAAGACTCTATCCCTAGACTCAATATGACACACACACCAAATAAAAGTACTCAGCACAGGAGACAGAATAATGCGTCAGTTTACAGTCACAGATAGACGCTTTGTGTCATCCACTTTCAATGGCCTTCTCTCAAATTTATAAACCAATACAGAAGTAACTCGAGTTGAGTTTATATCTGACTACCAAGTGATTAAATTGAGGCAAAATAATAGAAAACTTCTAATTCTGAAATTCTTCCTTTCCTTAGATTTCTAGGAAATATCATGGAGGTGTTACCCTGACTGGCCATAATATTCACTCAGCTCTTATTTCTTGTTGTAGTTGGTGCAATCAATTTCATCATCAGTAGAGAAACTAAAAAATTGGTAGCGAAATATAGTATGATTCTGATCTTTGTTAGTACCATTCAGGCATTTGCTACTCGCAAGATCTGTAAGTAGTATATACATTTAGATGTAAATATGTTCATCAGAGTTAAGAACATCGAATGGCGGGAAGATGGATTTAATGAACAACGCTTGACAGACAACAAGGAAAACATGACAGGAAGACAGAATCAGTACTATATCGCAGAGACATAGGAATTGCAACTCAACTGTGGCATTTGCTACTGACAAGACTTATCAGTAGTATATCTATAAAGGGATGTTCATCGGCATGAAAATATCAAATAGCAGGGAGATAGAATTGACACCAAAGAGAGCAAGTGGTTCAGTGCAGCGGAGAAATTTGGGAGACGTGGAAAGGAAGACAAAGAAACATAGTGTGAAGGGCAGAAGTAGCACAACACGGAAGGTCTGTGCGAATGATTATTTGGTGTTGCTGCCTTCTGACAATGAAGATTCCATGGCCTGCTACTTTTGAAGAAGGAGGTGTACAGAGATTCTTGAATGACTTCACTGCTGTTACTGAGTCGATGGGCATCTAGGATCTGACGGGAAAGACGGTTGTGCTGGGGATGCTGCTGAGAGGTCGGTTAACGGCGGCGTACGAAAATGTGGGGAGGGCATGTGCAAAACCTTGTACGTACATTATGTTCATGGCTCGAAATGTCCGTTCAGGAGACACAGTAGAGGAGGATTAAATTCATTACGTCAAATCCTACTAGAGAAAGGGTATCCACCAAGATTCATCAATAAAAAAACGTGAAGGAAAAGCCTCAGTCACCAAAATTAACAACTGGTCCCGCAAAAACTCTCTTCATGAACCTGGAATTCACAGGTGACATCGTAGCAGAAATTCTTAGAAACCACCATTTTAAATGTCTGAAGAAGACATTTCAAACAGCCACCTTACGTATCACATCCTTCAGCATACAGTGAATGCAGTCTAACGTTAAAGATAAGTTACCACTTTTGACCACCTCATTGTGTATTTATCAGTTTACTTGTTCATGTGTAGTAAAGTCAAGTCCGAAAACGTATTCTGGGATACTGTCCAGCTTGGCTAACTAGAGGAGAAAAGAAGAATATTAGCAACTCCATACTCGAACACCTTGTCAACTCTGGACATCGAGCACCCCATCCCGCATGAATGCTTCAAAGCACTTCGAATACTCCCTCTGTGCAAAGCTGAATCACTGGCTATTCAGGATCTGAAACCGGACCTTTGTATTCGAAGGCACCACATACATTCACTCGCCCTACCGTGGCCAGAGTAACGTTCCCACTATAATTTTGTTTCCTCTTATTACGTAAGTTTACTACTATTATTATTCTCATCATCCTTATTTTATTATCACTCTACTACTGTTTATTAATAACACTGCGTTTTCATACAGATTTTATAAAAAAAACACTTTAACATCTTTCCGCTAGTTCCTGTCCATTCTACACAACTTTATTTATTAGTCATTTTCTCACGGTTATTACATCATCCCAACTTCTGCCGCCTTTTCTAATTTCCAATTAGTCACCCCTTCTAGACTACACCTTACATTACGCAATACGTTTTCGTGGACAAATTTTACCAGTATCTGATTGGTCTTATGAATACTTTGTTAAATATATGAATACGACTGTACAGCAGCTTATGAAAATGAATCGTCATTCTTTTGACTCAATATGGGAACATTTCGTCCATTTAATTATTCTTATTCTAAAATCTAAATATTTAGCTATGATATTAAATCCCCTTAAAAGCCACTCAAAATATGGAATAACAAATTCTTATGAACTAAAACGTAGACTAGATAGTTTAAAATTAGATAATGAAGAAAAAAATGGTTGGTTTTCACATTGTCAGTTTATACACACGTAAATCAATAAATATGGCTATGGAGGCAGTCAGAAACGAACTCATTTCTGACCAAGAAGGACATAATGCTGGGAGTACAGCTATGCCTGAATTCCACAGTATTTAAATTCCAAGGGAAAATATACAAACAAACTGAGGGAGTTGCCATGGGGTCAACAATATCCTCGGTTGTGGCAGATTTATTCATGGATAGGTGGGGAAATATAGCGATTGAAACGTTCAGCCCCACCCCAAAAGTACGGTGGAGGTATGTAGATGACACATTCACTGTACTTAGAATACAGGATGTCGATAGATTTTTCGAACTTATTAACTCAAAGGTGGAGGCAATTCAATTCACTTATGAATCGGAAAGTCAAGAAAGAGAGCCTCCACTGTTAGATTGTGGCGTAATAAGGAAAGAAGATGGGAAGTTAAAACACACTAGTGTTTACAGGAAACCTACACATTCAAACAGATTTTTAGATTTCCGATCATCCCACCCTATGCAAGTGAAAATAGAACTGCTGAAATGTTTAAGTAATAGGGCGCAAAAACTAAGTAGTACCAAGGAAAATCGAAGACAGGAAGTGAGGCATATAAGAGAAGCTTTGAAACTTAATAATTACCCTGATAAATTAATCAGGAAATATGTAGGGAAATGTAAAAATAAAATAAATAATGATAGTAGTGATAGTGATAATAATAATAATAATAATGACGACATGCATGTCAAATATGCACACGACAACACCAACAATAAGGAATCTAAATCATCAGTGGTACTTCCATACAAAGAAGGAACCTGGGAAACCTTATGCAGAATTCTTAACAATGCTGGCAGGAATAAAAGTGGGTGGCATTCAAACCCACAAACTAAATTAGAAATAAGCTTTGTCGGCTAAAGAATACTGTGGAGACTTGAAAACAAAACAGTTTAGTTTATCTACTACCCTGCCTGCAATGACTGTCAGGTCAAATACATAGGTCAAAGTAGTAGAACAGAGGCAGTCAGACTAGCCGAACATGAAAACCTAGCTGACCCGAATAAGATAAGAAATCTGGCGAATAGCTTAGCTATAGCACTACACCACATACAATCCTATGATAGGACGGGTGGGATAAGGTGACAGTTTTAAAATCTAATGTCACAGGGTGGAGGGAGAGATTGATAACGGGGCTTTATATATCGAATCAACGGGAAATATGTGTAATAGGAATGATTCAACACCTGTCCCAGATATCTGGAAAATCCTACTACCCCTGCGACAAATAAGAGAGAAAAAAGAAAACTATAAAACTCAAGTGTCGAAGTCCTGTGATTATAAACAATAAATTTTGTTCGAAACATTTTCATCCAGTAAATAATAGTGTTTCACTGTGTGATACATCTAATAAACAAAGTAATACGGAATTACTTACTACCACAGTGCCAAAGTTTTACACATATACCAAAATCCTTTGCACACGGTTTCCTTTATTTGGCCTTCATTTTTCACATAAATTAACTTGACGAGTAAATGAGTGTGTGTGTGTGTGTGTGTGCGATCAGATTGTGTTCGAAATGTATTGCGGAAATACATCACCTATTATTCTTAAGTAACCTTCGTGTTCTAATGACACACTATCTTAATCGTATTGATATTTAACAACGAGAGACGATTTATACAGCCAGTACATTAGTCAAACATTGGTAATCATATCCTAGAAAGTATATTTTTAATAATAATAATAATAGCTTTATTCCAAACAGTACTTTTGGTAAAATTTGGAATTTTCAGCACGTAATACAATATTGCATCGAATTTTCTTATTACAGGAGCAATAATTAAAATAGGGCATTCACATTAATAATACTGTTCGATAAGAAATGAATATAAAATTAAATCATGTGAGAATGTTGGCGACAATGAATACAAAACAATCCCATTTACTTGTTGGCAATTTCCTGTCTTACACTTCACTCACCACTTGAAATGTGTGCCTGCTAAATAAGGTATCTTAGATGTGTTGTACTTATTCGTCTGATCATACAGTCTTCTATAGTTGCTTCTAGTTCTACCCGATGAAATGGATGCAAGGAGAGAGCTGTGTACGGAGAGGATGTTCAGAGTCTAACAGGATGACATTTGCTCATTTCTTGCAGGAATCCAGGTGTTGTTGTTTTAGCAACACTCCACTCAACATACTGACGGGTTTTAGTCCCCTTCACACTATAACGAAGTCTTTCTTAAGTAGTCCGGGTAAGATTAACAAACGGTAACAGTAAAGACGAAATGATATCAGATCGTCTTAACTTCCTTACATACAGTGTCAAACGAAATATCTTCTTTGAAACTAACATGACATAGGAAGACCAAGAAAGGTGACCAGAGGAAATATACAGTGCAAGCTATTTAATATTCGATTTGGCTTTCACCTCAAAGCCGTCTACGATAGTGTAGCCATGCGAACTAACCAGTTCACTTAGGTCGCACTTGCATTTGACAGTGAAGTAAACCAACTGATATTTGGAGGGACTAAGCTTATGAGCATTCGACGAGGACTCCTGACTAGTGTTTTTTCCAAAAGGTTATTCATTTTAGAACAGTCTGACTGAGACGAGACAGGCGTAGAAACAATCAGATCATCGGCATACTTAGCAAAATCGGCCTCGTCAGAATGGGGCAAGTAAGTCACGTAAGAGGAAGGAAAGCAGAAAAGGAGAAATAACAACATCTAGAATAAGGAACACCAGGTAGAGTAAGTGAAGCACTGGAGGACGTCCTATTGTAAACACTGTTACTGCCTCCCATCAGAAAAATAGGAATGCAACCACTTGGTAATCCAGCACCGTGTTTGTGACGCAGCAAGCTTGTTCAACTTAATGTGAGGTGTGTAAATGACAACTGAATCAATAAGTCTAGGTAGATAAAACGGAAGCTGGAATTACGTAATCACAGTGAAAAAATCAAATAAACAAACCATATGAACAAAATGGACAGACGCTATTGGATGTACAGTAAAGTGTTTATACTAATTGTGTATGAGAAATTCAATGTTATCAATAAACAATGGTAATAATTATAATAAATTAAAAAAACCAAACAGTTATATGAAATAAAGATTATAGCAAGAATGTTATTTTGGCCAGGTCCTGAATAGCCGATGATTCAGCTATGTATAATAATGATGTGTAAGAAGTCGGTTTTCGAGTTTTTGAGGAAGTCTATATATCACTATGAAGGAGGATGGGTGCGGGGTGGCGCAAGATGTCCAGGGTTGACAGTTGTAATCCAGGTGAGCATTATCCATAGTCGTCTTTTCTCCTTTGACTCGTTAAAATGAATAATGTTCTGAAATACATCTACAGAACTGATGCCCAGGTAAAGTTGACATACACTGTATCACAGGCCAAAAGTGTAGTGTTTTGTCAATCATTAGTTTTCTTAATCATGCAATGTTGTTTTCTTTAATTCAAAGAGGAGCATAGAGCTTCAGCCACACGTCTCCATTGCGTTCGGTTCTCCGCCAGCGTTTTCATCACCTGGATCCACATCTGTCCACATGCTCTTATCTCCTCTTCTCTGCATGACCTCCTCCATGTCACCCCACCCTCGAAATGACAACCAACCCGCTGCTTTCCATTCGGGTTCCACTTGAAGAATAGCCTGGAGTGTGACGTCACTTGGTGGTTTGTTTTCTCAGATGACGGCCAATCCACCTCCATTTCTTTCTGCATATTTGTTGCACAATTGGTTCCTGTTGGGTTGGCTCGCTCATTGCCAGAGATCCCTGTTGCTGACCTTTTCTGGCCGGTCATCTGATCTTCAGTAGTGTTGAGCGAAGACAGCTAGCTGTTGATGAAGGTGTGTAGTTTGTTCGAAGTGGCCTTCGTCTTGTGGCGTGGCGTGGCGCCAAGTCTCTGATCCCTATAGTGAGTAGCACTGACTTCACATTGGAGTTGAAAATCCGGATCTTATTTTTCATGCTGCGTAGTGCTGTTGATCTCCATTGCTTTCCCGTATCCTCGCTTTGATATCCTCATCAGTTTCGTCCGCCAGTAGTTGACTCGATGCTCTCCAGGTCGGTAGGTAGGTAAAAGAGGTCACTTCTTTCAGATTTCTCCCATTTATGCTGACTGTTGTCTATTGTTGTTGCTGTTGTTGTTATCCAGGAATCTTCATCACCTCTGTTTTCTCTATGTCCTATCTTTGATGCTTGTTCTATCACCAACTTGCTGCTTTTCACTTGCATATCTTCCAGTTTGTGGGAAATCAGAAATATATCATCGGCGAAGTCCATATCATCCGAGTTTTTTATATGGATCCATTTTATGCCTGTCAACAGTCTGTTGCATTATCCAGTCTATCGCCCGCAATCAGGAAAATCATTAGAGATAGTAGGCAGCCAGTCAGCCTTTTCTTACTCCCATCTTCACTTCGAAGGATTACGTGAGTTTCCCGTTGTGGATTACTTGGCATGCAGCATTGTCATACAACTGTTGGATGAGATGTATAATTGTTGGCGGCACCTCGTAGTAGGAAAGCAGTTTCCAAATCACCTCTCGACTGACGCTGTCGAAGGCCCTTGCAAAGTCAATGAAGTTGAGATAGAGAGCGGACTGCCATTCCAAGCTCTATCCAATGATGATCCGTAGTGTTGCGATTTGATTGACGCATTGTTTGTTTCTCCTGAATCCAACCTGTTCCGGTTGAAGTTTTTCATCCAGGGCATGTTTGATTCTCTCCAGGATGATGCGGTTAGTATTTTGCTTGCCCCAGTTCTTGCATTGACTTGAGTCTCCTTTCTTTAGCAGTTTGAATACGTAGCCTTCTTCGCAGCCCGCAGGTACCTTGCCCTCTTTCCACACCTTCTCCAGTAGTGATGTCATCAAGTCTGCTGATGTCTCTGGGTTCATTTTCAATGCTTCTGCTGGGATTCCGTCTGGTCCTGCTGGTTTTCCAGTTTTTAGTATCTTGATTGCCTTCAGTATTTCTGTTCTCGTCGGAGGGTTGATGTCAACTGGTAGATGTGCTTCCGCTGTTGGTATTATTGGGTGCGTTGTAGGTGGCGGTATAAAACTTCAATATATGTGATAGTCTATTATTATTTCCTTAAGTTCTGAGTGGGACATAGGACTCCAGTAGCACATCCTGACGTCATCTTGTTCTCTTCAGTCGTCTTTAGCTGGCTCTACGATTGTGTAAAAGCTCATCCATCTTCGCTTCACATGATCTCCTCCATGTCATCCTCAGATTCACATGGAACTTTGTCGTTTACCATTCGGGTTCCACATGGGGCCTGCTTGACGCATGATGTCATTCAGCAGTCTCTGTTCAGCTTGTGTCCGGTCCTATCCTTTTCTTTCGGCATATTTGTTGAAGGACAAGTCCGTGATTGTTTCCTTGCCAGAGTTCCCTGTTCCGTAATCTGTTTTGGTCATCTGATCTTCAGTAAGGAGCAAAGCGAGCAGCTGTTGACAAAAGTCTGCTGTGGCCTGATGAAAAGGCTTTTGGTCAGACTATTAGATCAGGGTCACTTAGTTTATCAGTGCATAGAAATATAGTTCGATCTAGAATAATTAACCCTGCTGAGTTATGTAATCGCGAAAAAAAGCTCTCAAACTGCAATACTTTCAGTTACGTGTAATATCATAATAGAGTGGGACAGGGTGAAAGTATTCAAAAGTAATATAGGTAGTTGGCGAGAGGTCAATCACTGAATCTTCTTCGTTAATCGAGTCAACACTAAGCACCATGTGCAGTGCAAATGATGCAACAGTTATTCCACATATATGGAAAATAGTAAGTTTTCAAGAGGTGTTATCTATTTACGAATACTGTATCCCTCATTGTGTGTTATATCAAATAAACGTACCCAATAGGACGGCATTTTGTTCAAAATTCTATACTGATAAGTCTAATCATGTCACTGAATTCTTGCTGTCACCTGATAGCTGTCTAACTTCCAGTTATCCCCATATTGCCTTGTTAGCTAATTAATTAGTTAATCCAGACAGCACGTCATCAACACAACCTCCTAAGATCTCCACACACACACACAGAGTTGAAAACCTGATGAATACATCCTACATAGACTAAATTAGAATGATGTAGCGCATAGACACAACTGTAGGCCTATTGGATTGTTCCTCAACATACTCTACCTAGTATTCTATACGCTGTTTTGACAGACTAATAAGGATACACTTTCCCTACCTTCATGGAAGGTGAATAATCAATACTTTTTTTCCACCGCTTCTTCCTATGCTACATACCACTTCGAGCAGTTATCTTAAAAGGTCCATTATGTATGTTCTGCCCTCTTTCCCTGTACTAGTTATCTGTAACAAGAATATAAAAACCCGGTGATTGCAGTCCAGAGTAGATCCTATCTAACGGTGATTTGTTATTATTATTATTAATCCTTTGAGTTCCGAGTGGAACATGGGGCTTCAACGACACATATTCACTTAGTTCTATTCTCTCCTGTTCTCTTCAGCTGGTTGGCTCCACAATTGTCCATAATTCCTCATCTCATCCCCCCTATACATGATCTCCTCCATGTCAAACTCACAACGACGAACTACTTTCCATTTCCTATTCGGATTCCACTTGAGCGATAGTCTGCAATGCGCGTGATGTCACTAAACGGCCTCCTCAACGTATGCCCAACCGACCCATCCATCTCCGTTTTCTCCTACATATTTGTTGAGCGATCGGCTCTTGGTTGGTTTGTTCCACTGCAGAGTTTCTTGCTGTCAATTCTCTCTGGCCAATCATTTGATCTTCAGTATGCAGCCAACCAGAGAAGTGGGCAGCTGTTGATAAAGGTCTGAAGTGACTTATTGCAAATCCTTCTTGTGACGCACACGCAGTGTAAGTTTCTGACATTTGTGTCGAAAATTCGAATATTGTTCTTTATGCTGACTAAGTGAAGCAGAAGATTTCCAAACTGCTTTCAGGTTGATAAATGCGTATCTTGCCTTTCCGATTCTGGCCGATGTTGACATCTTCATCTGTGCCGTGTGGCTGTGTTTAAAACCGAGCTTCCTAGATAAGTGAAGGAAGTAACCTCTGTCAAATCTCTTCCGTTGATGGGAATTGGTGCTGGTTGTTGTCGTTGTTGCTGTTAGTTGGTTATCTTCATCACCACCGTCTTCTCTATGTTAACCTGCAGTTCTTGTCTTCGCTGCCAGCCTGCCTCTTCAGCTATTTTGTTGGTTTTCGCCTGCCTGCAAGTCTTCGAGTTTGTGTGACATTACATAGAAATCCTCTGTGAAATCCAGATCTTCTGGAGTATACTTGTCAGTCAGTGCAGCGCTTCCCTCTTTTCTCAATCCCTGAGCACAGTCTGATGCATGATTCAGTCCACCGCAGTTAAGAATATCACTGGTGATAATAGGCAGGCAGCCAGCTTGTCTTAATGCTGTATTCAGTTTAAAGGCTTCACTTAGTTTTCCATTAGGGAGCACGTGACACGAGGCGCTGTCATACAACCAGCTGTTGAGTGAGGTTGATAAAGATTTGGGCACTGCACGCCGTAGTGTTGAAGTAGTTTCCAAATTACTTCTCGATCAACGTTGTCTGGTGAAGGCCTTTACGAAGTGATTTTTGTTGGTTCATTGGTGTGGGATTCACATATATCCTATGGTGTGCCATTCTGATTCTCTCCGTCTCTATATTTCAGTTGGGAGGGTATTTGCTAACATGTCGACATCTGAGGATTTTACGTTTTGAAGTAAACTCAATGGCTCATAGTGAAACTCATTTTCTACACTATCCGAATACTACACTAGACGGGTGTATTGACTGTGGTTACTAAAGGCATCATTAGATATCGTTAGTTTTCCTTATTCTTATACCAAGCCATGCAAGGTCTAGTACTCTCTGAGGAAACACTGCAGAGGAGAATTCTTAATAATGGAGAGAAAGAAGGTGACGGTAATAATGAATATAGTGAGGAAATGGTGTGTGCGTAGATGGAAGAATATATTCACTTGTTCCTTTCAATGTTGTCTTGGAGTATCTAATAGGGAAAATAGATTACTACTATCCCTTTAGATTCCTAGTGGAACGTAGGGCTTCAACAGAATATCTCCATTATATTCTGTTCTCTTCAGTTGTCTTTAGACTGGCTCTATAAAGTCTTATCTTCGTTTCATATGATCTCCATGTAACCATCGCAGCCTCCAACTAATCAGCTAGAGGTTGCGCTATGTCGTGAATTGGCAGAAGTTAGAATTCATGGGCTGGTCATTGGATTGGTGGGTTCCAGTGGCTTAATGGTCTACGAGCTCGCCTTGTAACCAGAAGGTCCTGGGTTTGAAACACTGTAGTGGATGCGTACTGATCAAGAGTCCCAAACTAGGACGAAACAGCTATCCAGTACTCCCAGGTTTCCCAATGATTCTCTAACTGATGTCAGCTCATGATGAAATCCTGTAACCAATCAATAATAATCGTTTCTCAGTCTGCTTCTACTGAAGGGCCCGGTGTGTGATGTCGCTGAAAGGTCTCCTCAGCGTGTGTCCAGTCGTCGTCATTTCCTTCTGTATATTTGTTGGGGGATAGGTTGTTGTTCGAATTGTTTCCTATCCTTTTTGGCCGTCTGATCTTCAGTGTGGAGTGAAGCAAGCAGTTGTTGATAAAAGTCTGGTGTGTCCTGTTGAAAATGCTTCCGGTGACGCGTACGTTAATTTTCTGAACCAAATAAAAGAATAAACTTAATCCTTGTGTTGAAAATCCCGAACTTGTTCCTAGTACTGAATACAGTAAATCTCTTCCCTGATTTCAGAGTAATGAAGATCTGTGTTACCTTTTTGATCCTGATACATCGCCTTTGACTGACCTCCCAGCACTACTGTCTTCGTCGCCAGGATCATGGATGACCACCAACTTAGTGACAGCATCAAAGTCCTGCAAGAAACTAAGTGTCCCCTTCTTCGAAAACAGCAGGCTATGGGATTTTGATTTCCTGAGGACAGCCACACCAACTGAAACGAGAGAAGATAAGAAACTTAGAGACGGACATTATTTATTAAGGAAAAACGCCTCGTGTTTATACATTTTTAACCAGATTAATAGTTGGCTACGTCAGAGAAAAAAATAAACTGTTCTGATTGGTTGGCGATTGGTTCAAGGTTAAAATATGCGATAAGAAGTTGTCCAATGAGATTATTCGATGGTTGGAGGCAATCGGCAGGAAGCCTTACCTAGTTGGCACTCGTCAGCAACAAAAGACTAGAAACATCATACTACTTACTAAAGTCCAATGAAAGTATCCGATACAGACCCACACGAGGTCAGTCGTAAGCCCGAATAGCTCAGTGATAACGTCTCTGACTCCAGCCGACATTGGGTGATGCGGGTTCGAATCTCAGAAGTGATATGAGTTCCTTCAAGGTTTCAGATACGCCTTGTTGACTGGTGAGTGCCAACTAGGAGGAAACCTAGTTGGAAGGCTTCCTGCCGATTGCCTCCAACCATCTAATATCATCAAACCAATATGCACCATCATGGTGAGCTACCTAGCTTGTTGACGTGGCCACATTACAAACATGACTGATAGAATTCAGCCTGCACCAAATAAAGGAGTAGACACATCACATTCGTTATTAGTGTTCAGTCGAACTGTCCAGTGAGATTATTTCATGTCCACAACGTCAATTAAATCCAGATTTGAGGAATAAACACTTCTACCTGTGCAGCAGTCAATGACTCAAAATGTTGATTTCTCTTTGTAGCCGCTTCTTGTCAATCTGTACACGCTACACAAGGAAGTCCGTGTTACCCGTGCGAAATGCCATCTAAGTTTATTCAGATTCTTACTCGTTAAAACAAAACTTAAAACTCTTAAAGAATCCTCAGGTTTATTTATTAAATTTAATACACCATAATCTGTTTACTTTAGCTGAAGGTTCATTTTATTGCCTTAGAAGATGCACATTAGTCGTCTAACTGAATTCAATTCGTGAAGAAACTTAGGCTAAAAGATACGAGTAAAGTAGTCACAGCCGGTTGTTTCAATGAAAGCAACTGAATTCCCCCTAACTCAGTTGAAGTGTGTATCGGTAGTTCGACGTTAGAACAAACGCCAAACCATGTCTCACGAGGTCCGGAGTTTCATTCCTGGCCAAAGCACACCTTTACCTAGGATAGGAACCCAACCTCGTAGTGAAAAGAAACAGCACTGCTACTGGAACTGCCCAGCTCTCTCTCTCTCTCTCGAAGCCCTATGTTCCACTCGGAAAGTGAAGGAGTAAAATCACTAATAATATATAAAATAGGTTGAAAGTAGAACTCGCCTTCAGAATACTAAATGTTGTTCTTATCATTATTATTTTTTTTCGTTTTACAGTTATATCTGACTTCTACAGTATTTAAATTCCAAGGAAAAGTATACAAACAAACTGAGGGAGTTATCATGGGGCCACCTATAACCCCGATAGTAGCAGACATATATATTTATTTGGATAGGTGGGAAAACCTAGCGAGCGACTGAAACATTCAATTCCACTCCCAAAGTATAGTGGAGGTAGGTAGATGACGCATTCAGCGTATTTGAAATGCAAGACTTCAACAGATGCTTCAAAGACATTATTATCGAAGGTGTAAACAGTTCAATTCACTTATGAGTTTGAAAGTCATGAAGGGTAGTTTCCACTGTTAGATTGTGGCGTAAAAAGGAAAGAAGATGGGAAGTTAAAACACACTAGTGTTTACAGGAAACCTACACATTCAAACAGATTTTTAGATTTCCGATCATCCCACCCTATGCAAGTGAAAATAGGACTGCTGAAATATTTAAGTAATAGGGCACAAAAACTAAGTAGTACCAAGGAAAATCTAACACAGGAAGTGATACATATAAGAGAAGCTTTGAAACTTAATAATTACCCTGATAAATTAGTCAGAAAATATGTAGGGAAATGTAAAAATAAAATAAATAATGATAGTAGTAATAGTAATAATAATAATAATGACATGCATGTAAAATATGCGCACGACAACACCAACAATAAGGAATCTAAATCATCAGTAGTACTTCTACACAAAGAAGGAACCTCGGAAACCTCAAGCAGAATTCTTAACAATGCTGGCAGGAATAAATGTGGCTGGCATTCAAACCCACAAACTCAATTAGAAACAAGCTTTGTCGGCTAAAGGATTCCGTGGAGACTTGAAAACAAAACAGTTTAGTTTATCTAATACCCTGCCTGCAATGACTGTCAAGTCAAATATATAGGTCAAATTAGTAGAATGGGGTCAGTCAGACTAGCAAAATCTAGATTAGTTGACCCAAATAAGATAAGAAATTTAGAGAATTGTTCAGCTATAGCACTACAACACATGCAATCACACAGCCAAACAATAGGACGGCTGGGATAAGATGACACTTTTAAAATCTAATGTAACAGGGTAAACGGAGAGATTGATAACTGAGGCTTTATTTACCGAATCAACTAAGGAGAATATGTGTAATAGGAATGATTCAGCACCTATCCAAGACATCTGGAAAATTCTAATACCCCTACGACGAATGGAAAGGAATAAAAACAACTATAAAGCTCAAGTTTTGAAGTGGTGTAGTTTCCAGTGGATGACATGATTATGAACAATAAAAAAATTGTGTTTACAATATCGTTATCCAGTAATTAATATTGTCAATCGTTGGTATTTTTCTCAATTTCGACCATGGCTTGATATCAGTTAGGGAACTGTTGAAAGCCAGGAAGCACTGGACGGTTGTTTCGTCCTAGTTAGTGACTTTTCATTATTACATATCCATAGGAGTTTGAATCCAGCTCCTTCCAGTTACAAGTCAAGCTCGTAGACCATCCGTGCATTAGGAACCCACTCAATAGCCCATTGATTATTATTCTTTGCCTTCCGAGAAGAATATATGCCTTCAGTGGTGTATACGCATTGCTCACTCAGTCAATAAACTAATATGGCATTTGTCAACTCACATTAACTCTGACATAGATGTAATACTCGGATACTAGTTGAAGGATGTACGTACATGTCAGTAGTTTGCTGCACCGTCCTTTATGACTGTGAGACATGACCATTGAAAGTAGAAGACATGGAAAGGTCTGACGCGCGATGTCACCCAGCGGCCTCCTCAGCGAGTGTCTAATCCATCTCCACTTTCTCCTGCTTATTTGTTCGGCGATTGGTCCTTGTTTTGTTTGTTCCGATAGTTTCTTGTTTTTGATTCTTTCCGGCCATCTGATTTTCAGTATAGAGAGAAGACAGTTGTTGATAAAGGTCTGCAACAGGCTGTTGGAAATATTCTTTGTGACCCGCTAACTTTCTCATCCGTATAGAAGAACTCACTGACTTGACGTTTGTATTGAAAATCCGAATTTTGTTGTTGATGCAGGCTGAGTGACGAAGATTTCCAGATTGGTTTCAGGTTGATGAGTGTGTTTCTCGCCTTCCCGATTCTCGATTTGACATCCTCGTCCGTTCCACATGCCTGTAGTTGAGACAATGCTCCCTAGATAAGTGAATGAAGTAACTTCTTTCAAATCCCTCCCGTTGATGGTGATTGGCGCTGGATGTTGCTGCTGTTGTTGTTGTTGGTTGGTTATTTTCATAACCTCCGTCTTTTCTATGTTCACCTGGAGTCCTGTCTTTCCTGCTTCTTCGACCAGTTTGTCGGTTTTCGCTTGTAAGTCTTCGATTTTGTGTGACATCAAACATAAATCATCCGCGAAATTCAGGTCTTCTAGGTTCTTCACGTCGGTGCAGGATATCCCTGTCTTCTCGTTTTCCACTGTCTGACGCATAGTCCAGTCCACTACAATTAGGAATATCATCGGATTTATAGATGCTGTACATGAATTATGTAGCAAATTCCATCACTAGGTGGTATTTGAGTACTGTAGGGATAATAGGCATATAGGAAGTTTGTAAATGTGGAATAGTAATGTCTTTACAGAGGTTTGTAGACGCTACTAATGGATGTCAGTATACAAAAAATCCCCATTTAGACATTTAGAAAAAGGAAAGATTAAGCGAAGAAATATTTACTTTTCAGTTAGATCCTCATGAATGTATAAACCGGACTACTTCGCCCCCTTCCCCCTAAGCCTTGAAAAATTATAATTGTCCAAATTATTTTAATTACATGTTATCCTTGTAAAATTATTTTATTCTTATAACCACTTCATCCTTGGTTACAAGTTATCATTGTCCGAATCGTTTTATTTTCTTTAACAATCCGTTACGTAACCAACCTGTTCACACGCTTATTCCTTAATTACTCTTCATTTTTCTAAAATTTTGCATTATGCAATCCACGTGTTGTAACCAATTTTACCTTTTAATTGTGTGTATTAATTTTCTTCGTTAAATATCGCCCCATTGACAGGAGGACACTGACTAATTATTGTTAACAAAGATGTCAGTGCCACTTGATTGGTAAATTGTTGTGTATTGTAATAAAAATGCTATGGACATATAGATCAGAGCACAGCCAGAGATGAGGATCTAATTGAAAAGTAAATATTTCTTCGCTCAATCCTTCTGTTTTCTAAATGTTAATGGATGTGTCCATATATATATATCCAGCCTGCCGCTACAGAAAATCTGTCCGAAAAGATATGTCGTCCCTTTCTAGGCTCATGTGAGATGTAGAGTAGTGAGTGGGTCACGAAACAGCATGATACACAGTTATCCGGAAGAATCTAGCCACAGAAATAGGTTGGAACTATCACTGAAGACCACACTAAGGAATGAGATTTTTTGGGACGCATATGAGAAAATTACTACGTATAACTATTTTTTTACACTTAATTTGATGTCTAGAAAGGAGTTCTTAAGTTACGCGCATGTACTACCTGGCCATCTGATTGGTTGATCAGGGTTTTTACGTCCGTCTAATTCAACCCTTCGCTTAAGTCGCTTATATTTAGAGTTACCTCTCCATTTGTCCATTCTTTCTCCTGTATATTTCCCTTCATTATCATTCCTTCGGATTTGTTTCACTGCCTGCCTGTAGAATATGGCAGCTTCTACGCTGTACCTCCACCAGATAATGAGTATCCATATGACTAGTTCAAGTCTTGCAGTTCAATCGGTAGGTTGGTTGAGGTTAGGATTCACAGACCACTGAGTTGAGTCCCGGTGGCTGAATGGTCTATGAGCTTGCCCTGTAACCTGAAGCTCCTGGTTTCAAATTCAGTTGGGTG
The DNA here is from genome assembly GCA_944472155.2 of Trichobilharzia szidati. Classification (NCBI taxonomy): domain Eukaryota; kingdom Metazoa; phylum Platyhelminthes; class Trematoda; order Strigeidida; family Schistosomatidae; genus Trichobilharzia; species Trichobilharzia szidati. The sequence continues at coordinate 32,404,622 of OX235275.1, read as the reverse complement.
AGCACTGCCAATGGGTGCCAAACTAGACTGACGAAACAGCTGTCCACTGCTCTCTGCTGGTTTACAGTGATTCTCTAAGTGATATCAATCTGTGATCAAACTTGAAACCAATCAAATTCCTCCAAACAAGCTGACGATTTGAATCCAACCCCCCCCCCCAACCCACACCGAAAACATTATTCCCATCATCACCGCATTAGATTTCCCCTTCTTCTGATATCTGTACTGTCAAGTTATATTAGAATCTGACAATTTAGAAATTCCAAATTACCTAGATATATATGGATCATATAGAAAATCAAAACAAATGATTCAGCGAAGAGACTCTTTTCAACGAATTTATCATCAAGCTGTACAATCGTATATATATGGTTTTTAAGAGTCTCTTCGCTGAATCATTTGTTTTGATTTTCTATATGTTACAATGGGAATTTTCCATGATATATGGATCAATAGATCTTCTGAAAAATGGACCAATTGGAGTTGTCTCGTAGCGAGATGGATAGACAGACAGGCAGATAACACAATATTCAGCGAAGAGAATTTTTTCAACAACGAATTTATCATCAAGCTGTACAATCGTATATGTATGGTTTTTTAATGAAATTATATCCGGTAGGGGAATTAGGTCAAAGGTGTGAATACATGAAATAATAATAGTATGAAATGAAATGAAAATATTTGTGATTATAATCACAGTTAAATGTCAAGTGGCAAAACAATTAATGTCATATATGGAATATATAGAATAATACGTAAGGTGTATAGATTTTGGAAAGGAGTACATGATTATAGGATTAGTAGGCGAATATAAAATGTTACATAACATGGTGTGAAATTTGATAAGATAGAATTCAATATTATAAAAATAAAATATATAAAAATTAATAATTTTGGTTTTAAAATGACAAGTGGGTCAAGTGGAAAAGATTCAGAGTGAGAACAGTAATAATAATAATAATCGTAGTAATAAGGGAAAAGTACATAGAATAAACGAAATAAATGAATGTCTATCCCTCTAGGGCCAAGGCAGAAGTAGGGATTGTACATACTTCTTTTGCAGACAAAAGTCTGGCTTAAATTCATGAATTGCCAAGGCTGTCTTTAGAAGTCTGTAACGAAGAAAACGCTGCAATTTAGCATGGATTTGGCAGATGATGTTAAAATCATGGTCAGGGTTGACAGAGTGACAGAAGTCGATCAGGTGTTCCAAAATAGAGCTTCGCACACACTTCCTTTCTCCCTTGTAAAACCATGCTGAAATGTGTTCTCGAATCAGTGTGGAAAGCGTCCTCTGACTACGGCCAATCTACCTTGCTCCACAAGAACAGGTGAACTGATAGACGCACATGGAGGCGGCCAGACAGGAGAGTTTATCATTTACAGAGATGGAGAACAACTTGCGGTTGGTGAACGTCATATGTAATTTTGCTGCAAAGAACGCCTTACTGATTTAGAGAGACGATTTTTGACCATATCTGAAGCTTGATTACCTTTGAATTCCAAGTTCATGAATAAGGTTTTCTTTGGAACTGAGTCGGTGACCAGTTTAGACTGCTTGTCTTTCATGTTGCTGTCAATAAATGGGTTAGGGTAACCTTTTTCTGCCAGCGTGGCTTTTAAGAAGTCAAGTTCTGAGTCAACGCAATCAGAACTACAAATTTTCCTTATCCTAAAGCACAGCGCATGAATTAGGTTCCTTTTCCTGGAGATAAGCACTCAAAATTAGTAAGTTGTCCGTTCGATGTACGTTTCCGGTGGATATATCTTTTGAGAGATCCGTCATTACGTCTGCTAAGGCACACATCAAGAAACGGAATACTTAGTACAGATTCCTTTCCCATGGTGAATTGTAAAGAAGGATGGCAGTTGTTGAAAGCAAACAAGACATCATCAAGAATTACGTTATTATCGCAGATAACGCCTACCTCATCTACCAGTGTACGCATTCTTTGTTTCTTTGGGTAAATATACTCCTCTTTATCATTTCACCTTGTTATGTTTTTTCGCTCACGTAGCAGGTTGGAAAAGCAGTTAACCATCGCATAACGTTAGTGGCGTAGACAGGTGATACTCCAGACCGCTTCGTCTGTTACCAGCTCGGATGTCCTTAAAAAAATCAGTCAAAATTTATGAATTTATAGTTACTGGCTGGAGCAGAGTTCAGGTTACTTTAAGCACAAATAGCAACGGTTTCCACTGTTTATTTGGAGTAGTCGACATTTAGAGGTCTTTATCAAGCTATGTGATACCTCGACAGATGATGGAAAAAGAGATAAAGTTAAAGTACCATGTCCCAGGAGTGCAAACGCTCCAATCACCTCGAATGCATACTAGTTGTTGCATAACAAACTTACTTACCATTATTGTAGCGTCAATGAGAACACCATTCACGAATTAAGGCGTAAACTTCACCGAGATCCCGTTTTTAACTACTGTTTGGACAATGTTTTAATAGCTCGTTAGGGATAGGATTAGGGTTAAGGCTATGATAAGGGCTGTAATTGGGATTCGAGTTAGGATTAAGGTTAGGTTTAGGGTTGGTATTGTTTATTTCAATTAGTTTTCTTATCCACATTTTCCTATTGTAAGTAGTCTTCCATCCTCTTACTAGAAACCATAGAAATTCAATCGAAAGCTTTTGGGTTAGACTGCAAAGCATAATAAGAGTGATAAACGCTCACAATAATAAGGCAAGAGAGACACTCATCACTGTGAAATCAATTTCAAAATATTCTGAAGTCAGCGACAGTAGAATGAATGAAATTCGTGTTTCCAAAACCAATGATACGTCAGTCAGCAGTGTCAGTTCTTCTACAGGTGTGTGAGAAACATGGCGAGCCCATCACGAGAAGCAGGTTTCGAACAGGCTGGTGAAGACTTCTATCATCAGCTGCCCACTTCGCTGTCTGCCTAGTGAATATCAGATTACCGGTCAGAGGGAGAGAGATGGAGAGTTGGGAATAAGAAACTCGGTGAACGAACGAACGAACAGGCGATAGATAGTCTTTTGCTCAAGAAATGTGTGGAATGGAATGGAGATTGATTGGAGACACACTGAAGAGACTGGTGTGTGTATGTGTGACATCGCAGGCCAGATAGGTCTTTGATTGGAAGCTGAATGTAGAACGACCAGTTAGGTGTGAATCTGAGGGTCATATGTGGATAGATGAAGGCTGATGTGAAATCGTGGGGCCTGCTGTAGAGGACAACAGTTGACAGGGTGAAGTGGAAATGTTCCTTTGAAGGCTCAAGGGGATAATAATAATAATGACAATAATAATGAGGAAGCTATATATCAATGTGTCTCAAATGGATGCATTAATATTACAGCAGCTCTTACTATTTTATTGATAACCGCACCACCAACAAATACTAAGCTGTTATACTCTTCGCACCTCCTCAACCCGAACAAATTCACGACTCTAAGTATTTGAAACAATCAAATATGCAGAGGTAAACGTCAACCTTTGGTTTCAAACATAAATTGGACATGGTATAGTGATTATTATGTTAAGTCAAAAACCACTAACTGTTCTATAAACATGTTTGATCACCCGGTCCATCACTAGGCATAATGACAGTATTGAAAAATTCTTTTTCGCTGAAGTTTAAATACAACGTCCTATGGGATACGAACGGAGGAGTGACCTTGTGCCAACCAATCATAAAAATAAGTGATATATTCACAGAAAAAACGGCATTTATTTTCAAGGAAATGCGTGAAAACACACTAATAACTTAAAAAATAGCTCCCAATTATAATGAAGAGTATCATTTTTTTAAGTTGGACCAGTCTCTGTACACGTATTCATCGAGGTGATTGAAGAGGAGCTTATTATTGTGAGGCATTTATCACTCTTATTATGCTTTGTAGTCTAACCCAAAAGCTTTCGATTGAATTTCTATGGTTTCTAGTTAGAGGATGGACGACTACTTACATTAGGAAAATGTGGATAAGAGAACTAATTAAAATAAATAATACCAACCCTAAACCTAACCCTAACCTTAATCCTAACTCGAATCCTAATTACAGCCCTTATCATAGCCTTAACCCTAATCCTATCCCTAACGAGCTATTAAAACATTGTCCAAACAGTAGTTAAAAACGGGATCTCGGTGGAGCATACACCTTAATTCGTGAATGGTGTTCTCATTGGCGCTACAATAATGGTAAGTAAGTTTGTTATCCAACAACTAGTATGCGTTCGAGGTGATTGGAGCGTTTGCACTCCTGGGACATGGTACTTTAACTTTATCTCTTTTTCCATCATCTGTCGAGGTATCACATAGCTTGATAAAGACCTCTAAATGTCGACTACTCCAAATAAACAGTGGAAACCGTTGCTATTTGTGCTTAAAGTAACCTGAACTCTGCTCCAGCCAGTAACTATAAATTCATAAATTTTGACTGATTTTTTTAAGGACATCCGAGCTGGTAACAGACGAAGCGGTCTGGAGTATCACCTGTCTACGCCACTAACGTTATGCGATGGTTAACTGCTTTTCCAACCTGCTACGTGAGCGAAAAAACATAACAAGGTGAAATGGTAAAGAGGAGTATATATACACAAAGAAACGAATGCGTACACTGGTACATGAAGTAGGCGTTATCTACGATAATAACGTAATTTTTTATTATGTCTTGTTTGCTTTCAACAACTGCCATCCTTCTTTACAATTCACCATAGAAAAGGAATCTGAACTAAGTATTCCGTTTCTTGATGTGCGTCTTAGCAGACGTGATGGCGGATCTCTCAAAAGATCTATCCACCGGAAACGTACATGGAACGAACAACTTACTAATTTTTAGTGCTTATCTCCAGGAAAAGGAACCTAATTCATGCGCTATGCTTTAGGATAAGGAAAATTTGTAGTTCTGATTGCGTTGACTCAGAACTTGACTTCTTAAAAGCCACACTCGCAGAAAACGTTTACCCTAACCGATTTATTGACAGCAAAATGAAAGACAAGCAGTCTAAACTGGTCACCGACTCAGTTCCAAAGAAAACTTTATTCATGAACTTGGAATTCAAAGGTGATCAAGCTTCAGATATGGTCAAAAATCGTCTCTCTAAATCAGTCAGTAAGGCGTTCTTTGCAGCAAAATTACATATGATTGGAGACACACTGAAGAGACTGGTGTGTGTATGTGTGACATCGCAGGCCAGATAGGTCTTTGATTGGAAGCTGAATGTAGAACGACCAGTTAGGTGTGAATCTGAGGGTCATATGTGGATAGATGAAGGCTGATGTGAAATCGTGGGGCCTGCTGTAGAGGACAACAGTTGACGGGGTGAAGTGGAAATGTTCCTTTGAAGCTGTATGTTGTCTTCGGGACTCAAGGTGATAATAATAATGATAATAACAATATATCTAGCTAAATTATTGATTTGGCGGGAAATTCAAAACAACTGTATCTATCAAATATTATCTTATTTAAAATAGAAATGATTACGTCATAAAAAGAGTAAGTATTACAATAATTTGATGATCTCATGATGATGCCGATAATGATGATGGGAAAACAGCGTTTTTAGAAAGAAAGGAAGAAAGAATGTATCAATCAATGAGTGAATGAATGAAGTCGAGGGCAGGCAGGCAGGCACGTACACATACACACACACTTCGTCTGTCAATAATTAGGTTGATCCGATCTAAATGATAATGATCCATAAGCTGGTGGAACATCTGAAATCAATGCAGATGTTTGTAAATGATTGACTGGATTAAAAAGATGAACACTTTGAGAATTTTCTCCATGATTTAATGATACTACTGGTAAAGGTTGAACCAGTTTCTCATATTGATACTGTTCTACATATCTGCCATTAGTATTAAGATCACCATCACTATTATTATCATTAATATTCTCAGGAACTTCATCGATGGCATTCGACGGTGGTATTCGATGATAACGTACACGTGCACGACGTACACTGTATACACCTATAACAATTCCGCATATTATAGCAATACCACCCAAAAATGCACCTACAATACTAGAAGTGGTGCTAGTATTACTCGGTGGTTCAGTGACGACAATGTTTGGAATACCCAAACCCAGTAGGAATTTCCTACATGAATAAAAAAAATGGGGATGGATTAAATATCTCCAAAATGATAATAATAATACTAAAAATAATAATAGTTTTTTCTATAGTTGGTTTGTAAGGATTAGTTTTGTTTTTATGAGTTGATCACGGATTGATATCAGTTAGAGAACTATTGAAAACCAGCCACAGGGAGTACTGGACAGCTGCTGTTTCATCCTAGCTTGGGAATCATTGGCAGTACGCACCCACCTCCAGGGTTCGAACCTAGGACCTTTCGGTTACAAGGCAAGCTTGTATACCATTCAGCTCTGATGCTCGCTAGTGACTTGCTGCAAAACGGAGTTTCCTGGAGTTCTAGTGAGAAGTCGTGACCAGTGAAGTCCACCCAGACGTCAAGTGTGAGGATGGATATCCCACCGACGACATTGGTTAGTGGTCCCACTAAATAACGAATCGGTAGAAGTTAGAACTCATAGGCGATTGGTTTGGGGCCCAGTGATTGCTTGCCTTGTAACCAGAAGCTCCTGGGTTCGAACTTCAGTGGTTGTGTACTGCCAATGATTGTTAAAGCTAGGATGAAACAGCTGTCCAATACTCCAGTGCTGATTTTCAATGGTTTTCTAAATGATATCCGTCAACTCGTAAAAATAATAATAGTAAGAATAACAATAAAGTGAACTGCAAATAATTTGCTGAATTTTGACTAACAGTAGAATCTAGAATGTGCATTTCATCCTATTTAGGACTCATCAACTTAGAATGTGTCTCTGAATTCTTCATTAAATGAGTGAATAAGTTGTAGTGTCCCCACGGACACGACGAATCAAATATGCGTCGTCTTGATCACCGAAAAGCATTACAGACTAGACCATTTGGCATTGCAAGAGTCATCACCTCTTACGTAATAGATGTCAGTTATTGTTTCTTTATGTGTTTGATTTAAAATCACTTTATTTACAGACTTTTCTCCGTTGGTTGGAGGATTTCATCATGAGCTGACATGAGTCAGAGAATCATTGGAAAACTACCTGGGAGTATTGGACGGCTATTTCATCTCTCTAGTTTAGGACTCTGCTTCAGCAGTACTCACTCACTGCAGTGGTTCGAACCCAGGACCTTCTGGTTACAAGGCGAGCGATCTCGTTGACCATTAGGCTACCGGGACCCTATCCAATGGTCCTTGAATTCTAACTTCTGCCAATTCATGACATAGTGTGACCACTTCGCATTGTCTTCTTCGACGAGTTACTGCCTCACCTTCAACCTGCCGTACCCTACTACTGGTCACAGCTTCCTACTACAACCCCGCTAGAATTCATCGAAGAAGACGTTGCGAAGTAGTCGCTCTATGTCATGAATTGGAAGAAGTTAAAATTCATGGGCTGGTCATTGGATTGTCGGGTCCCACTGGCTTAATGGTCTACGAGCTAGCTCGCCTTGTAATCAGATGGTCTTGGGTTTGAACCCCTGCGGTGAGTGCGTACTGCTGAAGCAGAGTCTCAAACTAGGCTGACGAAACAGCTGTCCAATACTCCCTTCAGCTTTTCCAATGATTTTCTAACTGATGTCAGCTCATGACGAAATCCTCTAACCAACCAAACAAAATTCCTACAAAACCAATACTTGAAAACTTTTTTCATGAATAAGGCTAGTAACAAAAGTGATGAGTTTTCATAATCATATTTATTAATAGTAGTCGTGTGTTGGTTTACAGAGATTTGATTGATTGCTTTCAGGATTTCATTATGAACTGACACTAGTTAGGGGAGTATTGGAAAACCAGCTGGGAGACAGCTGTTTTGCCAGAGTTGTTTGGGACACATTATCAGTCCACACCCATTGAGGTTAATGCATAAAAGGCGTTGAATAAAGTATATTACAGAGTTACACAATAAGATGAATAATTTAATGAATGAGTAGTAATCAGGATTTACATATAAACGAAGGAAAAAATGGAATTATGTATGTAAGATTTCTAGAGAAATACGAAAGTAATAAAGAGTGAGGGAAACACACAAACAAAAAACTGACAAAAATCAATTCAACAAGTTTGTTACCATGATGGTAGAAGAGATTGCATAATTTTTTCTTTTGTATGCTTAGTTGCTTTCAAGTCTAACATGTTTTATCGCAACGCTGAATGAATCATTTGTTTCCTCTGGCATCAACTCTATCTCCCTGCTATTTGATGTGTTTTTATGCCGACAAATGTCCCTTTATATACTACTGATAAATCTTGTCAGTAACACATACCACATAGCTGCGGTTTCTGTAACTTAAGGTCTAATGCTTCAGTAATGCAAAGGAGATGAAAGCGTATTACCTTTAGCAGGTTATTACTCACTTTGTAGATTACTTTGAAGGAGGAGGAGGTGGAGGCGTTTGTTGAGATGTAATGATCAGTGCTGAATAGATGTTCGATTATCTCACTCCTTATTATAGCCACTACTACCTTTTTGCAGTCATGCAGGAAAGCGTTTCAAAACCCTTTCAAACATGGTACACATTGAACGACTCCAAAAGAACAGCTGAAATGACTGACGCATGCATGATATGATTCTCCTGTTGGTGAATTCGACGGAAATGTTCCTCCAGTTGACGAATCACGAATTGGGATGAAATGCCTATCCTGGGTTCCACTGCTAGTCACCCACCATCCACAAAGTGAATCCCCAGACAATGCTGAAACCTCCCTACTAGGGACTAACATGTTGATAGAGGTCAAAGATTTCTGTGAAACTAGTCAACAGGAAAATCAAAACTCAAATGAAAATAAACAATGAGCAATAAATATACAACTGCCACCAACAACGCGCCCAATAATACCAACAGCGGAAGCACATCTACCAGTGGACATCAACCCCCGACGAGAACAGAAATACTGAAGGCAATCAAGATGCTAAAAACTGGAAAACCGACAGGACCAGACAGAATCCTAGCAGAAGCATTTAAAATGGACCCAGGAAAATCGGTAGACCTGATGACATCACTACTGGAGAAGGTTTGGAAAGAGGGCAAGGTACCTGCGGGCTGCGAAGAAGGCTACGTATTCAAACTGCTAAAGAAAGGAGACTTAAGTCAATGCAAGAACTGGCGCAAGCAAAATACTAACCGCATCATCCTGGAGAGAATCAAACACGCCCTGGATTAAAAACTTCGACCGGAACAGGTTGGATTCAGGAGAAACAAACAATGCGTCAATCAAATCGCAACACTACGGATCATCATTGGATAGAGCTTGGAATGGCAGTCAGCTCTCTATCTCAACTTCATTGACTTTGCAAGGGCCTTCGACAGCGTCAGTCGAGAGGTGATTTGGAAACTGCTTCCCTACTACGAGGTGCTGCCAACAATTATGCATCTCATTCAACAGTTGTACGACAATGCTGTATGCCAAATAATTCACAACGAGAAACTTACGTAATCCTTCGTAGTGAAGACGGGAGTAAGGAAAGGCTGGCTGGCTGCCTACTATCTCCAATGATTTTCCTGATTGCGGGTGGTAGACTGGATAATGCGACAGACAGTGGACAGCGAGGAAACAGGCATAAAATGAACCCACACAAAAACTTGGAGGATCTGGACTTCGCCGATAATACATGTCTGATTTCACACAATCTGGAAGATATTCAAGTGATGAAAAGCAGCAAGTTGGTGATAGAAGAAGTATCAAATATAGGACTTCAAGTGAACATAGAGAAAACAGAGGTGATGAAGGTTCCTAGACAACAGCAACAGCAACAACAATAGACAACAAACAGCATAAATGGGAGAAATCTGAAAGAAGTGACCTCTTTTACCTACCTACCGACCTGAAAAGCATCGTTTCAACTACGGGCGGAACTGACGAGGATATTAAAGCAAGGATCCGGAAAGCAAGACAAGCTTTCACTACTCTCAAGTCTGTGTGGAGGCCAACAGCACACTCAGCATGAAAAATAAGATCGGAGTTTTCAACTACAATGTGAAGTCAGTGCTACTCACCATACGGATCAGAGACTTGGCGCGTAATGAACAGCAATACAAACAAACTACAGACCTTCATCAACAGCTAGCTGTCTTTGCTCAATATTACTCAATATCAGATGGCCGGCCAGAAAATATCAGCAACAGGGATCTCTGGCAATGAGCGAACCAGACAGGAACCGACTGTGCCACAAATGAGCAGGAAGAAATGGAGGTGGATTGGCCATACTCTGAGGAAACCATCAAGTGACATCACTAGACAAGCCATTGCTCGAGTGGAACCCAAAAGGGAAGCGGTGAGTTGGTCGTCCAAGGGTAACTTGGAGGAGGCCATGTGAAGAGGAGAATAAAGCATGTGGGCAGATGTGAACGCAATGGAGACGTGCGGCTGAAGCCCTGTTCCTCTAGGAATTAAAGGAAATAATAATAATAAATATACAATTATTTTGGACACCGTATATATTGAGTTCACCTGAAGAAGACTCTCATATAAAGATGCAACTGCAGTACAGTAATAATAGTAGTAATAAAAATATATATGATGCCATCAATTGAAACACATGGTCAAGAAAGTTGGAAAGAACTATTCTATCTAACTGTAAACAAGTAGCCCCTATATATCGCATATACATATATGTATTCAAATGTCACAACAACATACTAAGTGAAAATGCTAACCAACAAGTTAAGAAAGTCATTTTGAAGAACTTTTATTGCCATTAACCTGCAAAGTTATATTTCCTACACAGCCATTTTTCACTGCCCCAATTTAGACTAGCCACCACTTCTTGTATCTATTAGTGCGTTTTGTCAAGCCGGTCATAATGGCCGTCGTCGTTCTAGGCACCTAGTATTCCTTTCCCATAAGCTATCATCATCATCTCCTCCTCCTCGTCGTCCTCATACGATTTCCTACATATCACCCTCGGTAACACACCCAACTAGTCGTTTCCTATCCGGATTCCACTAGAGAGACTAGTGCCCAATGTCACACAGTGATCTACCCAGTGTATCTGCAGTCCATCGTCATTTTCTGTTCAGCGATAGGTTGTTGATAGTTAGTTGGTTGGCTGTCACAGAATTCCTTAGTGCACTTCAATAGTCTGTACCTTTCGATGGGACTAAGACCAACAGTCAGTTATCATTTCAAGGAATAATACTATGTTTTGGTCTGACCTCCTATAAGTACTAAGCCAAACTAATCCAATCCCTCAACGCATTCCAATCAGTCATTATTTGCGATCTTATAGATAGGTTGGTTCACATTCCTTGCATAACACATAACACCTGCTGCTCTGAGTATTGTCAAAAGTCAGTTAAATCCTTTCATAATTTGCTACTTTCAGTGAATGAATGTCAAACATCCTACTTCAGCTACTGGTCAGCTGGATAGTAACATCGGCATCATCAGCAATCATCACAAAATAAGTCTGCCTATTAGCCTGTTATACATTAAAAGTCATTCAGTTAGTCCGAGTGACTCATCTCAAAACCAGCAAACACAATGGAGTGTTCAGCAGCTAAATATTTCCCTCCCCCCCCTTGATGAATAGTCAGGTACTTCCTTCTCCGGTGGTTAAAAAAATGACGAAAGTTACTCAGCCCTAACAAGCCTTTCTTATGAAAATCAGCGTTACATTTGTGTTGATTAAATGAACGAAGCTTCCGTTGGCAATATTCTAATCACAACATTGACTGCAGAGCAAAGTAACTCAGGAGATTTTCGAAACACAAGTATAAACAAAATCAACACACACAAACACACACTAAGGCCAAATACTCAACTATAACAGAAATAACTCGAATACCCACAAAACAAACTGTATGCAGAAATCATTTACAAGAGTCCAAACACACTGTAGCACTCCAGCGACGAAGAGAATGGAGGCAAAAAACACCTACTAACTGTCTTGAAGAAGAATGCATATCCTCACAATTTCATCAATAACTGTTTCCATTCGAGTCATAACACCAACAACAAGCCAACATCAATGAACACAAGAAAATTCACCAGTCCACCATAGATAAAAAGTGTCTTTACGAGTTAATCACGGACTGATATCAGTTAGAGAAGCATTGAAAACCAGGGAGTACTGGACAGCTGCTGTTTCATCCTAGTTTGGGAATCATCGGCAGTACGCACCCACTGGGATTCGAACCCAGTACTCCCTGGTTTTCAATGGTTCTCTAACTGATATCAGTCCGTGATCAACTCGTAAAAACATAACAAACCTTTACAAACCAAACTATAGAAAATTAATCTGATGCTCGCTAGTGACTTGCTGCAAAACGGAGTTTCCTGGAGTTCTAGTGAGAAGTCGTGACCAGTGAAGTCCACCCAGACGTCAAGTGTGAGGATGGATGTCCCACCGACGACATTGGTTGGTGGTCCCGCTAAATAACGAATTGGTAGAAGTTAGAACTCATAGGCGATTGGTTTGGGGCCCAGTGATTGAATGGTCTACCAGCTAGCTTGCCTTGTAACCGAAAGGTCCTGGGTTCGAACTTCAGTGGTTGCGTACTGCTGATGATTCCCAAACTAGGATGAAACAGCAGCTGTCCAGTACTCCTTGGTTTTCAATGGTTTTCTAACTGATATCATTCCGCGATCAACTCGTAAAAACATAACAAACCTTTACAAACCAAACTATAGAAAATAAAAAGTGTCTCCGAAATAACACCTAGAATATTAAAACCATTTGAGATAGACAGATAGATAGATACAGTACACAAGCCAGCCAGCCAGTCATCACAACCACTTCATTCAATATTGTGCGAACTGAACCGATAGATCCGACAGGAAGAGAAGAAAGAAGTAATAACATTTACAAACTAAACTGTATGAACTGTTAGACACATTACGTAGGTCAGAATGGGAGTCTTCTTCGAATAAGGATCCATGAACATAAATTAGCTGTTATGTGAATGTATGTAGATAATTACGAACATCAATTTGATTGGGAGAATGTAGAAATTTCAAACAGAAGAAACGCAGATAATTTCAACGAGTTTCTAGAAGTCTAGTACTCCGATGAACCAGCGATTGATAAACACACATCACTAGAGACCAAATTTATCAACCAATCAAATCCCTACAAACCAACACTTGAATATCAATGAGATGCTCACTAGTGACTTGCCCTATTCAGGTAGGTAGTTGCCTGGGGTTCTAGTGAGAAGTCGTGACCAGTAGGGTGCAGCTACTCGGGTGTGAGGACAAATACTCGCCGAAGACATTGGCTAGGGGTCGCGCTATGTCGTGAATTGGCAGAAGTTAGAATTCATGGACCATTGGATCGGGTCCCGGTGGCTTAATGGTATACGAGCTCGCCTGGTAACCAGAAGGTCCTGGGTTCGAATCCCACTGGATGCGTACTGCTGAAGAGTTCCAAACTAGGACGAAACAGCTGTCCAGTACTCCCAGGTTTTCCAATAGTTCTCTAACTAATGACAGCTCATGATGAAAATCCTGTAACCAATCAAATCCCTACAAACCAACACTAGAATAATAAAAAGTAAATCATCACACACACGACAAGGAAGTTCAAATTCCGAGGCCGTGATGAATCAAAAGTGATCAATAGAGACGTGAATTAACAACCAGTCTCACACGATAGTTGTTGTCATCAGGGAGATACAATGATATCATCATTCATGGAGAATTTGAATTAGTTCATTTAATACTAAGAGCTGCCTGCACTGATATCTAGAAGGGCTGCTGGTGGGGGGGGGGGTAAGGAGGGGAGGTCGATGAAAGCTTCGCAATTAAATGAACCATCTTCTCAGAGAAAACATCTAATTCAGTATTATCCAGGTAGGCTAGAAATCTTCTTTATAATTTCAAAAAGAATTAAAAGACAAGAACAAAGACAAAATATAGCTTAGCTTACTCCAAGAGGAGTAATTAGTTTCTATATAATAAGAGGATTTGGGACTAGCTAGATTAATAATTTGTTCACGTGCTGCAACATGCATAACGTCTGCCTCAGTATGAATCTGTTCAAATCTCTTGCCATAGAATGCAAACGGTAGGCTCAGATGATAAGATTGAGTTTTTATCACCTTGTGGTCGAAAATTCTTCTTGGACCAAGTTTAACTGACTGAGCTTTAGTCTCTTCGCTATTTGTCCAAAATGCCGCTGGAAACTGTAAATAAGCATTGGGTGTTATCCATTCTTTATGATTGTCACTCTTCGACTTTCGTGTTCCTAGTTCAATAAATGTTGACTGGTGGAGACAATACAGAAGCCAAAAAATAAATACATAAATAAATAACCAAAAACACAGACATAAAAAAGCTATTTAAGTTACATGGTAATCGTAACAATAAATTCGCTGACTGATATCAGCTCATGATGAAATCCTCCAACCAATCAAACAAAATCCTTACAAAAAACTAATAATTATGATTATAATAATAGTAATAATAGGGCGAAGTTACAGTATCATAGCCACAGTCCAGGTCTTCCAATGTTGACCTTGAAGGACCAGTCAGATTCATCGAACGCTTTAGAAGATTATTCTAGATAGACGTCACGCATGCAACTATAGCTCTGATTAGTGATTTCTGCAAAGAATCAAACATTTAACTGGTGTAATAGCAAAAATTGGATTGATGAAGAGTTGTGTTTGTGTTTAAAGAGAGACTATGACAATAAAGCAATACAACGACCTTGTTGAAGATGAATCCTGCTATGCATGTGATAAGAGAAGATCGATTTGTGATTGATCCGTAAGGGTTCATGATTTTAAAATATTTCTTAGGTACTTTTTTTCTGCAAGTCTAAACTGTCCCGGTTAGATATCCTACAGGCGTATGTACTGTATTGTTGGATATCAGAAAAAGTCTGTAAGATCAGCACCAGAAACTGAGATAGGAAAAAGCCTGTTGTGGAAGTTGGGGGGGATTACTGGCTGTGTCTTGGAGCAGAAGGAATAGTTATTGACACCGATGAAACTGTCCTCATTAGGGAAGAAGTATAATAGGGGAGCAATAAGGGTTAATCAAGTGTGGGTGCTTGGAATATACGACACTTCGTTCAGTACGCAGGTTAAGTTTTATGGGAAACAATATTCCATAGAAGTACCGGAGTATTAATCCCAAATGTTCAGCGCTTGGTATTGCCAGGATCGATAATACATACTGACAAATGTAGAGGAAATAACCATTTATCATCTATGGGTTACATTCATCATTGTGTCAGCCATTCCTCCGATTTCGTGGATCCAACCACGGGCACACACACGCACTAAGTCTATTGAAGGGTTTTGAGAGATGCTGAAGAAAGGGATCAGGAATGTCAGTAGATCGTAAAATACTATGATTTATAGCAACATCAATAAATATATGCATCGGGTATAATACGATTAATTATTATGTAATAAGCAAAATTAATATGGAAGAACTATCGGAAAACCAGCTGGGGAGTACTCGACAGCCGTTTCGTCAGTCTAGTTAGGGATTCCTCATCAGTATGCATTCACTCACCTCCAAGGTTCCAGTCCAGGATCTTCTGGTTACAAAGCGGGCTCGTAGACCATTCAGCCACTGAGACCCGACCCAATAGCCATCACATGAATCACAATCTCTGCCAATTCGTAATATATATGGCACAACCACCAATCAGTGTCATAAGCGACATGGTGGACCCTGGTGGTTACGCCTTCTCACTAGAACTCAAGGCGACTTCTTGTATAGAGCCAGTGGGCGTCAGATTGATTATCAAGATCTATAATAATGAGTGTCTGTCAACCACTGGTTAGTGGGAATATCAAGATTCTAAGAGTTCACTGACACATTTTAGTGTTTCCACTCTTTAAAATGTCTGCATCTATCGAGTCAGATTGGTGTCCATAGTTGTCTACATTGCAACGAATTTGAAAGAAAGATATATTCAAGTGTCTTTAGACAACTACTTCATGTTCTCTGATTCACAGTCGAAGAGGATACCCACTTTGACCAATATATGGCATATATCACAATTGATGTCATTTATCTAATCGATAGTTATGATCTTGTCTTCTTTTGTTGTTGGGCGGGATTTTGGACTGTGCATCATTGTTACTATTATTTAAACACAAGACCTTGGTACAATATGGCACCAAGAAGATACGCCACACAGTAATGATAAAATAACACATGAGAATAAAGTAAAACTATGAATAGAGAACGGATAAAGTACTTCATCTTGGAAGAAAGTAGTCACATTTAACAGCATTCGTTAATTATTGTCGGAGAAGGAGGGAAGAAAGAAGGAAATTGCAGCACGCTCGCTATTGACGACTGTGACTGTTGGCCATATCCCATAACGTCTCGAGCGAGCCACTGATTCGACCTATCTTTCCGACTCCAACCAGAGTGGAGTCGTGATGTACCAACCAATGCTAGCCTAACTCACGAATATCCTTCACCGCATGACGCCACGTGATAGGCTGACCATCTCTCTGCTTTTTCCACCCTGTCCCACGGCTGGCTAGTGAACAGAGATCAGTACAGAAGACCCTGAAGTGACATTCGTAGCAGATGTCGCAGCCACTGGAGCCGATGTTTCCAGATGACAACAATCAACGAATGGTTATTTCCACTGTGTCCAAACACACGCCACACGACCTCGGAATTACTCACACGATGGTGCCATCGAATGCAAGCAAACCGGCGAAGACAGCGATGATCGAATACGCAGAGTCGTCACACATCCTCAGCTCGGACAGGTCAGGTTTCACAGGCGTAGAGGTAGACAGCACTCACCGCATCATTGCCAACCCAACCTTTGACAGCCAGACTGAAGGCGCGACGGCGTCAGAGGTGGCTCAAGTTGATGTATGCCATCCTAGCTTTCATGATACGCTCAGAAATCTCATCTGCCACGTCTCCAACAGCACTCACACAACTACCCAGATACACATTCTTGTCAACAGCTTCAAGCGGTTCACTTGCAAGAGTGAGTGCAGTTACAGACTCCTGTCAACCTTGCGACGGTATTTTCCAAACATACAGAAACTGATTGCTAGCTAACTGGTTGAGTGCGATTCGGTCAATCTGAATGCTGTCGCACAGTAAGATTATATCGTCTGCATACTTGAGGTTGAAAAGTCTTCTTTCTCCAGGAAACAGATCCATACCACAACAACCACCATCACTACTACACACGTCGTTCAGAGCTGACTACAGAATGTCATCGATTTCAAAGTTAAAGAGGGAGAGACAGTGTTAGGAAATTGGACAACCTTGTCGGGTAACCCCGCGAATAGTTGGGGACAGTGATGATGCCAGCTGGTTGTATGCCCTCACTCTCTACCTGAGGTATTTCTGCGTAAGTTTTTCAGATTGTCAACAGTCTTCTCAGGTGCACGCCTCTCTAACAGACAGACAGTTGAAGAGCACTGTGCATAATATTGACTAGTATGAAGTGATTGATTGATTGTGTTCGTCTGTATGTGTGTGATAATCAATTCCGAATGATTTCGATAATAGTCTAAAACAGTTATGTAAGTGAAGCTAACAGATTTGGGTCAATTCGATTATTGGAACATAAAAATTTAGCTTAACCTAGAATGATTCACTTTGGTATGTTAAATAATCTAGAAAAAACATCCCGTGTCATTGCATGCAATAACACAAAATAGGGTGAGTGGGTATCAGGGTGAGAGTAATAATAAGTAATATAGTTAGGTGGAGTGACCAAGAGGTTAGCTAATAAATCATTGTTTATCGATCCTCTACAGCACATGTACATCGAAATGATGCAACACCGATACCAGAGATATGCAAAGTCGCAACAAACAACATGCGGTAGAGAGAGAAATATCTCATTCGAATTATGAAGTCGTGTGACTAGATTCATATGATTGATTATGAGCAATAATTTGTGCTTGGAATAGCATACAGTTATTAATACATCAACCACATCACTGTGTGCTATTTCACATGAATTTATCTAATAATGAATGGTTTTTGACTGTTTCTTGTGTTTTTTCAGAGAATGATTTGTTGCTGTGAGTATTTTCATTTGAGTTTGGAAAAACAGTTTTTTCAGTGAAATTGTAACAATATAATATATTATAGAGGAAGTTCGTGGCTGATTTTTTTTCTTTTTCGACTTGTTTCTTGTGTTCCCTGAGCGAGTCGATTTAATTACGAAGCTGTCATTTTCCACTGGTAAGATTGACATCTTCAGCACAGGCTATAATGATGCGGTACACTTGTTTGAATTATCAATGAATGATGGCATAATTATATCTCTGCTGACAATCATTCTTGTGATTCCTTGTTAAATTTACATTATTAGTATTGATCGTTCTGACTGACTTGGAATTTGACAGACTTTTTGTCATATGACTAAATTCCTTATTAGTTGGTAAATTTGATCTATGGAAATGTGTGCTTTTTTAATTGCTGGGGCTGATGCATTTGAGCAGCAAGCTTCTAGAAATGCTTCAGCAGTTTTGGTGTTTCCTGTACTCTCCGAATCAAATTGATGTTCGTAATTATCTACATGCATTGACATAACGAGAGAATATATGTCGAGACTATTTTGATTTGACACTAGTAACTTGTGTAATGCGTCTAGTCCTCTATTTGGTGCAGACTGAATTCTATCAGTCAGGTTGTAATGTGGCCACCATTCTAGGTAGCTCGCCATCACGGTGTACATTGTTTGTGATGATATTAGATGGTTGGAGGCAATCGGCAGGAAGCCTTGGATCTAGGTTTCGTGCTAGCTGGCACTCGTCAGCAAGGCGTGTCTGCAACCTCTAAGGAACTCATGTCCCTTCTGAGATTCGAACCCGCGTCACCCAGTGCTGCAGTTAGAGACGTTACCACTGAGCTATTCGGGCTCGCGATTGACCTCCTGTAGGACTGTGGTGGCGAGCTACCTAGAATGGTGGCCACATTACAACTGACTGATAGAATTCAGTCAGCACCAAATAGGGGACTAGACGCATTACATTAGTTACTAGTGTCAAATCAAAATATCCACCACAGTCCTACAGGAGGTCAATCGCGAGCCCGAATAGCTCAGTGGTAACGTCTCTGACTGCAGCACTGGGTGATTCGGGTTCGAATCTCAGAAGGGACATGAGTTCCTTCAAGGTTGCAGATACGCCTTGCTGACGAGTGCCAACTAGCACGAAACCTAGGTCCAAGGCTTCCTGCCGATTGCCTCCAACCATCTAATATGTCATGTTTCTTTACAGCTAATTTATGTTCATGGATTCTTATTCGAAGGAGACTCCCATTCTGACCTACGTAATGTGTGTCTAACAGTTCATACAGTTTAGTTTGTAAATGTTATTACTTCTTTCTTCTTTTCCTGTCGGATCTATCGGTTCGGTTCGCACAATATTGAATGAAGTGATTGTGATGACTAGCTGGTTGGCTTGTGTGCTGTATCTATCTGTCTATCTCGAATGGTCTTATTATTCTAGGTCTTATTTCGGAAACACTTTTTGTGTATGGTGGACTGGTGAATTTTCTTGTGGTCTTTGATGTTGGCTTGTTGTTGGTGTTATGACTCGAATAGAAACAGTTTTTGATGAAATTGTGAGGATATCCATTCTTCTTGAAGACAGTTAGTAGGTATTTTTTGCCTCCATTCTCTTCGTCGTTGGAGTGTGTTTGGACTCTTGTAAATTATTTCTGCATACAGTTTGTCTTGTGAGTCATTGGATTGTCGCTGTTATATTTGAGTATTTGGTCTTGTTGTGTGTGTGTGTGTTGATTTTGTTTATACTTGTGTTTCCAAAATCTCCTGAGTTACTTTGCTCCGAAGTCAATGTTGTGATTAGAATATTGCCAACGGAAGCTTCGTTCAGTTAAACGACACCGTCCAGTTTATAGAACAACACAACCACATCAAAATTTTCATCATCCTCCCTAGTCGAGCTACAAATCTTCTCTAATATTATATAATGAATGTATTTATGATATACGTATTATTATTATAAAACACAAAGGTGGTACATTATGCGCACCAAGAGATACACAAGACAAGATCTCATAGCTTCTGAGATAGCTGGGATACTGTCTGAACACCTAAATCGATGCAAGTGGTTGTCTTAACGGACCATCCCTAAACCCAGCCCTTCAAACACTTGACTTTGAAGTCTGTGTGACTGACTAGGCAAATGGTGCTGAGTTTTAAAAAAAAAGCTTCATTCCATGGGTTCCAAGTGATTAAAACAGCTGCACAGGTTATTTGATCCTTTTGAGATTCTGTAGACCGATGTACCCTCCTCTCCTCACTGCCCTCCTACCAAGGTAGACCTCCATATCCACTGGTTGGATTATAAGCGTCAGACATTTTTTTTCTTACTTGCCTTTTCACCTTCATGAGGGATATGCCTCACCGCATGAAGCCAGTTTATGATGAACTAATCAAAAGAGACAGGGCTAAAAGTAAAAAAAATCTGAACCAAAGTGAAAGGAGAGTGAAAAGAATAAAACATTATGAAACCTGGATATTTCGTCCAAGAGGACCTTCTTCCGCATTCACTTGTATTGCACTCTGTTCCAGATAATCTTGATCATCCTTCAAGGAATGATTTGAAAATATAAGTAGAACTGGAGAGAATCTCTGGACTTCATTAACAACGTCAACTTGATCTAATATAAGTTCTGTAAGAATAGTTAACGAATTATCAATTTCGTAATATAACGTCTTTATCGGTTTCATTGGATTATGGTAGACTTGAAACTATAAACAGAAAGGAAACAAAAGATAGAGAAGTACAAGAAACAGAGAGATACTCAGTGAGTGATCGAGTAATAAGGCAATTCTTATAAAACCTTGACGTCATATTGTAACGACAGAAGACAAGAGTCAGGCAACAGATCGTTTATTGATAAAATCAAGAGATATTTATATGTTTGTATGTACATTATTGTGCGTCGGTGTTGAAGCGGTTAGGACGCTCGCCGACCATGCACATGGTCCGGGGTTCGATCCCCGGCCGACGCACTCCTTTACCTAACTGAGCCAAAAATAATGCTGGTGAAGAGGAAAGGTTGGGCATGAGGCTAGCAACCCCATCCTGACAAATAAACACTGCTACAGAAACTTCAAGCCAATAGCTTGAAGCCCTATGTTCCACTGGGGAACGTGAAGGGAAAAAATGTACATTATTGTCAGCGGAGCAGCAAATTCCTCTGATTAGTGGTTTTCTTGCTTAAGGTTATTCTATCATCTCTTTGTGGCCATGCCTTGGAAAGTCAGGCCACATATCTGCGCATCATATTTGCACACGTTATGTCTGCTGTGATTGGTTGGTGAGTTCCTCAGGGTTAAGCCTTGTTTTTGTGTTTTTTTCTGATGACCCCGATTCGGGACGTAAACATTGACGTAAATTGTTGTCTACCCATTTTGGCTTGTAGACAGCTATCACCACAATATGAATTTCAGTGGCTTGATATCCGGCTACCGGATGAAAGATGAGTGAGTACTGAACAATAAGTGTCTTAGGATGGGTAGCATATCATTATTATTGTTAGGCGTAAAATTATGATTGATTCAGTCAATCGGATATTGATGATCTGTTGTTTCTTTTGGGGGGTTGAATTTCTGTTGATGTGAAAAAAATAATTTACTCTGTATTGTAAATCATACAGCCTCGTACCGTTGAAATACAAACGCTATCTAATAAAGTGCTTGGTCCGTCACAGAGCAAGAATCACGTGCTCAAATGAATGTTTTAATGGAGAAAGGGCTTAATATTATTAATAAACAATTGCTGAGTGAGAACAGCTATCCAGGAAAATTCATCGATAAGAATATGAATCAAAAGTCAAGGCAGCCCAAGGTAACAACACTTCTGCAAAAAGCCTTATTCTTACAACTTCAGATATTAAAACACAACGCCTAAGGAATGCGATAAAAAAAGCATTCAGTCCCCCTGAAGTATACTGTCTCTTCAGAACCGCCCCTATTTTGCGTTCGGGAGTTAAAGATAAACTGCCTAATTTCGCCTCTTCCATGAGTATCTACCAATTTAACTGCTCCTGTGGAGCCAGTTACATAGGCCATACAATTAACCGTGTTTCTCGTCGGATTTCCGAACACCATCCTGCGTAGTTGAGCAAGCGATAAACATCTCATCTTGTGGATACAGAAGACAAAATTGATGAAGTTAACGAGGCGACTTTCAAGGTTATCTACCGTATTCCAACTAATCTTAATTTTACCTTAAGAGTTCGTCTACTACATATTTCTGAGGCTGACTGTTGGAATCTACAATAAGAAGCCTAACTTATGTATGTATCCAAAAGAAGATGTTGGTTTAGACGCTTTCTTTACCCCGCACAGCCTAGCCATCAAGGTTTTAATGATCTTCAGTTTGTTGTAGAAATTTCCTTAATTTTATTTGATATTCTATTTACTACTACATTTTTATGCTTATTATAACTTAAGTGTCTTTCTTGAACTGTAGTTTTATTGTTCATAACAAATTGACAGTGGTTAAAAACACCAATATTGGTAATGACGATTATTCTAGAATATTCTGTGTGCGTGGAGCCAGAAGAGCGAATTATCGAAAAGGATAGTCTTTGCTTAAATGTTCTTTTGTCTTCTAAATAATACAGTTACCGTTGTCTTGGCAGTTGTCTCAGTTAGATCTGACTTCCGGTGTGTGTGTGTGTGTGTGTTGAGCTGTGTCTGTTCAGTGTGGAGAAACATTTCCGACTGATCAATTATCTTGAGGAGCATTATAGTCAGGATAGACAACAACCAAGAAAACATTAACACTCCGTTACAAATAAGTTGACTGTCTTTTTCTATAGCAATGATATATGACTGTTGAAAAGGGGGGAGACTTCATATGGCTAGCTACACCAATACAGAATGTATATATACATATATATATATATAGGAATGGAATATAATGGTTTAGAGTTTTGATCACTGCACTTATTTGGAAGTTGTATCATCAGACTTAGTGAACTACTGCCTAATTGATTTTATTGTGAGTTGAAGTTTTTCTGACAGTTTGAATGGTTTTGTGGGTTAGAGTCACTGATTCCATGCCCTACAACTCCCTCTTTACGCGGACTCTAGAAGATCTGGATTTCATTTTCATATCTGTACAATCGTAGATATGAAAATGAAATCGTCGAAAAGAGAATTTTCCTCGCTGAATTCTTTGTTTTGATCAATTAATTAATTAAACTAAAAAGAAAAGAAATTGTGCTGTCAAAATATTATTTCGTCAATAATACATGTATCATTGTTTTCTACATGAATGCTACTATTATTATCATTTTCCCCTGGATACGGAGAGTGGAACATTCGTTTCATGAAAATTTTAAATCAGTTCAGTTTATGCTGAAAATAGCTCTGAAAGGGGACGTTGTCCAGTAGGACGACGATAGCTCCGTAACTAAACCAGCCAGCTCAGAGAACACTACTAACTGCAAATCATACTCATCTGAGCTACAAATCTCTCTCAATTATTTTAAACAACAATGCCGAAGGAAACGTTGGAATTAATCATTTCAATTTCGCTGAGATATTACAAATATAAATTTATAAATGTCTACTTCTCACTCAGCGCTCAATCATTTTGCAACTATCCGGTCAAATCTTGATCACAGTTCATATGAATATATGGCTTAACTTTTTGAGAAACGGTTACACGCAGTACAGAACAATCCCGAGCAAGAAAACAACCAATCAGAAAAGTTTGCTTCACAGCTGACAATAATTGACATAAAAATCTATAAATATCTCTTGATTTTCTCAATAAACAATCTGTTACCTGGCTCTCGTCTTCTGTCGTTACATATATACATATACATATACATGAATAACGATAGGCAATAACAATCAGTTTTCTTCTGTGTGTTTGACAGTGAATGGAAATACTAAAGTGTTATAATAATACTGGTGTATAGGATTATGAACCACAAAATGATTAGATATATGAATGAAGAACTAAATAAATAAATAGAGGTCAACCCTAAGTACAATAGACAACGGGTGTGAAATAGATGATGGGAAGATAAAGTACGTTCAGAAATGTGAATATGTGAACATAGGGTTCGGCATTTGATCCGTTGCTAGCATACTTCTTTTTGGCTAGTTTGGAGAGCAGTACTCTCACACCTACTAAAAAGGGGCTTACCTTCTACAAAAGATAAGTGGATGACACATTCATTATATGCGACGAGAACTGCTAATTGAATGACATCCTGAAAGTATTCAATGACAGTCAGCCTGCTATCCAGTTCACCTTAGAAAAAGAAAATGAAGGAAAAATATCTTTCCTTGATGTGATACTCACAAGGAGAGCTGATGGGTCTTTGAAAAGATCCGTGGACGGAATAACTGACCAGTTTTTACAGTTTTGTCCTCATAGACAGAAAAAGGAATCTAATCTACTCTGTGTTTCTCTCAACACGAGTGCGGAAAATTTGTAGTGAAGATAGTCTTGATGATGAACTCAAACAACTGAAAGAAACCTTCATAGAGAACGGGTTTCCATTACGCTTCGTAGAGGCCAATACCAAATTACGTGGGAGAATTACGGAGATTGACAAGGTAGGTAAAAAAACGTGTTGCACCTAAAGTTAGAATTTAGGGGTAACACTGCCAGTGAATCACTTAAAAATCATCTAATGATATCATCGATTGTCTGATTCCATGTATATTTATTGTTCACCTACTCTTGCGGAGCTAGGTACATAGGACGTTCGTCGAGAAATATATCCCGCCGTATTCGAGAGCACCACCCAGTTTGGCTGAGCAGAGGAGAACGTAGAGGTATTAATTCATCGATATTGCAACATACTGTAGGCACTGACCACGCACCACCTGACACATCGCTTAATATTGTGTACAAAGTTTTCTGAAAGGGGCACGAGGGCATTTGCTGTGTATAGCAGCGGCTTTGGCGATAAATAACACAGAAAGCCAGAACTTTGTGTACAAAAACAATTTGTAAGATCTCTTTCGTCACTCCATAGTCTTGATTTTACTATGTAATTCACATAACAACTTTGTTATCACGAGTTGATCACGGATTGATATCAGTTAGAGAACCATTGAAAACCAGCCACAGGGAGTACTGGACAGCTGTTTCATCCTAATTTGGAAATCATCGGCAGTACGCAACCACTCTCTAGGGTTCGAACCCAGGACCTTCCGGTCACAAGGCAAGCTCGTATACCATTCAGCCACTGGGACCCGATTCAATCGCCAGTCCATGAATTCTAACTTCTACCAATTCGTGACTTAGCACAACAACCAACCAATGTCATCGGTGGGAAATCCATCCTCACACTTGACGTCTGGGTGGACCTCACTGGTGACAACTTCTCACTAGAACTCCAAGAAACTCCGTCCTGTAGCAAGTCACTAGCGAGCATCAGATTAATTTGTTATCCTTCATAGTCCATGTTCCATTTTTGTTTTATTTAATTTTACTTTTATTTTATGTTACAAAAAAAAATACTATTTTGACAACATTTCACGCATCCTATGTCGTCGCCATCATATTATATTCATATATATTCACATTTCCGAATGTACTTTGTTTTCCAATCATCTATTTCACACATATCGTCTATTGACCTTTAGGTTGACCTCTATTTATTTAGTTCTTCATTCATCCCACCTCCGACACACGCTTTTTGTGCGTCGGTGGCATAGTGGTTAGGACTCTCGCCGACCATGCACCTGGTCCGAGGTTCGACCTCCTGCCGGCGCACACCCGATATCTATGGTCGGCCTGCAAAATTTGGGCTACCGATATCCATGCTGAAAATTCCATACCTGTACCTAACAATACGGTGTGGCATCAAGCTGTAATCAAAATAAAATAATAAATAATACATCTAATCATTTTTTGACTCATAATCCTATACACCAATATTATTATAACATTTTAGTATTTTCACTCACTGTCAAACTTTTACATACAAGATATATATATATATATTTACATCAAAGTTTATTTACAACTTACAATTAACTTGATAGCACCGTTGATTTTTTCATGACTATCTAAAGACTGATGAGCTTGAAATTCAACTGTCACTGGTTCCTTGTCGGAATCGAATCTAGTTAACGTCCAGTTGAGATTACTTCCCA
The DNA here is from genome assembly GCA_944472155.2 of Trichobilharzia szidati. Lineage (NCBI taxonomy): Eukaryota > Metazoa > Platyhelminthes > Trematoda > Strigeidida > Schistosomatidae > Trichobilharzia > Trichobilharzia szidati. Next base: position 32,378,515 of record OX235275.1, on the reverse strand, counting down.
AGAATGTTTTAGTCGAAGTTGAAACAGCGTCTGGGATTATTCCACTATTGTCTGTATCATTATAACGCATAATCTAATCACATATGGAATAAAAGTATTAGTAATAATGATAATAATAATAATAAAACTATATATGCACAAACCCGGTGTAGAATCCATCCATAGGATTGAATAACATTGTTAATATAAACTGAATCTCTGTACTCTAAAACATTTGAAGTATTTAATCTAGAACAGTTGACATTTAATTGAGAATCAGCTTTTGCATTCACTAAAATGACAGCTGGTGGATGATGAACTTGAGCCATAATTAGAAACCAAGTTCTATGCGTTTCATTTGTGATTGATATATGATACAGGCTGATATTGCCACAAGATGTACTGTTTGAAGACAACACCTAAAATAGGCATGTATATATAATAATATATATATATTATATAAAGAGAGAGAGAGAGATTAAATTTTCTTCTCCAAAACCATGAATGGAACTCACTTCATTACCATATGAACGGATCAGTTGTACAGATGTGAAGTAGAAGAAGACAACGACGGAGAAGAAGTGGAAGAGGCGTAGAGCAGACGACAATCGACCGGGATACATTTTTGTTGACTCTAGTGAACTGGTGTATCTTACAACAGTGTTGCAGCACAGTGTAAACGAATTGATGACTGTAAGACAATTACAAATAGAATAAAACAAAAGATAAGAAATAGAAATCTCGACATAGTACACACACACAACACACAAGACTGACAGAAATATAAAACAATGATTGATACATGAAAAAAAAGGTCGAATAAAAATATTCACATTTCAGAGTAGATCATCATCTAAGGCTGTACTCCACCCTTTAGCAATAAACACATATTGATTATTATTGTTTCCTTTAATTCCTAGAGGAAAATAGGGCTTCAGCCGCTCGTCTCCAATGCGTTCGGTTCTCCGCCAGCGTTTTCATCATCCACATCTGTCCACATGCTCTCATCTCCTCTTCTCTTCATCACCTCCTCCATGTCACCCCATCCTCGTAATGACGACCAACCAACTCGCCGCCTGATTCCCATTCCATTGGGTTCCCACTAGACCAATGGCCTCACTCACTTGATGGTTTGTTTTCTCAGACTACGGCCAATCCATCTCCATTTCTTCCTGCATATTTGTCGCACAATTGGTTCCTGTTGGGTTGGCTCGCTCATTGCCAGAGATCCCTGTTGCTGACGTTTTCTGGCTGGCCATCTGATCTTGAGTAGTGTTGAGCGAAGACACCTAGCTGTTGATGAAGGTCTGTAGTTTGTTCGAAGTGGCCTTCGTGTCGTGGCGTGGAGTGGCCCCAAGTCTCTGATCCCTATAGTGAGTAGCACTGACTTCACATTGGAGTTGAACATCCCGATCTTGTTTTTTCATGCTGAGTGTGCTGTTGACCTCCACACAGACTTGAGAGTAATAAAGGCTTGCCTTGCTTTCTCAATAAACATACAGAGAGAGAGAGAGCATTTTTAATACAGTACAATAGAATACAAAATAAAACAAAATTTACCAATCTAATGGTGATATGTTTGTGAACACGCAAAAAGCCTGAAGAATACAGTACTCTAAGCATAAACACCAATGCTAAATCAGTCATTCAGTTAGTTCTTCGTCTATATGGGTCAGAAATATGGAGAACGTGTTATGAAAAGCATTTCCAACAGGCTAGTGCATACGTTTACCAACATCTGCCCATTTCACTGGCTACCCACACACACGCTGTACAAACCCTAGGGTGAAATAGCACACCAGGCAGGCCGTTGAGTGAAATCCAAATCGGATACTACGAAATGGGCATAAATCTGAGAGTGACAATAAACAAGATCGTGTAAGCAGGAGATAAGAGATCATGGACATTTTGTTCGGTCACATAAAGAGGACGAATTGGAGATGTGTTGTTCAAGTGGCGTGTGGTAATCAGAAACCAAGGGAAGAATAACAGTAATAATAAATGGGCTATTTAACCATTATTTCAACATACAAAGGCATACATATACTTGCATAATTTACACAGTGTCAGCCTATATTCACAGTATTTTATTTAACTAATATATACATATTCACATCAACGATTCTTTTACTTTCACAGATTCAGTCTGGAGACATCTTGGTTGAACAATCTATTATCAGTTAGAGGATTTCATCATAAGCTAACATCAGTTAGAGAACCATTGGAAAACCACTAGGGAGTACTGGACAGCTAGCTGTTTCGTCCTCGTTTGGGACTCTTCATAAGTACGCAACCACTGCTAGGGTTCAAACTCAGGACCTTCTGGTTACAAGGTGATCTCGTAGACCATCAAGCCACTGGGACCCGATCCAGTGGTCACCCAATGAATTCTAAACTAGGACGAAACAGCTGTCCAGTACTTCCTGCGGCTGATTTTCCAATTGTTTTCTAACCAATGTCAGCTCATGATGAAATCCTGTAACCAATCAATCAAATCCCTACAAACCAATACTTGAAAAATCTATTATTGGATATTTCCATGGTCAAACTAATTGTTGTGAATATAAACACGATTACGCCTTCTAAAATGCTCATGATTATACTGTTTTTTTATTTCTTCACATTCCCATTGGAACATAGGGCTTCCTCAAGCTAGAGGCTTGAAGTTTTTGCAGCAGTTTTTATTTTTACAGGATGGGGTTGCTAGCCTCAAGCACAACCTTTCCTCTTTACCAGCTTTATTACTGGCTTAGCGAGATAAAAGAGTGCGTCTGTGGACGGGGATCGAACTCCGGACCATGTGCATGGTCGGCGAGCGTCCTAAGCTCTGTGCCACCGACGCGATTATACTGCAGGAATTTAATTGATGAGGTCTATATATATACATGCTTGTATAGGTTGATTCTGTGTGATTCTCCAGTTAACTGTCATTAAGTTGTACAATCTGACAAGTGCTCGACACTTATCATGATTAGGACACCTTATGTGTGATGCGTAACAGTCTAGGATAGTAAATCCCAATAAAGGAACTCATCATATTCTGCATATGCAGAAAGATAAACAGTCAGTATAAAGTTGATAATGCTGAAAATGAATGAGACTCTCGTTAACTCATATGAAATCAATAATAGTTGAGTACAGTGCAGTGAATTCTCACAACACTGTCGTATGAAAGCAGTAGTGATGATAGATAGACATGTCTAACAACAGTCACGTTTATCAGTAGGCTGTGACAAATACACCTGCAACAAATAAGATTCGTATCGATTTCATTTTCTTAACTGCCTTTAATATCAACCGACTGTCTTCTGTAAACAAAAAATCAACCTAGATTCACTTGAAACTGTTATTCTAAGGAATGCGAACCGAAATCACGTGTAACATAACAGATGAAGGTACATGCTTGCATGATTGATGAATATAGAAATTAAATGAGAAGTCAGAAAGTTTTCCAAGAAGACATGAATTACAGGAACCCGTCAGATTGTCAAACATTCTGTCTTATAATTTAATATTCTTATTTTTATTATTTTAATTCTTTGCGTTCCGAATGAAAAATTTGGACATCAAGGTAGAATTTTTTAACTTTCACTAGCTTTTTTTTGATACAATACAAAACAATTTTACCAATGCAATGATGATATCACCATAAATGGGAGAAATCAGAAAAAAAAGCAACCTCCTTTACCTACCTACCGACCTGGGAAGTATCGTTTCAATTACAGGCGTACGGAATTGATGAGGATGTCGAAACAAGGATCGGGAAAGCAAGACAAGCTTTCATTAATATAAGTATAAAACTTGGGCACTGTGGTAGTGTATAACTCCGTTACGGATAAGATTTTATTTTGATAAAGTCACATACAGTGTTTTACAGTAATATTAACTGATGACGTTTTGAGCACAAACTACTGCTCATAATCAAATCAAAGCACTCACTCACACAACTTTTTACTTAATTTATATACATGAGTGAAATTGATTAGATATACACGTACATCATAACATTCTAACAAGTTACTTATTTTGACTGTAAAAACATCTTACTTCCCGCCTGATTGTACTTGATTGATAACACTCATATTATTATTTCTGAATGTACATTATCCTACATTGATTTTTATTCAAACGTCATCAATTCCACTCATGTATATAAATGAAGTAAAAAGTTGTACGAGTGAGTAACTTGATATGATTATGAGCAATAGTTTGTGCTCAAAAAGTCATCAGTTAATATTACTGTATAACAACACTGTGTGTGACTTTATCAAAATAAAATCCTATCCATAATCAATGTTTCATTAGTCTCAAGTCTGTGTGGAGGTCAACAGCACACTCAGCATGAAAAAACAAGATCGGGATGTTCAACTCCAATGTGAAGTCAGTGCTACTCACTATAGGGATCAGAGACTTGGGGCCACTCCACGCCACGACACGAAGGCCACTTCGAACAAACTACAGACCTTCATCAACAGCTAGGTGTCTTCGCTCAACACTACTCAAGATCAGATGGCCAGCCAGAAAACGTCAGCAACAGGGATCTCTGGCAATGAGCGAGCCAACCCAACAGGAACCAATTGTGCGACAAATATGCAGGAAGAAATGGAGATGGATTGGCCGTAGTCTGAGAAAACAAACCATCAAGTGAGTGACATCACACGCCAGACCATTGGTCTAGTGGGAACCCAATGGAATGGGAATCAGGCGGCGAGTTGGTTGGTCGTCATTACGAGGATGGGGTGACATGGAGGAGGTCATGCAGAGAAGAGGAGATGAGAGCATGTGGACAGATGTGGATCCAGGTCGTGAAAACGCTGGCTGAGAACCGAACGCAATGGAGACGTGTGGCTGCAGCCCTATGTTCCTCTAGGAACTAAAGGAGATAATAATAATAATAATATAATGATAATGACGATATGAGTATGAACGCACAAAGCCTGAAGAAAACAGTTTTGGAGAAATAAGGTTATCCAATGCAGCAGAGGTATAGTGTCTCTTCTGTTACAACCACTCCGATTTTACACGTTCAAGAAATGAGGATAAACTATGCAGTTTCGCCTCTTCTATGTGTATCTACCAGTTTGACTGTAGCTGTGCTGTCAGCTATACTAGGTGGGCAATTAGGCAGGCCTGTCGTCATCATTAGATTTCCGAGAACATCGTCGTCGATGGTTAAACAAGGGGTGGGGGACAAACAAGATCTATTCGTAACTATCTGTTATAGCACACCTTGTAGACAGTGAGTATAAAGTTGATGTTAATACAGCATTTAAAGTTATTTATCACATTCCTACCAATTTTAATTTCCCTTTACGAGTTCATCACTTACACAAAACTGAAACCATTAGAATCCATTTGAAGAAGCTAAAAAAAAAATTGTGTGTTAAAAAGGAAATCGTACAGACACTTTCTTTATCTTGGCTATCGTTACACAAATGACTATTTCGCCCACCTTAAAAGCTTTTTAAAAAATTTTCATTGTCCAAATTATTTCACTTCTCTTGATTAAATCATCTTTAATTGCCTATTACGTAATCAACCCCAACATTCACTAGTTTTCGAAATTCTTTTTGGATTTAATTTATTTCAAGTTTGATTATGGATTGATATTGGTTAGAGAACCATTGGAAAGCTACTGGACAGCTGTTTCGTCAGCCTAGTTGAAGATTCACCGGCGGTACGCACCCACCACAGAGGTTCGAACCCAGGATCTTCTGGTTACAAGGCAAGTTCGTAGACCACTGAACCGCTGGGACCAACCTTAATGATCCACGAATTCCAACCTCTACCTACTCGTAATCCACACACACTTCCAGAGAAAGCTGCGTATACATCAGTCTGCCATTCAAAGAAGATAATGTACAAGAAGTAGTCAAAAGAAGACTCAACAAAGCTATTAGGAGAACTTATTATGCTACAAAACTCGTCTTTCTTAACACCACCAAGCGCCAGTTCTCGACACCCCAAAATGCCTATATCAATTTGAGTGTATTGTTTGTGGGAGCAAATACATAGGTCGTACAGGAAAGCGATTGTCTACTCGCATGACAAAGCATTTGCCAAGGTAGCTGAAAACAGCTGAAGTCAAAGTGGCAAAACAGGTCAATGACAAAACATCTTGTGAACTATGAACATAATATTGACACTGTCAAGTCACTCACTGTTGTCAACAGATAAATAAACAGGAAGATGCTTGCCACTGTCAAGGAGGCTTGTGCAATTAGAGTTTGTAAACCAGGTCTCTGTATACAAAAGAAAATGGTGGTCACTCTGAATCTACCATGGTAATACGTTTTACTTACTAACTGTTATTATTATTATTGATAATATTAGTAACACTTTAACCACAGATGTTTGCACTCAATAATCCCGTGTGCTAAGTGGTACAATACACTGGGTAATATTTGAAGTCAGGCGCAGAGTTCTATGTAAGGAGAGTAAGTCAATCCATAAGATTCTGAAGTCACATCAACTGAGATGAGTGAGACACGTGGTACACATGCTGAGCCATTACTTTTCTCTTCCAGTAATGTGATCTCACACAGGATTGACTGGATTAGAAAAGAGTTAGTGGTGGTCAAACGAAAGCCTGGTCTCACTTCATAAAATCTTGGACATTTGGTTTCAGTCAGCCATGTAGGGAGGTGTAGGCTGCCTGGTTGGGGTCGTCTGGATGCCAAGAATCAATCACTACAGACGGTTGGTGATATGATTAAAATTCGTACTCAATGGCACAGATCTATTCACACTTTGCAATCATCTCTAAAATCCATTAAAGCTTCATATTTCCACATGTTACCATTCTTACTCTTGCACATTTCTACTCATTAGAAGAATTCCCTTGAATCTCTTTGCTCTACACTTTTGTGTCACATAGAGTATGGCAACTTGAATTGCTGAACTTCTGTGCAAAGTTTCTGTGTTGAAACTCAGTCAGTCAGTAATGTGTTTAAAAACTGTGAATAATTTCAATATCTTCAGCATAAAGCCACGTCTATTGCGCTTTTTTCTTATTCCTTTACCTTCCCAGTGGAACATAGGGCTTCCTCAAGCTAGAGGCTTGAAGTTTCAGTAGCAGTGGTCTGATTTTATTTTTACAGGATGGGGTTGCTAGCCTCATGCCCAACCTTCCCCCTCTTTATCAATCTTATTACTGGCGGTGGTTGCGTACTGCTGATGATTTCCAAACTACTCCCTGTGGCTGGTTTTCAATGCTTCTCTAACAAATATCAATCCGTGATCAACTCGTAAAACGCATTGAATTAATCATACAAAACGACAAATGCGAATGTTTTTCAGATCATGTTCAAATAGATAAGAGGAAGGAAGTATGAGAGATTAAAATTAAGATAAACTGCATCACACTTCAATTACATCACTAAGATAAACAATTAGTCATTTGAGAGGGAACTTAAATACATCAAGAATTGCGAACTGAGTACTATTAATAGTAGTAATAATGATGTTAAGAAAAGTTAATATAATGGCAATGATAAAAGATAATTTTAAATGAATCAGAAATAGTAATAGTTAGAGGGGGGGGGGTAAAGTGTTACTAATATTATCAATAATAATAATAACAGTTAGTAAGTAAAACGTATTACCATGGTAGATTCAGAGTGACCACCATTTTCTTTTGTATACAGAGACCTGGTTTACAATCTCTAATTGCACAAGCCTCCTCGACAGTGGCAAGCATCTTCCTGTTTATTCATCTGTTGACAACAGTGAGTGACTTGACAGTGTCAATATTATGTTCGTAGTTCACAAGATGTTTTGTCATTGACCTGTTTTGTCACTTTGACTTCAGCTGTTTTCAGCTACCTTGGCAAATGCTTTGTCATGCGAGTAGACAATCGCTTTCCTGTACAACCTATGTATTCGTTTTCACGAAAAACACATTCAAATTGATATACGCAGTTTGCTAATCAGTCTTATTGTCTCCCAATCTATTTCTATTAGTAAATATATCCTTGTATGTTGAGTATTCAGTTGAAGAGTGCTAGGGAAACTTGATGAATTCATTAAATACAGCTTTATTAACCTCTGTGTTGCTTGTTTTGAATTTTATCAGTCACACTTCACTTCAACGCTTGATTCATTAAGAGATACATGTTTTGAAAATAATAAATGATACTAGGATACAAATGTGTACAACTTAGGCACTGTAGTTGTATTTAATACTATATTGATTTGCTTATTAGGTATATCACATAGTGAGACAAATTATTAATCACTGGATGACAAAGTTTCAAACACAGTTTATTGTTCAGAATCACATCAATTATAACTGCGAAATTTCGAAACTTAATTTTTATAGTTCCCTTCATTCCTTCGCATTAGTAGCAGAACTCCATTTCGGCAGGTGTTAAATCATTCCTACTACACATATTTCCAGGTGTTACGATAAATAAAGCTTCCGTTATCAATCTTCCTCCCCCCGCCACTGCCTACTCTGTTACGTTAGATTTTAAAACTGTCATCTTATCTCACACGTCCAATTATATGATTGCATGTGGTGTGATGCTACAGCTGAACTATTTTCCCAGTTTTCTGGAGAAATTTTTAAAATTGAATATAATATGGTGGATGGAGAGATTTGATAACTGAAGCTTTATTTATCGAATCAACTGGAAATACTTACAGTAGGAATGATCCAACCAGATATCTGGAAAATTCTACTACCCCTACGACAGATAGGAAAGAATAAAGAAAACTATAAAACGAAAGTTTCAAAATTTTTTAGTTATTATTGATATGATTCTGAACAACAAATTGTGACTGAAACGTTGCCATCTAATAAATAATACTCTCTCACTATGATAACTTTAATAAACAAATTAACAGGATTCTTGGCTAGTTTGATCTGCAAATAAGCCATATATTAAAAATGACACTTTAACTTCATATTCCAGTAAACAGAGAACAATGAAATGCCATAAAATGACACTGAAGTAGATTGTTTGTTCACCGTAAGTCAACATGTCGGCTCTTATTTGTATACGCTTCAGCAGTGTCTGTGGATTAACTTGAAGCAATCTGATGGCTAACGACTAGCAAGTATTATTTGGGATGAGCACTTCTTCCTCTCTAAGACTCGTCATCTGGATGTACCTGAATTCCACAGGTGGTCAAAGCCGTCTGGTGGTAGATAACTTTCCAGCATAGGAAACGATGGATATTTTGTTCCAGTCCCAGCAGGAACACTATCACGCATTCACTGAAGAATGCGAGTACATCGCCAGATGAAAAATCTCAAATAGGATGAAATACGCATTCTCTATTCCATTGGCAGTCAAAATTTACCAAATAACTTCAAGTGTTGTTAATTAGTCAACAGCAAGGCAAAATCGCAGAAATTGATGGAATCAAAAGTTAAGAGGAAAGGGGAAAAAACAATTCGATTTAACATGAATCAAAAATGCAAAACCTCATACAAATAAGATATCTCTTGGTTCTACATTTCTGTATCGTTGTGAACATCAAACTTTTGATGTTAACTAGAGTGCTAATTTAATTTATTGATTTTTACTGTAATGCTTCTAAAAAACGAAGACCACTCTTCAATCATATTATGTGTAGCTTTGTGAAGACTTAAATTTACTTCCAAATAGCTTTTAAAAAAAGGTACCTTGTCCTGATTCTATTATCAAGTGTGATTTACAGTTTGAGTTGCGAACCCTGGCTTATAGGTGTAGAAGCTTGACTTCCAATTAATCAGTCTATGGCTTAAACTCCACTATGACTACAGAGGTTTGGGTAGGCAGACAGTATCAGTAGCCTTCACACACAGAATAGGTGTGACCCATTGCCAACCGCATGCAGCTGTAAAGGATTATTCAGTTACCTTTGCTACATTTTTCTCATAATAATAATAAAACCTGATTAAAAAAATAAGTTGTAGTTCCTCAAGTTAGAAAACCATAACTAGACTGACAAAGCGACAACAAAAGATTTGAACTTCACAGGTGATTTTCATCGTCTTATGTCATATAGACTCCAAGATCTACAGGTGACAACCAATAAATTCTCAGAAGAGGCAGGCAGGCAGCGAAAACGAGACTTCAAGTGTACGTCTGGAGGACAGAGGTAGGCGATGAAGATAAATAACCAACAATAACAACAACAGTCTTCAGTCACCATGGACGGGCGAAATTTGAAGAAAGTTCCCACTTTCACTAACCTGGCGAGGCAGCAGCATCTATCTCACCACAGACAGACAGCACAGATAAAGATGTCAAAGTCACAAATGGAAGAGCAAGACCCACCTTCATGAATTTGAAATCAGTCTGGAAATCTACTGGACTCAGCACGAAGATTAATATATATTATGCGGTTTTGAGAATTGACACGTCATGACAAGCATTCTCATCAGCAGACTAGTAGAGATTTTCATCAGTAGCTACAGACTTTGCTGCATACAGAAGATCAGATGACCTGACAGAATGAGGAAGCAACAAGGAGCTGTCTCAGCAAGTCAACCAACAACTTGTGACCCATCGAATATTTGGAAGGGGATGGATGGATTGGACAAACACTGAGACGACTGTTAAGTAATATCACACATCGAGTAGGCGCTTGATTTGAACCCGAATAGTAATACTGAAGTTGGGCATAAGTCCAAAAGTGACATGGCGGAGGTCCTAGAATCACAGAATGATATACAGCTGGTCGTCTCACTTCTTAATGACATGAAGTTTTCGGACTCCAGTCAGTACACTTTACGACATTTGACCACTTCACTTGTTAACATTGAAAGATTCAAGAATTGTTCACTCTACAAAACAGGTGGAAAAAACACTAGCGCAAAGCTTTTTTCCAATGCGGGAGCTACATTGTGCTTGCTTCTTATTCGTCGAAAACAGATATCTCAATCCCGGCGTAACTCTCTAGTTTGCTGGACAAGACATTGTTATTACCTACGGTCAAATGCTATGACTTCCGAATCTTGACTATACTGTCTACAATTCCTTCTTTAAAACAAGCAAATCTGTCGTTAAATGCCATTAAAATTGATATTTATGACATAATGGAAATTTAACAGATTCAAAAATTCAAATACTGAACACCTTAATAGTGAAACCAAAGAAACCTGAGCTCACAACAATGCGGAAATAAAGCTGAACGATGCGTCGATAATGTAGGACCCTGATAATAAGATTTCTATGTTCAGACAACCAAGTCTGTCCTGAAATCATGCACTTAATGTTGGCAAAAAGCACTTTGTGCTGAAGTGATGCTTAATATGAGGAAATAATGCGGGGTAAAATCCAGTTTGCATAAGAATAAGGCGAGTTATGTTGAAAAATAGTTAGAATACAAAAGATCACTATTTCTACTTTCACTAACACTTTCTGCACTGTTGTACGCTTGGTATAGTGTACTACGACACAGTAACAGTGAAAAAACTAAGTTTACAAACCAAATAATCAACAAGTGAACCAAGACTAAATTTGGAAGGCAATATGTTACTTATAAGTAATCGATTCTTTACATGTAGAATACTCTGTTTGATATTTAAATGTCAGCAAAAATCATTGGGACGGTGATTACAACATTAGTTTATAATAAAGTGCTAAACAAAAAATAATATCTGATGTACCTGATTATACAAATAACACTAATTTTAACGAATCTGTAAAGGCTGTTTATGTGGCTATCATGTAAACACAACGGTCCTCCTGTGACGGAAATTCATCTAAACACATTAAAACATACAAACCGTTAAAATAACTATTATTTTCTACCGAAAACCATGGTTCATTGCAATGAACAAAAAAGTAAAACAGGTAGACGCGATTACACGTTCACAACCTTGAAAATTACAATGAAAATTACAATTCTCCCACCAAAAATTAAACTGGATCTTAACACGACCTTCAGATTCCAATATCCATTATCCAATCCAATATCGTTTTTACGAACTAGTAGTATAAACCAATTTGATTTCTTTGTGCTTGCCTCTTGATTGTGAGGTAGAGGTTCCTGATCTTTGGTAAACGTCTGCGTAGCTCGTCCTGCCACTCGACTGTCGTAGCTTTGGTTAACTCCAAAAGGAGTAGTACAGGGATTAATTATATGTGGTTTGTAGTATGAGGTGTGTTAAGACTGTTACTACTGTGAATGGAGTTGATCCTTTCACCAGTTGGTCCTTCGGTGTCGTCGTCAATAGAAAAGAGATAATATTAATAGATATAATTAGTGAAGGTATTCAGACTAACAGACAGAAAAAGAATAAGAAAACGTAACAACAGTCAGTCAACCGGTATATATGTACCTGTGATAATGATAATAATAATAATAGGCGTAGTTAAAGCTGTCAGGAGAGTGAGACGGAAGAGAATGTAAAGAAGTAAAACGACAAGTTTAATTGTCTACCCTAGAATGGTGTATGCGATTTTAAGGGGATAGGCCATTTGGATGAAGTCCTTGTGTCGCTGCGTGGTTGTCCAGCCTTCGCTTAAAGGCGTCCACAGATGGTGCCATAGCTACATCTGCCAGTAAGGAATTCCAGGGATGGCAAACCCGCAGGGAAAAGAAGTGGGAGCGCACCCGGGTCCTTGCCCTCTGATGAGCTATCCTTCTAGGATTTCCACGAGGGAGCCTATACCTACTCAATGGCAGAACACCATTGTTTGGGTGATTCTGACCATTTGTTATTTTGTAGGCAGTAATTAAATCCCCGCTAAGACGACGGTAACTAAGTGTGAATAGGCCTAATTTCTTCAGCCTTTCATCATATGGTTTATTTCGGTGACCAACCACTCCTTTTGTTGCCCGTCGCTGGACTCTTTCCAAGAGGTTGGTGTCTCTTCTAAGCAGTGGGGGTGCAATAATATTATGCACTTCAAGGTGCGGTCTGATGTTTTGTGCAACATTAGAAAGAGCTCAGGAATGTGTAAAGTGTATGACCGCATATGCCCTCGCTACATCCCCGTGTAATTTATGCTTGTGTCCATTTTCTCCGTTAGAACTATACCCAAGTCACGTTCCGACGTTGTGCAGGACAAGCTTTCATTGCACAGGGTGTCACTTGCATTCTACAGTCTACAGGTGCGTAACTTCACTACTTTCCACTTTTTCAGGTTGAAAGTCATGCCACTGGCCACCGCCCAGTCTTCTAGAAGGTTTAGATCTTTCTGTAGCCTATCTGAGTCCTCCAGGCACTTTATCGCCCTCCATATCTCCATGTCGTCAGCGTATAGAAGAGTTGGGCAGCTTAGACTGCATGGTAGATCACTGATAAAAATCAAAAACATCAATGGTCCTAGGGTAGAACTCTACGACACTCCTGATGACGAGCTGTGCCAAGATGATCGGACTCGATTGACCTTCGTGCAAAATTGCTTTTCAGCTAGGTAGTTTTCTAACCATAATAATATATATTTACTCCTGTTTATGCGGGAACATACCAATTGCACAGGCATGGATAAGTTTTTATATAAATTACACATATTTCGATGTATGTTGAATTTACAGTTTGTCTGTTCTTTCTGACATTACAGTCAGTCGGAACAGTCTGCAAAATAGTCTGTCTGTGTAACACATAAAGAGATATAGAAATATTGTCTTCGCATTAACAAAAAACCCAGACATCAGATGAATGTGATACAAATATCTGGGAAAAATAAAGCTTGAAGTCAATTCTCCTATATAACTTTGTTGTGAACAGCATCCTTGAGTTAAAGTTAATTGATGTATTATTTTGAGGTCAGTGATGTATTTATTCCATTTTTCAGCAGTCTAATCGTAATTTTATAATAGGGAAGAAATTTGGTCGTGAATACGAAAACTAGATATGGTCATGTTAGATTGTTTTACTGCATCCAATGGAGCCGAGGTCGATTCTAGAACTACCCATTGGCGCCATTTGTATCAGTATGGCAGACTGTACACGTGAGTTGTGTTACACATTGAAAACTGTTTGAAAACCAGTTGCTTCTTTATTTCAGATCAAGAATACTCCTTGTACAGAATGTTGGCCAGCGTTTTCAAATAGTAGCATCGGATCGTTGATGGAATTTGAGTGTGAATTTACTTAAATGGTCATTTCAGTTTAGATGTTGGGTTGTTCGACCTCGACCAGGAGGTATATAGAAGTGCAGGCTCAGGATATAATACCAGAAAGAGAAAGTATGTAAACATGAAGAGAACATTAATATTTTATGTATATATAAATGTTTATAAAAGTATATCATAGTATAGTAAACATTACCTATAATCTAGTTGTTTTTTCATGTGCTTTTTGCGAAGTCTTAGAGTTTATTTAGTGTCGTAATATTTAGTAATGAGTCTAGGCGTTATAGTGTTCTAATAGCTCATGCGTTTTAGAAATAAGTGGTGCGGTCTGATTAGCATGGTCCTTGGGATGAAACAGTTTATATAGCAAGCGTTTGAAGGTTATAATAGAGAGACAGGTCCTTATTTCTAGGGGTAAACTGTTCCAGATCTTAGAGCACATGACTATGAAGAAGTTTGCACGGAGTGCTGTCTTACAGTTTTTCCTAGATACTGTGCGCGTTTGGTTACGAAGGTTGTAAGAGCCTTCCGGTGAGAACTGTATCTCCTCACTGTCTGAGAATGATATTTCATGCAAGATTTTAAAGAAGAATGTTAGGTTAATGCTGATTCGTCTCAATCAGAGTGGTTCGATATCTAGAGTTATACACCTTGATGTGTAGTCCTTTTCGCAGTCAAATCCTAATAGTTTAGACGTGAAGTGTCGTTGGACACTTTCTATTTTAAGCTTGTCACTTACGCGAGTGCTGCTGAGAATAAATGGACAATATTCTAGTAGTGGTCTGATACATGTTTTATATAATATAAGTTTCGCTTCGTAGTTGTGGAAATTCCTGAGTATGCATCCTAAGAGCATCCTCGATTTACGCGTCTGTGTCGCCACTTGCTCAGAAAACGTCATGTCACTAGAGTACCTGAGTCCTAGGTCAACAACACTTTGGTGTTTAGGCAAGTCAATAGATTCAAGTACTCGTTTGATATTTATTGAGGGTGCACCGAAACAGATCCAACCACATTTTTTAGGGTTGAATTTGAGGTTCCATGTGGAGGACCATGCAGTTACTCGATCTAGTTCTTCCTGAACAGCTTTCTGAAAGTACCCTAAGTCATCACAGGGGAATGTGTAAGCTACTTTAAGACCATCTGCAAAGGTGAATGGTTTACCAAGTGAGAAACAGCTGCATATGTCGTTGACATATAGAGTGAATAGGAGGAGGCCCAAGACGCTACCTTGAACTACTCCAGAACTGACTGGACTAGGCTTAGAATTTACAGACCCCAGTCTAACTACTTGGGACCTATTGTCAAGGAATGATTGAAGCCATCCTAATAATGGGTCACGTATTCCTGAGGAGTTCAGCTTATTTATTAGAAGCAAATGGTCAACACGGTCAAAGGCTTTGGATATGCCGCAGTAGATGACTAGTGCTAGTTGTTGTTTGTCTCGGCTACTAGTTTATAGTTAAAGAAGTCAAAGTGACAGGTCATGCATGATCTGGATTTTAGGAATCCATGTTGGTTGGGACTTAGAATATTGCAGCTGAGCATATGTTTGAGAATATCACCTTTAACTATTCTTTCCATAATTCTAGATGCTATGGGTGTAATATTGATTGGCCTACAGTTGTTGACTTCAGTTTTCGATCCGCATTTGTGTTTGGGTATTATAAATGTGGTTTTCCATTTATCTGGATAAGTTTGGCTTTCTAGGGACATTGTAAAGATCTTAAGTAATAATAGAGAAATGTCAGAACCACCGTGTTTATAAAAATACGATGGTATGCCGTCAATATCAACTTTACTGATTTGTTTCAGCGTTGAAGAAGAAGGGAGTTCCATTGTAGATTGTAAACCGAGAAGTGGACTTGTGGGCTTAAGGTAGTTTGCTGTTAACGTCTCGCTAAACAGCTCACACATGTCTGCATGGTTGCTGTATAGTTTACCCTTGTTTATAAGGAGAGAAATTTTATGGCTTTGGCGATTCATTCGTTTCTTTAGGATTTCTGTGAGAGCACCTACTCTGGTGGTGCTGGCTAGTGCGGAGCATTCTTCATTTCTCTTACGCAAGTTATGAGCTTGCGAGATGGAGCTAAGAGTACTAAGTATTGACCCTAGTGTACTAAAGCCGTGTCGTCTGAAGTAATTTGTTGACAGTCTCTTTAGTTTCTTACGATCCTTTGGCTTTATGAATGGCTTTCTATGTGGGGAAAACTTCAGTGTTTGAAGTGGGATGACAGCATCTAAGCATGTGTTTGAGTTATAGTAAAAGATGTCTAGAGCTTTCGAGAGGCTATCAGTATAGAAGTACTCATTCTATTCTGAGGATCTTAACACTGATTTCACTAGAGTCCAGTATGCCTTACTGTAGTTCCTGTATGTTATTCGTTGTGAAGCAGGGGTATGGGCTGCATTGCTACTTGGTGGAAGTAGCAGTGCACACAGCACTGTTTTGTGATCGCTCCATGAAAACTCAGAACCTACCAGGGTAGAAAGGGGACTTATATTGTGGCAGAAGATTAAGTCTAGTACGTTACTACTTCTTGTAGGTGTTGTGACAGTCTGTTCCCAGCCAAGTATATCCAGTGTGCCTAAGAACTTATCAAATTTAGTTGGGCCTGTGGGTATTTCCCAGTTGATTTCTGGTAAGTTAAAGTCTCCACATAGGATCTTATGATCGTAGTGTAGAGTGGATAATTGTTCCAGAGTATTAATAAGTTGGGTCTCGTAATTACTAAAGGTGCCAGGTGCTCTGTAGGTGTATCCAATTAATACTATTGCGTTATTTAAGTGTAAGTTAACTCATAAAGTCTCAGACATGTTAAGTGTACTATTTTCCAGCTGTGATACAGTAAGTGCATTCAGAAAGTACATGAGACACCACCGAAAGTGTGTATAGTTATCTAAGCTTATCTCAATCCAGTATGTTCGAATTGCACCAAGATTCAGTGATGACAATGATAGAGGGATTGTATATTACTGTGAGTGCTCTGAGCTTCGGCAGTTTACTTAGAACAGATCTAGCATTTATGAGGATCAGGTAAAGATGAGATTTGAAATAGCATTTGTAGTATTTAAGTTCGTTAATCAGCCCCGAATATAGTTCAGCACCCAGTAGTACTGTTTGACATGACGACCCTATGTTAAGAGGAGTTTCAACATCTTGCTCATCTATGTCTATCGAGTTGGTGTGTGCTGTTTTCGGTGAAGAATTAAGTGTTGGAGAACTGGATTTGCTATAGGCTAAGGCATTATTATTTTTAGTTAAGCTAGAAACATGGGTGGGGCTCTTCATTTGACCTATACTTGTGCAAGTATCAAGTGTGCTTAATGGATGTGGGTGTACTAGACTGTTTCTGTATTCACGCAAGGGGGGAGCTAGCACTAGAGGTTTAGGAGTGTTAATATCCCTACCAGCTGTTTTTCAACGCTGACAGGGATGCAGGGGATAAAAAAAGATTGGGACCTTGTGGAGACCATGGTTTATTATTCCACCTATTGTTAGGTACTAGTTGTGTCCTTGTATGGGTTTCGTGTATACTGCATTGTGGGTTAGTTCCCAGCAGACTTGTACCATATATCCGATCAAAATTTATTTGTGTGGCATACTGTGAATACCCTGAGTTGTTGGTGGTCGAGTTCTGACTATTGCCACTTGTACTATTGAGAGTGGCATTGTTGTGGCGTTGATTATCAGTGTGGGCCATGGTGCTATTTCGCACGTTGTGGGTGCCGATGCTATTGACCGTGGGGAATGTGGGCTTATTTATACTGCCATTGTTGTTGTTGTCATGATTTAGGGTCATATTCTCCTTTTTACCAATGGAGTTATGGCTAGGAGAGGACAGGGTAGACTTTCGGGGGATTTTGACTTTTTTCCGGGATTATTTGGTGACATGTCTATATCTACAGTGATAGGTGGTATAGTTTTATTGGCTATTTGATTACAATTTAGTGGCCTTTCGGTTGGTGTCGCTCTCTGAGAGGATAATTCTGTGTGGTTTGAGAGGGGTGGTGCGGTGGATCCTACGGTATCTCTCAAAGGGTTGGGTATAATTGCTGCTTGCAATGTCCTATTATTTATTCCACAATTATGCTTAGTGTGATAATTGTATGCACGCCTTTCTATGACTGTCTTGTCCACCGAAACCTTTATTAGTTTGTAGTTTCTGGCTTGCGATTGGGTACGTTGGGAGTGGATGAATTTTCTGGCCTCTGCCGGTGTTTCGAACTGAAAACGAATAGGACAACACTTTTCATGTTGACTCTTCTTCAGCCTGTAGCACTTAGTCTTGGAGTTGGGCATTTTCGCCTCACTAAGTACGATGCGCTGTACTCTTTTTAGTGCCCCATTGTCCGGAACGTTGTAGAAAATAGCACTGAGCTTGGCGTCGAGTAGTTTTGTTACTTCTGTAGTAACAAACTTAATGAGGTTATCTACCTTAGTTACCAATTCTGTGTCAAGTTTCTTAAGGTTTACGGTTTTCATGAGGATAGTTAAAGGTGTCAGTTCACAGACCTGCGACCTGATATCACTGATCTGATCTGATAATTTGGATATTTTGGTATTGGTTTCAGAATTTCCAGCATTTACTGACTTCTTGTTTTTTATTTCCCTTAACTCGGCCTTAAGTTCTCCTATAGACAACTTTAGAAGTTCTATTTCTGAAGATAGTTCTGAAACAGAGCTTGAAGGCTGGAGCTTTTCGATAAGTACATAAGGTGAAGGGAGGGTTTCTGTATGAGCAGAGGGTACTGAATTTTTGAGAGTAGTGCTAATACTAGCTGTCAGTGCAGTTTTATCCTCAGTTTCAGCTCGACGCTTACGACATTCAAGTGGGTTTTGTGGCTCACTATAACCATTTGTAGGGAGTGTGTTGCTTGATGTAGCAATCAAGGACGTAAAATTAGTCATCAGATTTACAGGAGATTCAGTTCGTTACTTTTTACTTTGGTTAACCATAACTATTTGCTATGAGAGTTAATGGTTATAGGTATGGAGGAGGTAGAGTACTTGTGCAAGGATTATAACAAGATAAATTTTATGTAACGAATCACGCAAAAATGTAACGCAAACGTTGAACGTAACGCGTACTATTATAGGGCACACTGTCCATGCTGCAACAATCCAGAATTTTGTTTTTATAGTCTTTGGAGGCATTGAGTTTGGGATATTGTAAGCTGTAACCTGATGAGATGAGGCTATACGCCTCATCACTTCGGCATTCAAGCAGTCAATGAGATTTTCTGCTTTAGTAAGGTTTTCCGGGGAAATTATAGAATGTTTTTTAAAATGCAGGCCACTGGGTCTAAATCCGCAAGCTTGTTCTGAGTTACATCCAGTAAAGGCTTAACGTGGTCCGCAGCAGAACGGTTTTCCGTGATATTTGAGATTGGCAGTGTCATGCCATCAAACTGACCAAATTTTTTTGTAGTTCACTTACTCGCCTTTGGAAATCGTTCACAAGTTTAATTTAACTTACAGAACTGAGAGTTCTCTAAGAGGACACCTTTCAGCTGTATTACAGGAGTGAGGACTTTACTCGAATCATTTTGTGAACTAGTAGTTGGGACCATTTGAGAGGGTGGCAGTGCATTTATGGCCATAATTGAGCCACTATCTAAAACAGTTGTGTTTTACGATCACGTTTTTTAGAAATTGTGACGATAATTTTAAAGATTATATCAGTGAGCGATAAATGAGCATCAGCGAGAGTACGTGCAAAAATATCACCGATGTCGAACTCGCCGTGAAATTCTTGTTACCTTTTTCCATCCTCCAAGGTGCGTTCCGAGGGAAAAGAGTTGCTGCAAGGGTGAAACCGTCGATTACTTTCCCGCCACTTCCTTTGACGCAATCAGAGATCTCATTCACCATCAGTGAATAGCACTCTTATGACGAACACTGGGATTCCGGAGGCTCCTCCTCGATATCAGATTTGGTTTAAATGCACTGATTTCGGAGACTGTCATCCCACTAGTCCTGAAGCTGGTGTTGTCGCCAGTAGACTAGTATATAAAAATCAGAGTAGTACGAATTGCAACCAACTCGAAAACATTAGGAGAAGAATTGGCAACTCGAAGATTGTTTATTGTTGCGTTGACAATAGACCAGCACGACAAGATAGTCGCAGCACAAATGCCTATAGTAAAAGGAACTATATCTTCAAAACGTCACGGGTTCAGAAGGTTACAAGTTCAAATGTTTCTGCCCCTTAATTCATATATATATACATTATTTTAACTCACAGTAATAATTTTGATCGTGTTGCTCCAGTCTTCTGCCGAATAGCAAACAATTAGACAACAGTAGGGATTATATTCTGCAGCAGAAACGAAACCAGTATTATTATACTAGGTCATCAGGTACTCAGTCAGTATTAACAACGTTGGAACATCTCTGAAATACTGGGACCCTCATATCTTCCACTGCAGGACTTACAGAAGTATGTCTTCATCCCCTCTCATGTGGGCAATTCTAAATTGGAAAGTCGTCATAGGGTTCAGCCTCTAACCTTTCTCTTAACACTCCTTCCAGCAAATGCAGTTTTCTAGTATCTCACTCCAAGATGCCACACCTTCTCCTCACTTCGACGGTGCACAACAATCTGTCGCTACTTTAGAGTATTCTAGGGGCAACAAACCCGTAATAGTTACATCTGCTAATAGGATTGTATCACCGACTTTCAAGTTCCGACACGATTTCTTCCATTTTTCTCCTCCTTGCAGTGTTAGCACATTTTCTTTGAACCACCGTTTCCAAAACATATTAACTTTTCCCAACCCCTTAATCATAAGTCAAATCTCCCAGGCCTGGTTTACCTCTCAATAACAATAGCTTATTTGGGATTGACACGTTAAAACCCTTGAAATCATCTCTTACAGCGGAAAGCAGACGGTCGTTTAGGATTTCTTTAGCTTCACATGAATAAGTCTCCAGGGTTTCATTAGTCAAGCTTTGGCTTTTAGTTACGAAACTTAAAACACGTTTGATAATTCATATAAGCCTCTCCCTTAGCTAACCTGTGCGGCTGGTTTGTGGTGGATTGAGGGGCCACTCAACGTTTCTCCTCAATAACATTCCATGAACTCCAGAATGGGGTCCTAGAAATATCCTTAAAGCTCAGAGTGGCAGCCAACAAGGATAGTTCCTTTTTCAGTGAACATCCTCTTCGGTGTATCTTGGCGGTTTCCAAATGTTAGCAACTCAAGGATAAATAAATCGGTAGTTAATGTGTGAAAATTTTCAGTATGCTTGGCCTTCATTTTCAAAACAAGTAAACAGACAGCCATATTTCTTACGTAACCTTCTGCCACCTTCTGCCGAGAAAGATCCTAATAAATTCACTCCAATCTACTCGAATGTATAATTCCCTTCAGATGCTTGCAATACTGACATTGGTATTACCGTCTGTTGGGCTAGATTGGCATCCTTTCATCTACATACTACACACTTATTGGTTAATTTGAAAACGGTAGAAACTCCTTTCGATATCCAGTATTTTGGTTAATGCTTGACAACATTTGAAACGAACTCAAATGACCTTTAAGGTAGTAGTGGTGTCTTACTGTGAGGGTAACGACTAGCAATTCCACCTGAATTTGTTGGAAATAATCTCTTCAACCGTACCCTGAAATCTGAAACATCGGAAATATCATTGCTTGGGATTTCACTTTATTTTTCCCATTGAGTGGCCTTCAACATCGCCATATCTGCGACACCTATATCTTCAACTCTCAGTGGTCCCACGTTCATGTAATCGTATCCTGGGAGATACTTGACTTTCAAGAATATCTGTATAGCATGCCATGTAACAGCCTTCAGAAGGTGGATGCAGACCTGAATTTCTCTCTCGCTTATGCGCGAACTTGACATACTGGGGGCTCATCTTGTTCACTGGGCCACACATAGTTCAAGACAATTCTGCGACTTGTTCTTTACTATATTCTTGTCAGTAACTTGTCTTGATTTTATGTCAGAAAGGTTTTTTCTAGGCGGTATATACCCCAATGGTCAGCACTTGTTTCACGTATTCGGGACATTCTGTTAGCCACAAAATAAGAATATCTTGCCCTCTCATTGAGTATATAACACATCACAGTCATTTAGCCTGCAGAAAATGTTGAAGGGTTCACAGGATAATTCAACTCCTTGCGCACCATTGTAAATAGATGAGTAGCCAACAGAGCGGCAGTAAGCTCTTGGCTTGGAATCGAAACAGATCTCCAGATTTCCTTACCATGAGGCGAAAATCTATATCATCTCTTATCTGATTTAAACAGCAATCCCAAATCCAACTGCAGAGGCTTCGGAAAAAACATGAGGTCATCTATCTCATGAACTTTCGATGGCTTAAGTGGAAAGCGACAAAATGCTAATCTGGGGATCTTAGATTATTAATCCACTTCTTCCACCCTTAGTTGTGTTTCTCACCTAGTGGATAATCCCATTACAATACTTTCCTACTTGTATCTCGAAATAGCTTCCTGTCTAAAGATGCTGGGGTATCATTAACGTAGAAAAACAACCAGTGACATCCAGTAAATTAGCACGAATGCGTGTGGGTACAGGTTGAGAAACAGCAAAATCGGCAAGAAGTAAAGAATACGTTGCACCAAATGGGTGAAGTGTCATCCCAATTTTTCCCATATTTTATACGGATTATCATCGAACCACAAAAACCTTAAATTATCTGTGCCGCTAGCTGTTACTTAATAATAATAATTTGCTTTATTCTAGAAACAGTACTAGTGGTACAGTGTGGAATTTTCAGCACTTATCTACAATATTTGCATCTAATTTTACAAAAACCAACGGCAAAAATACAGGAAAAACACAAAAATAATTATAAATGCGAAAAATACCAAGAAGTAGAAAGGAAAATAAACATCATATAATAATAACAACTCAGTATTGGGTAGTGGAAGCTATGATATGATTATGCATGGCGACGGTATAGCTGTAGTCATACAAGAAGTTATGAAATGATGTTTAAGAATTTTTATCGCCAAGATGGTCAGTTAATTTGGTTGAAACAACACTAAACAATCATAAAATAACATTTCAGGGTTGTTGTTTTGTTTTTTATTGTCAGGTGTAATGCAGTGTTTGTAGTGGTACTGTGAGTAATCCTGAATAATACAAAAATTTTTAAGGTGGTGACTATGGCATTCACAACCAATGATTGTCAGTTTAATATTGCCGAAAAGTATAGAAGATAAGAAAACAACAACCACAAAACTAATAATTACACGATGATTAATGACAGGGCAATTTTGTAATACTCATAGTGCTAATAGAGTCGGAACCAGTGGATACACAATAGAAGGAATATAGTAAAGTACAAAAAGTAAGCCAATGTTAATAATTTAGGTAGCTAAGTAAGTTTGAGTAGGAGTTCACTATAGAATACAAAATAAGAGAGAAATAAAAGAGCCTAAATTATGTTAATAACAAAGCAAGTCATAGGTTTCACGCTTAACATTGTCTCTGTCGCTTAGAACACGGGCCAAGTATGGTATCGTTGAGTTCCTGTGCTTGGTTGTACGAGCATAGATTATTTTATACTGATTTCTGGTTTTACTTGATGAGATACAAGGAGAGAGTTGGGAATAGAGGGGGTGTTGGGGGTCGGAGAGTATGATTTTTGACCATTTTTCGCATGTATTCAGATGCCTATCAACTAATGTAGTGACAAGCTGACTGAGTTTTACACCACTAGTCCTACTGACTACCTTCAACATCCTTCTCAGGATGGTATAGTCCTTTTTCAGTAGACCAGGAAAGACTAACGGGGAGCAGTAAATTAGAATAGGTAAGATGCAAGAGTTGACAAATTGTGAAAGTAGAGGTTGGGTGATCCCAGATTGTCTAAGTTTCTTAATGTAGCAGGTAACACAGAACACTTTCTTAGAAGTCGTTAGGATATGAGATGTCCAAGTAAGGTCGGAAGATAGAACTAGACCGAGGTATTTTGCATTAGACTTAGTTTCAATTTTAGTCCCCTCAATACTACAGTCTTCATGAGAACTTACTAGTGTTTGTAGATCTCGTTTATGCCTAAGGGAGAAGTCAATAGTCTGGCATTTTGAGGAATTCAGCATGAGACCATTTAGTTTGGACCACTCGCTGTTGTCCAACAGGAAGCTATTTAATTTGAAACAGTCTGACTGAGACTTAATGGGAAACGATACAGACGGGTCATCTGCATATTTGACGAAGTTGATTTCATCTGGGAGAGGTAAATCATGTAGGAAGAAGGAAAAGAGAAACGGAGAAAGAACAGCACCCTGAGGAACTCCAGCTTCAGTGAGCAAAGGAGAGGAAGATACACCATTATATACCGTGTACTGCATCATATTAGAGAAGTAAGAGTGTAGCCAGTTCATAGCCCAGGGCTCAGTTTGTGTATGACTAAGCTTGTTTAACAATAGGCCTCTAGGTACAGAGTCAAAAGCAGATGTATAGTCAAGGAACGTACAACGGACAAACTTGGCCCCTTTGTCTAAGGAGGATACAATGTTGTGATGAAACACAGCAGCAGCGTCTAAAGTACTTCTACCCTGTTTGTAAGCAAACTGCTTTGGATCGTTTGAGAAACTTAGGGAGGGAACAAGTTTTAGTAACAATAATTTCTCCATTAGTTTCAAAAAAGGAGAGGTAATAGCAATAGGTCTAAACTTAACATTATTACCAGAGCCTGACTTGGGTACAGGAATGATTTTAATATCTTTCCACAGAGAAGGTACAACATTATTAGAAAAAGAAGTATTAAAAATGTTTGTAAGTGGGTTGCTTAAAATATCAGCACATTTCCTTAGAACAATGGCAGGTATACCATCTGCACCTAGACTCTGGGAAGGTTTAAGAGATTTTAAACATTTAAGAACATCAGATATTTTAAAACTATTAAAGTCACTGGTCATGTTATTTGTTACATTGAAGCTAAAAAGTACATTAGGAGGGCGGAAAAAAGATCTATTAAGAGTATTCACATCAATAGAGGGGGCACAAGTACTATGCTTACCACAGCCTGTAATTTCTTTCAATAGCTTCCAAGTGTTCCCAGGAGTTGTACATGACAAAATTCTTTGATTATAAATAATGTTTAACCTCTTGATTTCGGATTTAATTTGGATGTTTATCCTCCTAAGACCAGCTTTATCCTTAGCCTTGGACAGTCTCTCTTTTTCTCTTCGAAGCTTTTTGAGATGAGGGGAAGAGAAACGGTCTATTCTTTTGAAAAGTATCTGTTTTGGACAGCATACATCAAGGCAGAATTTAAGATAGTCAGTCAGATTGGAAATAGTATCATCCAGAGTGTGTTCAGTGAAAAGTTCCCAGATTGTGTCATTTAACATGCATCTTAGTTTGAGCACGTTTTCTTGTGAGTAACATCTTTGTTGTGTTTTCCTGGAGAGATTCGAGAGGACATTAGAGTCATATCTGCTATATTTCGTGGGTAATATCCGAATAATACAATGATCAGAGTTCATTATAGGAGCCGTCTGCGTACTTCATATATTTCCGCATCATCAGTAAATACTAGATCCAGCGTTTTATCAAGTCAAGTTGAAAATTTGACAATATTGACATGACCTAATGATTCAAGAAAAGAAGAGTCACAGGTATTGAAATCTCCAGTGACAACTGATAAGGAGTTTTCAAGATGTGTACCCGCGAATGCTGTGAATTCATCGGCAAAATAAGATAGATCCGAGGCAGAACAGCCAGGAGTAACATAAGTGTTTGAGATGAAGACGTATTTAAACTTGAATAAGTGTTTCGGACGACATTTGACGTGCGTCGGTGGCACAGTGGTTAGCAGCCAGCACCGAGACAAGCAAACTAGGGGGTGAAATGTCACACGAAAACAACCAATCACGTTGAGGGTTACTAGAAGAGATGACTAATAAACTCATAGAGAATTCTAAAAGCTCATTTCACATCGAAGTATGCGCTGAAGATGTTGCTCAGTAGAGCAGTGAAAGCTTCGCAACCAAACCATCCAGCTCAGAGAACACAACCACACCAAAATCTTTCCTATTATAAAATTACGATTAGACTGCTGAAAAATATGGAATAAATATATCAATCATCTCAACATTATACATCAATGAACATTAACTCAAGGATGCTGTTCACAACAAAGTTATATAGGAGAGTTGACTTCAAGCTTTATTTTTCCCAGATATTTGTATCACATTCATCTGATGTCTGGGTTTTTTGTTAATGCGAAGACAATATTTCTATATCTCTTTATGTGTTACACAGACAGACTATTTTGCAGACTGTTCCGACTGACTGTAATGTCAGAAAGAACAGACAAACTGTAAATTCAACATACATCGAAATATGTGTAATTTATATAAAAACTTATCCATGCCTGTGCAATTGGTATGTTCCTGCATAAACAGGAATAAATGTATATATAATAAAGTCTCTAGAGAAAGAAAAACATACATTATTTGAAGTTGACCACTGAAAATGAATGAAGGTTGCGACGCCACCACCTCTTTTCTTTCTAGAGCATATTCGATCTTGTCTAAACAATGTGAAACCATTTAGAAAAACCAGGTTGTCATCATAAAGATCATGGAGCCATGTTTCTTGTAATGCGACTATCGCTGTATTGTGATAAGTAGTTCAACTCTTGAAGTGTGGGAGATGGTGCATCACAGAATTTTGGTTCGTGATTAAGTACTATGGCTTCACCAAGCTACATACTAGAAGAAGTACAAGTAGTTCCCACCTGAATGGTTTCTCCGGTCATCAGGGATTCTAACCAAGACAACACTTGTTCACAAGATAATGTGTTAGTAGAGCTGAATATGTTCTAAGGGCATTTTTGTAACCTTGATACCTAAATGGTCAACCAGTTGAGAATTTACCGACGCAACGTTCAATCCATCATCTAATCATGAGTCTGTTTCAACGAATGAATTTTGTCCTCTCACTCTGACACGCAACACACATGAAAGTCATTGAGCTTGAAAGTGATATTACAGTCGACATATTTCGCATGATGCTTTACCATCATCAGTAGTGGATACAATTCAACTAAATTAATAATTCCCATGAGGTACAACTACCAAGGTAATCTTAACACAGGGTACCTAGGTCAAGCAGTAAATGAACGCAGATGCCCACCCATAGATGCTAAAAGTCAAAATATGCAACAGGATTATTTTCGGATGCAGCAAACAATAGCCCCACTCGCTGCACAATTCATCCAGGAAATAGTACACACACTGACTCTGTCTCATCTCAGAGCCCCTCCAAACATAACGTAGGGATAGTAACAAGTAACCATGTTAACCTCTCCTCCAATAACTCTGGTCTACTAACCATTATGCTCCTGAATGCTAGATCTCTCCCTAATAAAATAACACCGCTTCGCTGCCTGGCATACATAGAACGGCCAACACTATTAATGGTGACTGAAGCCTGGCTTACTACTGATATACCTGACTCAAAGCTAGTAATAGACAACTACGACATCTATAGGAATGATAGAGTTGACAAAAGAGGAGGTGGCTGCTTAATATATGCCTCTAAATCCACTAACTCCAATACTTTCAATAACGCAACTACTGACAAACTCCCTGAATCTAAGTGGATAAGCATCCACACAAACGAAAATACAATTCTCGTGGGATGTATATAATAATATATATTTTCCTATCAGTGTAGGACACACCAGTTGTACAGGCATGGATAAGTATTATTTAAATTACATGAATTTAATTTATAGTGAAATTACATGGTTGCTGTCCTCTCTGACATCAGTTAGTGACCACATTCTGATAGTTAGTCGTTCAATGGAGCACATAAAGAAATATAGAAATATTGCCTTCGCATTAACAAAAAAACCCAAGTATGTGTCGGATAAATTACAAATATTTGGGAAAAAATAAAGGTTGAAGTCAATTCCTCCATATAACTTTGTGGTGTGCGGCATCGTATCTTGTTTTATGTTCAAATTGGGTATTAATTTAAAATGAGTGATTTATTTTTATGATTTTGACATCATTTTTCTGCAAGTAATACCAGATGTGAGTTCAACTGAATGCAGATTAATATTGGTCAATTTCAAGCAGATTCGTTTTACTGCACTCTGGTCACCCATAGCCCGCCATTTGTCACAGCATGGTTGCTCCGTACGAGTAAGTTGATAAACGCGTAGAAACCCCCTAATAGCCCTGAAATGACTGATATAACTATTGGAGAAATACTAGAGCATGTAGCTACGCTGGACTTTGACTACAAAATAGTCTGTGGCGATTTCAACTTACCTGGAGCAAACTGGGATACCTGTACAGGACCAAGAATCCATGACGAGCTACTACAAACTATAGACGTAGGCGGATGGAAGCAGTGCGTACGCCTCCCTACAAGAAACAAAAATACTCTTGACTTAATCCTCTGTCATGAAATAGAGCCCATCTCGATAGAGGTAGGAAATAAACTTGATAACAGTGATCACAACATATTGTACTGCACGCTACCCCTTAGACCAACAACTAAATACTCACCTAAAAATTCCCTGGTGCACTATCAATATAGGGACTATAAGAATGCCGATTGGGAATTCTTATCAGATCTGTTGAGAAGTTCTGACTGGGAAGAATACTTCATCAACAATAACTTAGAAGCATCACCTGATATTTTCTACAAAACAATCGGCTCAGCAAGAGACACAATCGCACCCCTAAAATCTGCTCTAAAGACACCAACTCCATTTATAGACCGCAAAACGCGACTAAAGCTAAAGAAATTGAAAAGGAAATACCATGTATTTAAGGAATTTAATACGTTAAACCAAATACATGAAACTCTTAAACTGCTTGAAGAGAAACACAAAATGAGGTCACAACTTGAAGAAAATAAAGCGCTTGTGGGCAACTCCAAAACTCAGGAACTTTGTAGGATATTGCAGAAACGTCTAAAAAGCAGTAAAGACAACACTGTAAGCAGCTTGGAACATAACGGTATGATATACAATGATCCCCAGTATATGAGTGAACTCCTCAGTGAGTGGTTTTGCAATGATGCCTGAGTGCACATGACCCAAAATTTCCAAATGACCTGCAAAAGTAACCACAAATTAGGCGAAATATACTTTAATATACAAAATATAGACTCAGCGATTAAGACATTGAAGTCTAATGGTAGTACTGGAACAGATGACATACCATCTGTCATATACAAAAATGGTAGCACGGAAATGGTAGTCTTGTTACTTAGAATATTTACTCTCTCGTTGGAAACTGGAACTTATCCTGAAGTGTGGAAAACCACATGCATATTACCTAAGCACAAAGCAGGGGCCAAAACCAGTGCATGCAACTATAGACCTATCAATATAACACCGGCAATATCCCGAATAATGGAGAAAGTGGTAAAAAAAGTGTCAGACAACTTACTAGAACATGAACTTATCAATCCATCACAACACGGATTTCTCAAAAAGAGATAATGTGTGACCTGTCACATAGACTTTTTCAACGAAGTTACACGAAGTAGGGACAACAGAGAACTAGTAATTGTGCTATATTTCGATATAACAAAAGCCTTCCACAGAGTTTCCCATAATCTGCTAGTCAGCAGGTTATGCTCACTAGGGATATGTGACCCTCTCCTGAGCTGGATAAAATCATTTCTCTGTGGCCGAAGTCAGACAAAGAAAGTTGGCTTGATAATCTCAAGGCCTAAACCAGTAAGTAGTGGTGTGATCCAGGGAAGTGTATTAGGCCCACTCTTATTCATAATATATATAAACAGTATCTGTGAATGCTTTAGTGTAGGTAAACCAATACTATATGCAGATGACTTAAAAGTGAAGTATAAATGCAAGAACACAGATCTTAGAACAACAGTAAACGCCATACAGCAAGAATTAGAAAAAATGGATAGATGGTGTGACACTTGGCAACTCCAATTTAATGTTGGAAAAATGTGGCTGGCTCTGCATAGGTTGCAACAATTTAGAACTTAACCTGACAATTCAAGGCCATGCACTTCTACGACTGGAATCTGTACTAGACCTAGGGCTGAAATATTGACATAACTTATCATTTTCTGTACATATCTCCAAACAAGTGTCAATGTCACGCAGACTTATCGGGTTTCTACTCAGGAACTTCTACAGAAGTGAGTCTAGAATTCTGTTGTACTAGGTTTGTGTGCGTCCTTTATTTGATTATTGTTCATTCATGTATAGTAGTATACGCATAGAGGACAAATTGAAAGTCGAGGAAGTGCAGAGGTACTTCACGTTAAAATTACTCGGAACCGAAAATGGTGCGAACTACTCCACTAGATGTGATACCCCAGGACTAGAAACACTATGGCTAAGACGCCTGAGACTAAACTCGACACTTTACTATAAGCTTCTAAACCACT
Organism: Trichobilharzia szidati; assembly: GCA_944472155.2. NCBI lineage: Eukaryota > Metazoa > Platyhelminthes > Trematoda > Strigeidida > Schistosomatidae > Trichobilharzia > Trichobilharzia szidati. Next base: position 32,348,115 of record OX235275.1, on the reverse strand, counting down.
TAGTTTTTACCTCTACTAATGGCACTCGACTTTCAGATGACAATGGCTACAAACTAAGACACACTAAGGGTACAGTAGCTATCGAACAATGTAAAACAGCCACCAGGCAAAAGTTTTACTTGATTAGGTATGCACAGATATGGAATAAACTACCCATGGAAATGCGTCAAGCAAGCACATTGGCCTCCTTCAAAAAGGTGCTTAATGACAAACTACAAGAGTTTGCAAACGATAGTAGTTCTAGATCCTATCTGAGAGCCTCCGAAATTATAGGTCCATTTAATGTATAAGCTTAAATACTCCACCTGTTGTTTTTTGCCTATGTTTATAATTCTAGATAAAACACTAACGGTTAAGATACGTATCCTCAAACAGACAAGAAATCTCGTTTGTAAAACTACTACCCAACACAATATGTGGAATAAAATGGACATAAACCGACATGAAAAAGGTATAACTCATCACAACATCACATGGACAGATGTACGCTCGTTGGGCACCATATATCCCTCACCAACTGCAACCCACCTTTCCTTAGATAATGCGATGAACTTATATCCATAATGTTGCTGAGCAGTTAATATTCTCAACTCCTGTCGGAACAGCTGAAATTCATAAACCTTCCTCACGCTAAGAAAATACCCACAAGCAGTAGAAAACCATTCATTAATGCGTCTGAAGCTTATATACTTACTCCCAACAATGACATTGCAGATCAAATGAGATAAACATATCACTGATTTCAAAATAACACATCAATGAACTATAATTCAAGGATTCTGCACACAGCAAAGTTGTGTATGAAAATTGACTTCAAGCTTTTTTTTCCCAGGCACTTATAATCCATCCACCAAAGACCTGGTTTTTTTGTTAATGCGAAGACAATACTTCTGTATTTCCTGATGTGTTGCACTCACTGACAATCTAGCAGATTATTCCAACTGTGCACAGAGATGATTGTATATAAGTGAAAAGGCTGTTTTATACTACTGGGATTAACATTTATCAAATGTATGTATAATCTACAGTGAACATGTAATGCATATCTTGCTACTGCCTGTAAATTGTGACTGAATTATATGGTTCTATTTCTGTAACAATTTGATGATGCCTGTAAACTGGCGTCCCTCATGTACTGTACTATGAGAATAAATTTATTTATTTATTGCCTACGGCTTTAGAGCTCGATTTTGTACGTTCCTCTTTCGAACAGCCAGAACATGATCGTTTCTGCCTCAAAACTTGTAATCTTTCCAGCGGATGTGTTCTGTGTGAGCAAGTACACTCGTATAAGTCGACTAACATAACCACAGATCACATAATTCCCTGAACACCCACAGCCCTCAGCGCCCTTCACTACAAATTATTTCGTCTTACTGACTTCTCAATTTCAGTAGTGGGATTCATTATATTGACAAGTTTCGTATTCGTTTGGTTGACGGTATCTTTCACAAGTCTCAAAGTGTAATCACGCCCTGTCCCCAAGACTTCGTCTTCCATACAGGGGATGATATTGGTCCACTTCCTCTGTATTTGAGTATATAAGCGTTCGTCAGTTAATTCGAGAACACATCTTGGATCCAAGTCACTCATACAATCTAAGGAAGTCAAAGCATTTGTACGCGTCACCAAGTTGTCTAAAGACGTGGTGGGGTCTTTGGGATCACTTAACTGCCACCAATTACCTATGAATATATCAAGAACACTCCTGGAAATCTTAAAAGGTTTTCCAAACCTTTAGCTAAATGTACGATGTACTTCAGCGTACCCTTCATTTGGAGACAAAAACTAGCAAAAGTAGATCGCTGGATTTCCGTCAAAGCACCGTGGCTTGAACTTGGGAAACCTAAAAAATTACTCTCTTTGGTTATTGTCACCCATTTTATCAGGTATAACCTCAGACATTTTTCATAAATATCAAGGCACTCGCTACCAAGACATTATTACCCACTCCACTACAGCCTCGTTCATTCTCTGGCCCAGGCATTAGCTAACTTCAGCAGAAACTTCTAACATGTATGTTCCAGGTAGTACTTGTCCAAAGCAGAAGGGCGAGAGACAAGCGCTGACCCAGGCCAAATAATCAGCAGTTTCCAGCTGAGAAATAGAAATGCCCAGGAGAGATTGAAAGTTGTCAATTGTCCAAGCCTGAATAGGTCCTAGACCTAGTGCTTCTCAGAAAACTAGTCTCCGACTCAGAGTACTGTGCACCGTAACCAACTCAAAAATATCAAAAACTAAATGATGATTTTAGGAGCTTTTATTTCTTCACTGACAACGGACAAGGATTACATGGTTACTACAACACAAACTCCATGAATAAACATCAGCATAAAGCACAGAAATATTTCTGATCGGTTTTCTGTAGACTTCTGCCAAACAGATCACCACTTGGTCATGCCCACCATTATTGCTTTCCGCCCAGTCGAAGATCCATTAAAATGAAAAAACCATATATTCCTGATTCGAAGCTCACAAGTATTGACAACATGAGTGAAACATGTATTTGGTGAAAAACGCCAGTATCAGTAGAACGAAAAGATTAGTAACCACTCATAAACACTGTGAAATCTAGAATGCGTGTTAATTTTCTGGATAACTTACCTGACGGGGGTAAACGGATAGAGCATATCTAATTACAAGACTGGTTGTAGGGTACATTCAGGAGAAAAAGTTCACCAAGCAGGAAAGTCAGCATCCTGTTGAATGTGGATGGAACTGTAATCGATGGAGTTTTCGAAATTATAATATACTATAATTAACTGTTTAGATACTCCAAATATGTCTTCATGCTCCTTTTTCAGTTTGTATGTAACCACAACAGACTGATGTACATTGAACACTGAATCACTATGTTTTGTTTTTACAAGTGTAGGTTTTGGTGTAAAGCGCGTGATGTCGAGTCCAGAAAACGTATTATTACCTGATGGGCGACGGATTGGGGATCTGAAGGTAGCCGACCTCCGAACTCAGCTGGAGATAAGAGGACTAAGTAGATCAGGTGTAAAGAAGGACTTGTGCGCACGCCTTTCAGATGCTGTGGATACCGAACTGCAACAGAGCAGAGTGGTAATATTTTTTTTGCTAATTGTTATATATCTTGTATCTGATAACAAAAAGTGTCTAAAACTCATTATTTAATTGTAACGTTAACTAAGAAACTAACTGCTTACCCAGACCTTGAGTCAAATAACTTAACGACAAACGTTATATTTGGGTCTAGCAAAACACTTCGAAATATTGATCCGCTGTAGATCTGCTTTCCAGGATTCAAAGTTGAATTGTCCGTAAGTAGTTCTCCACAGTGGTGCGGTAAATGTGACAGTAATTGCTTTCAGTGTAACCGTTAGTGGTTCGCTATTTGTATTGTATCATCTACCTGGTCGGTTAGATATTTATTCACTTGAAACCGCTGCTGAATAAGTTTTATTTAATAAGGTTCAGTTAATCAGTATGCTCTTTAGGCAGATAGACGACCGTGAATTCGTCGTAATATCCCTTCAGTATCAATACAATTAAAAAATTTTCCTAAATGAATGTCAGTAGCGTTACCTAACTCCAGCCATTGAATTTGACTTATCAGTCATGAGGTATTATGATACAAGGCAGGATGGTAGACCTGCAGGTCTATGTTCTCGCCAGTTGTATCCGCCAATGGGTATGGTATTGCATGTTGACTTATGTGCACTACTATTTACTTGACTTTTGAAGTTGTAAAGACAAGGACACAGGGCTGTGAAGATTCAAATGGTAAACATCACACTCATGGGAGTGAGATTATTTTTGCCTACTTGTGAAGTGCTTAAGAGAAAGTGGGAATCCGTGACCTATTGGATTGTGTACTATCAGTTTCTAGTGGTCACAAGAGTTCTGATTTTGTTAATTTTCTACCTAATGGATGTCTGTTGGTATTTGTCCCCAAGTCTAATTCTTAGCTTATGTTTTAATTATGGTTTAGGGTTAAGTAGATTAAAATAGATTGGTTGTAGTTGTTTGTGACATGTGTCTCCTTTGCATCTCCTTTATACGGCATATAAATATAATGGAATGCAAAAGTAAGGTTACTATATATTTGATGACTAAAAAAGTCAATATTTCTATTGGTTTCAGGAGGCTAAAGGTGCTGCACAACCTGTAGCATCAAATGGTTCTTCAGGAACTAACACACAAAATGAGGATGCTTTAGAAATTGATGCTGTTGCCTCAGATGAAGAAATCACTGAGTCGTCTGCACCTAATGACATAAGCACAACTATGGAGTAAGTTCAGAAATTCATAGTAACAATACATTTTATTAAATTCCTGTTATTGTTACATTTTGGATTAATGTAATATTTTGTGAAGTCTCGTAGATTTTCATTAGATGGTCGAAATAGATACAGCGAAATTATATTCTTACCGCGACAGTTTGTGGAAATAAACTGACACAAATCTGTAACGACTAATAGGGATTGGAAGTTATTAACTCTGTCTGCGAAAAACATTGTCTATTTCTCGGCAATATTTTTGACGCAACATTTATGAAGATCACTTCATTAAGGTACTCCTGGTGCTGCCTAATCTACTAATTTGATGCACTTAGTCCTAACTTCAGCTGTTTCTATCTAGGTGAGTAGTTGTTATCAATCGGGACCTCGTGTTTGACAAAAGTAGCTATCGTTTACTACTAAGAGTAGCAAAAACTCATAACGTTAAAACTGTCATAATTTGATCTTTTGCATTTTATAGGTTCGTTTCAAAATCAACAGCTTGAACCAGTGTTGTTCTATGATGGTGCCCGTCTGTCTGTTCAAGAATCTATTGTATTTTCGAATGTAGTTATAGCAGAGGTTCCGTAAAGTCTTTCCTAATAGGTTTAAAATCTTTTGCATATGCAGTATCAACTTCATCATCCTTATTATTTTATCTTGCATATACTAATGAGTGTTTTTCTTGGATTTTCTGTTTTCACTTTCAGGCATGACATTTCTGTAAGTTTTCCACTAATTCAGTGGTTTTTGTTAATTGAAAACTAGGTATCTTGAATAGTTCTTAGCATATGTTTTTCATTATATATATATATATATGTATATATATATATATGTAGCGTTAAGGATTTGTAGGTGTATACAGGCATACAATATTCTTTTATTTTTTACAACTTTTGCGTTTTTTGGTTAAGTATGGTCACTTGTTTTTTTATCAGATTCCTTCCTTCTTTATTCTTCGTCACCGGTGTTTGTTTTCCCTTATAATTTTTTGTACTTGCCTAAATTTCACTCCTTGTTCCTGTTTATACTCGCTAGTCTAATACGTGTTGGTCGCATTCCACTACTGCTACTACTACTACGCTTAAAGATGTCTTTCGTCTTGTCATCCTACAATTGGAACGAATAAAAATTCAGTTTGATTACATGGCATATACGATGACTGTCAAATACCAAGTGTAATAAGCTCTCGCTGTCTCTCTCTTTTAACGTGTTCGCCGTACTGCTTTGTACGTATTTTGCATTCTTGAGAAAATCTCCTATGATTAGACAGCAAATCTGGTAACTGTTAAAACAGTGTATATCTAGCCGTTATAAACACTTATCTTACAATGCAATTTTACTAAATACGCATGTAAACTTATGCTCATTTTTTTTGTTATTTCTGTGTACCACAAGTGTGCCAATTGTTTATTTTATTTGACTATTTTCTACCACTCTTGTCAGTTGGCGTTGGAAGTGTTTCATTCTTCACTTCTGTTGTTAGATTTTTTCTTTCTACTCAAGTCATCTAATTGTACCATTACACACCGCAATGGATCGTCAATTATATTGATTACCTTCAAGCTTATGAATATGTTATTTTTTTTGTGTGTGTGTTTCTTAACTTTTGTCTTTTTCACTTCAGATTGTGCTATTCTTCTCTTTTTTTGTTTTACGAAAAATGTCAGTCGTTTTAAACAGTATCGTTTTGAGTTACTATGTGACAGTAAAAAGAGGAGTTTTGATGTCAGTACACATTTCGACGTCAATATTTCAACTGAATTTTACATACTGTTTTAAATGACTATAATGTACTTTCGTTTTGTTTTTTGATAATAAACAACTAACTGTCTTCACCCTACGAAAATTGCATGTGACACTATCGCTCAACTTTATCTTTGGAAGACTGTTATGATAATAATAATGATAATCGTTTACTTTTCTCTTTCCTATTCGATTTCTCAAAAATTTCTTCTGTTGTAATGCATATAAACCTTTGAAAAACGAACAAACAAACAACGCATTACGCGTAGTGTATCTAACATTTCAATGGGGGAGGGGGAGTATCATCCTTGTTTTTCTTTCCAATGGATGCTGCTGTTTTTGTTGTTGTTGTTTACCTGGGAGGACGGGTTATTTTTTACTCATCAATGTCAAAAAAACATATACGACAATAATGCATCTTGACTATGTGTCTCCTGTTGTGGTTACATCAGTGGTATAATAAATAATGAATATGAACACAACAACACGGAAAACGAAGACGAAGAGGTGATGTGAACTGTCGTCTCCCCTTGGTGGTAAATTTGGGTATCTCTCTTGCAACGCGAGAGAGAGAGGAAAAAAGAGAAATTCAGGTTACTTTTTATTGTTTGCGTTTTCTTTTCTTGTATTTTGCATTGGGTATTTTTGCAAGCATTAACTGGTGTTTAAAACTGTGTGTATGCGTGTGCGTGCGTTTCCATTTTGGACTGTGCTTGTTAGCGTTTGTTGTTTGTATGTGGTTTGTGTCGGCATTCCTATTGTGTGGATTAGTTGACGCCTTAGGAAAGGGTAAAACATACTGATTAGTCGTAATATAGCAGCAGGTGTATAGCGGATTTTGTTGTTGTTGTTGTTAAATTAGGCCTTAACAGATATTTTACACTTTGTTTCTTTGGATTGAACTGAATTGATGATGAGATGCAGGATTGTTGGGTCTGTCTCTCTGCGGTATTTGTGTTGTTGGCTTCCCTCAATTGTTTTACATGCTTTATTTGTAAACAATAATAATAATAGGATTATTAATACCTTTAGTAAGTAATTCTCTCTTTTTTTCGCTCTACTGCATCCTGGTACTGCTTTCATTTTTAGAAAAGTGAGGAAATTGTGTGTAAGTCTACGCCTACTTCTGCTTCTCCTCCTTCTTCTGAGTGCACAATACGTAAGCGTAACTTTGATTCTATTTAATTTTGTGTTGTTATCATTGTTGTGGATGCTTAAACTACACCTAAACAAATTTGCACTGTAGAGATTCTTACATTTTGGGTTACACTAACATCTTGAATGTTGTTTGCAGTTACTTGACTTACAGTTGTTTCGCCATCATCTTTCTTGAATATAATATTTTACCTAACAGTTAACGTATTAAATAATTAATATTACTTATTTATAAATGCAAACTTGGTACAATACGGCCCCAAGGATGGTCAGACCGAAGCAGTTGGCTGTCTTAAGGCGCTGTAACAGCTTTCATACTCCATTCGATCCGGTTGAATTCTGGAACGCATGTATATGCCATAGGTTAAGGATCAGGATTTTCTAGGCCCTCATCCACTCTTGGTAGATCAGCATACCCACCACCAGTCTGGTTGTATTCGCACTTTCACTTTATTGTGAGGAACCACAGGTTATGAATGCCTGGTCACATGGGAGAGCATTTCGAGGGAAAGATCATAATCTCCTCCGTCTCTGCCGGACCATTGGTCTTACCAGGTCGTTTACAGATAGGGGTAACAGGTAACATAGTTATAGGAAAATTATCCTGTTTTAGGGATCAACCTTATGGGTTGTTGTTGTTGTGTTAAATCTTTCATCATCTTGTCAGAAACCTACATGCTAATCTTTAGTTATGTTCAGATTGACCAGTATCATATTTATGTAATTTATCATTTTAATTGGATTGTACAACTGCAAATCCCCTTTTTAAAACTTTCAGTATATCCATTCTAGTGTTAGTATGCAACGCGCATCATATATTAGTTGAATTTGAAGAATACCGCTTGTTGACTTAGAATATACGGATGATATGGTCCTTCCTGCTGGGTGAAGACGCTGACAAAATTCGGAGTCTTCTGAACACACCCTGCATAGCAATCATAGAGTGTTTGGCATGCAATTCTCTCCTGTCAAATGAAAGATGAAGCTGCAGGACTGAACTACACTGACTCCTAGTTTAGAAATAAGGAGTGAAGTGGTAGAGCACGTTGACCGCTTCACTTATTTGGAAAGTCGCATCAGCCAGCACCAACGGGTTGATCTCTGACGAAATCTCTGCACGGATGCAGAGGGCTAGTTTCGCATATCCCAGTTTACGCCATCTGGCGTAGACGTGATATCTGGCTGGCTATCGACCGAAGGGCTTAGCAGTCCGCTCGGTCCTCCTTTATGGCTGTGAGACCTGGCCATTGAGAGTTGAAGACATGAAAAGACTACCTGTCTTTGATCATAGGTGCCTGCGTTCTATCTCCCGTGTGAACTGGTATAGTAGGGTGAGCAATAATAAGGTTAGGCATCGAGTGCTAGGTAAAAAGGGAGGGGAAATCAATCGACGAGGCTGTAAAGTTACACCGATTGAGATTAGGACATGCGTTACATATGTCATCGCCATTAGCTGACATAGGGTCAGGCTGGAAAAGAGCTAGTGGCGGTCAAACCTAAACCATGGCCTCATCAGTCAATGAAATCCATAACAGTTAGTTTAAGCCAGCCACGTAGGAAGGTTGGGGTCCTCTGGACGGTAAAAACCTATGAAGGTTGGAGACAATTGGTGATTTGGCTCAAAATCGTTCTCAATGGCTGGCGCAGATGCATCCACTCCTTGTGACTTATAATATCCAATGAAACTATATTGTTCTTCATTATTACTATTCCTTTGTCTCACATCTCTGTTTACTGTCTCTATAATGCATTTCTTCTACTTTCTTCTCTTGCTTTGTGTGCTACATAGAGGGTGGCGACTTGAACTGCTTCACATCGGTGCAAAGTTCTATGTCGAAAACAGAAACAGACAATTCGAGGGTGTTGTGATAACCATCGGATGGCTAGACCGAAGCAGATGTTTGTCCTAAGAGGGTCACTCTGCAAGTCTTTGACTTGAAGTTTAATCTAGAAGGCAGGAAAGCATGTGAAGCACTTGGTTCTCATGATTGCCGGTAACCAAAAACAGATTTAATACGTCAGTCAATCCGGTCGGATTTTGAAAACCAATGTACATCACCCTAGGTTTGGAATCAGAGTTTTTCAAACCTGCTCTGTAAAACTTATCTGATAAAGTCTATGTGAACGCATGACTGCATAAGGAGAGTATTTCGAGAGGAAAAGACTGGAGGCTATTCCCTTCCTAGGCCGTTCAAGGTTGCTTATGGGGACCATGGCTCAAACAGATGAAAAGAAAGTCATTCATTGTATTATTCCTAGTTGAATACCTTAGCGCCATATATCGAGAAAGAAGTAATTTTGGCCTTGAGTCTGTGATGTGTAGTATTTTATCGTCGTCCTGTATTCACATGACTGTTAATCGGATATCTCTGTCGTGTGTGTCATTCGCTCCTTCTATCCTCAGAATTTCACTTAGTTTTTTATTGACCACTCGTCGACCACAAACACGTGTGTGTGTGTGTGTGAGGAAACTTTCCATACAAAGCCTTTCGCATTCTTATTTATTTTAATACTATTTTTTGTTGTTTCCCAAATCCACTCTAAAAATCATTATCATTGTTCCCTTCAGACAATAGTGAAATAACGACAGCAGCAGCTACAGTAGTACCAGTAGCTCCGAGTGTGGACGATGCACCTGAAAATGTCGGGACTGTGGATCAACCTGTTTCTACTGCTGTAGTAAAGGATAGTAAATCAGAGACAGAAATTCAACCACAACGTAGAAGACAATGGGGATCACGTTCTATCGCCAGCACTCCATCATTATCTTCAGAGTCTTTAGAGGTGAGTCGAAAGTTGCTAATACTATATATACAATATGTCGAGCACTTCATAGCATCACTGAATGAAATAGCTTATTGGAATATTTAATTTGTTATACTGTAACACACAAGTAATATGGCTGTGCAGTAAGTTGTGTGTATCACTGGGCCTTTATCGAATAAATTGTTCTGTTTCGTAGTTATACTGAATCATCATGATACTCAAGTTGTATTCTTACGTCATCTCGTAGTGTGCACACTTCTGTTTTATGTTAGGAAAACACATGACATATTGATTTAAGCACTTATTTGTCAACATACGAGCTGCCATTTCGAATCCTTCAAATCAATTTGGTCATTCAAAGTGAATTGAGAGTCTTCACACACACACACACACACTAAGGGGGGTTGCATAGTGCTGGTGAGTTGTGGTACTTAGAGCTACTTATATATATATATCTTCAAGCAGAGATATGCAGCAATGAAAATTGAAGCACTTTTTAACAGACAATGCACTGAAATGACGAAGATCGATAAGGTTCACTCTGTCAACAAGAAAGACAAATTGGGTATCACAGCTTTTCGTATTTTTATTTTGAATAGCGTTCATGTAGACGATCCATATTAGGTGAATTTTTTTGGTGACTTCTTTAACTTCATGATCCATGTCAAGGAGATGTCTGGCAACGGCTCTGTTGAAAGCATTTGTTCCCTTTAGGGCATAGGCTTTTCAGTACATGTTCAGGAAGTCGGAGGTGTGCTCTTCATTCTGTTATCTGAATGTAACTGCTTCCTCAGATACGTGTGTAAATTTGCATACACAACTGGAGTTAACATAAAAAAGGGTATATGTCGGCTTTTGACTTCGCCAAAGTGCATGTTGTCCGATAGACAGGAACCAACTTAGCTGCAGGATAAGCTCTGGCTAGTGAATGTACTTAGTCTTCTGTTGACTATTGCTGCAATGTTTTCACCTTTAAAATCAAATTGAATGAAGATAGGCTTTTTTCCCATTGTGATTTTATTTGATGTTTGAGCCTTGACATCTCGCATATTTGTTGAGGAATCTCTGACGATAACCGTTGCTTTTCAACATCTTTTCGAGAATCATAAATTCTTCCTCTAATTTCTCTGTAGAGCATATTATTCTGACAGAGTGTTAACTAGTGCTCGATTATGGCTGTTAGGACAAAAACTATTAAAATGTAGGTATTTTCCATTCCATGTAGGCTTTCGATAAACTGACCTCTAGAGACTACCATCTTCCAGGCGTTGTATGTCAATGTCATGGAAATGAAACTTTCCTTGTTCCCTAGTAAATTCAATATTTGTATGTGCATCGTTGAATAATCTGAGCAGGTAGGAAGCCTAACTTTGCTTGTTGCATACTACAAATATGTCATCTACATATCGGAAATAAGAAGTTGTGTCGTTGATGACATACTTCGACCTTGTTCTTTCAAGGTTGGACATGAAGATATCTGCTAAAAAACAGGGCTAAGTGGACTACCCATAGCTACACCATCTATTTGGCGGTAAAGAGTATTATCAAACTGGAATTGCGCATCCATGGTGTACGCATTAGCAGTAGGCGTTTGAATTCCGACGCTGGGAGTGAGAGAAGATAAAAATGTTGACAGATGATGTCGATAGTTTCATTGGTCAGGATCCTTATAAACAAGGAGGTTACATCAAATGACACCATAAACTTATTTGTTGGATTTGTTGAGCCTATGAAATTATAAAAAGCAGCATGCATTTACCTGATCAATGAAATTGCTTACCACATTTGTGTTGATTTTGTCACTTCATGGAGGGTGGAAGGTGGAGGGTGTTGCAACCAGGTCAAATTCTCTTTTAGTTCATCATTTCTATTCAGATATTTGGATTCCACTTAATGTTGTAAAGTGCTTCTGGTGATGATATTAGAAGTTTTTGTGGTTTCTGAAATTTTTCTGGATTATTTTAATATTGTCAAAAGGCAGTTTTGTAGCCTGACTCTCTATAGTGTGTAGACCTATAGCTGATGACTTTTTAAAAAAGTCTTTCTAGTTCACCAACTGGATTTCTCGCTGATCGAATAGAGGAGGCGGCTCTGTGATGTCGATTTTTTTCTCTGGCGATATTAGATTGTGAATCCTGTAGAATTTGATACTTTACTTGGTAGACAAGGTTGCTTAGTGGAGTGTGTGTGTGTGTGTTTCTGCTGTTAAAAGTAAACTCGGTTTGAACAGACAGATGTGTGATAATAATGAGTCGACGTTGGTATATTATGTAAAATCACTTTGCTTGTTGTGGTCGAGTTTTGAAGGGTATTTCCTCCCGTAATTGTGATGAAATTAGTTACTTTGCTATAATTTTATCATTTAAACATATTTTTATTGTAAACCGTTATTAATTTCTTGCTTCCCCTTCCACCTTCAAACCCCCTGTCCCGTCCCGCTGCCGTCACTATCCACTTATCACAGAAACTAATCCCACCGTCTGCATGTGGTGGTGTTGGTTGGGTAAGAAGTAAAAGTTTAATTGTGAATAGTAATGAGAATGAAACTGACGTGTCAAATGATTCAACAGCTTTACAAGATACGCCGAAACCTTCTTTAGACATTCACAATGAAAAGCCTACTACTACTACTATACTATTAATATTGAAGAAGCTGGAAATGATAAACTCGATCATACAATTGACGACGACAAAGTGAATATTTGTGATCATAATAATGATGATAATTTGTCTTCAATTGATCATAATGAAATGAACAAAATGCCAACTGCTACAACAACAACAACAACTACTACTACTACTGATATAGAAAAAAGTTCTGCACAACTTGAACGTGAAGTTGAATTAGAAGTTGATGCTGTTGTAGAAAGCATGGATACTGATGAGACAATAGATGCTTTACATGATTCACGTACAGTTCATTTATCAACAGATATTAACCCTAAATTGGATGTAATAATAAAACGTACAAGTGGTGCCGGTGCCGGTGGTGGTAGTTCTATGGGGAAACAATCTTCTACAGATCGAAAGATAATAACAGCAGCAGCAACAACAACAACTACTACTACTACAGCTGCTGCTGCACCACTAGCTTCATCAGCATTATCATCATCATCCTCGTATCAGTCAGTCGTCGACGTTGACAACATCATCATCATCATCTGCAGTGAAAAAGACCTCTTCATCACCAAGTAAACGTAAAGGTCCAAAAGGTAATGACTACTGTTATTATTATTGTTATTCCGGCAACAGTAAAGAATAGACACCAACTTCAGACGACCTTGAAACAGCCAATCAGATTCTTCTAGGTGAAAAGTGGTAATTAATTTACAAAGAAGTGTATCTACGATATATATGTAATAAAAATGAATCATATTGGGTATATATCTCTAATATGCTGCGAAAACTGGTCCCAGATTCTCATAGAAGTGGTTATAGACATATCAAACCAATGTATTCGCTATTCCTCCAGCTGTAGCAGATACTGGTTGCATATACCAATATATTACTAGGAGAGCTTTGATTTCGAGAAGAAAGTGTTTAAAAAATCACCAGTTATGTACGACTTACCAACTTTCACAGACTTCCTCAAATAAAGTGGTGCATAGGAATGTATAACCATCAATAGCCCGCCAATACTTTTCCAGAGTTATTATCCCTCCACACATGCATGTTTTATTCCTCCCTATCAACACATTATCTACAGAAAAGTCAAAAACCAAATCTAGGAGACACTTTCAAAGAGGATTATGACTAGGAACCATTTTTAATGCTGAGCTATCTGATTGGTCAAATCAAGGTCATTTAACTTTGGTGTCTATTGTTTACTCTTGCCGTTATTCCAAGAGATTTCGTTTTATATTATTCAATGATTATTGTTTGTGAGTAGAACTCATATATATATATATATATATATATATATATATATATATATATATATATTACAATAGACAATAACAATCAGCTTTCTTGTGTGTGTGTGTGTGTGTAAAGTCATCTGACAGCTGTTGATAAAAGTTAACATTATTCTGTTCGAAATGCTCTTCTTGACTCGTTCACCATGCCTCTGATCCATAGGGAAGAATTGACTGACTTAACATTGGTGTTGAAAGTTCGAATTTTGTTGTTCATGTTGACGAGTGAAGAAGATTTCCAAACTGATTTAAGAGTGACGAAGGCTTGTTTTGTCTTTCCGATTCTGGTTTTCTTTGACATCTTCATCCGTCCTGCCTGCCTGCATATAGGTGAAACTATACTACCTAGAAAAATAAGGAAGTGACGTCTTTCAAATTTACTCGTGTGATAGTGATTTGTGCTTGTTGTTGTCGTCGTTGTGGTTGGTTGGTTGGTTATCTTCATCGCCTCCGTTTTCTCTATATTCACAAGAAGTCCTGTCGTTGCTGTCTACTTCCACTGCCACCTTGTTGGTTTTCGCCTGCAAGTCTTCTTGTTTGTGTGGCTTTAAACGACATCCGTGAAATTCAGATTTTCTAGAGTCTTCTTGTTGGTCCAAAGTATTCCTGTCTTCTACACGTACGGTGTTCCACATAATCCAGTTCACCACAATTGGGAATATTATCAGTGATATTAGGCAGGCAGCCTTGGCTTACTCTTGTATTTACCTCAGACGCTTCACTGAGTTGTTCGTTGTGGATCGCCTGACACGTGGCATTGCCATGTAGCTATTGAATGAAGTTGATGAAAGTTTGGGGCATTGTGTAGTGTTGAAGTAGTTTCCAAATTACTTCATGGACAGTGCCGTCGAAGGACTTTTCACAGTCGATGAAGCTGAAGTATAAGTTTGACTGTCATTCTATGCTCTGTTCGTTGATGACACGTAGCTTTGCAACTTGATCATCACATGATATGCTTTTGCTAAATCCAAATTGTTCCGGTCGCAGTTCTGCATCCAATGCATCCTTTATTCTCTCCAGTATAACGTGACTTAGTATTTTACTTGGCGTGGAAAAGAGTATTATTCTGTGCCAGTTCTTGCAGAGGCTTAAGTCTCCCTTCTTTGGTAGTTTGACAAGGTAGCCAGTCGTTCTTCCAATCAGTAGGTACCTTTCCTTCATTCCAAAATTTTTGCAATTGTGTTGTGAGTATATCTGCTTCGACGTCTGAACCATTTTTCACTACTTCAGAAGGAATTCCGTCTGGTCCTACTGCCTTCCCAGACTTCACTAGCTTGATCACACTGAGGATTTCTGCTTTCGTTGGAGGACTAGTGTCCACCGTCAGGCAGTTCTGTGAATATTGCTATTGGTCGTATTTCTGGACGAGTTGCAGGTGATAGTCGATTCAAGAGTCCTTTACAGTGATCAACCCACTGTCTTATTTATTTCTCCTCCTTGATAATTAGGTTGCCTTGAACATCTTTTATTGGTTTCATTATCGAGGTTGATCTCTTCCCTGATATAATGTTCCGAGGTCTCTTTTATCTGTGGCTTGCCCCTTCTGCTTCAGTTTCCAGTATGTCATAGAATGATGGTAAATATTGTTCCCGATAAAATCAAAGAATAAGAAATAATGGGACTGCTTTATCAACGAAGTTTGAAAGTGGTTATGTGATGATTGCCTTAATATGTGATGATTATGAATAGTGAATTAACTAACCGTGCTCGAAACAGTCATATCAGTGCATGATAGATACTGCACACTGTATCACTGTATGCTTTTATCGGATCAGTTTATTCTATGATGGAATTATACTGTTCTACTCCGAAGTTCTATTCATTGTCCGCCCTCCTTAATATGATTCGCCAACATGGCATTTCCATTGTATCTGTCTGTCTATCATTTGAATTCCTTTTTGTATATTTTTAGAAACCAAAGCTGTTGGTTACTTAGTTGAACCACCAGAGCGTATTGAACCTGTTCAACCGGCTAAACATCCACAGACGGATATTGTTTATATTCGTTTTCTTGTCCGTCCATTCACTGCTGAACAATTGCGTCAAATGATTACAACACATTATGGTCCTGTTGTTGATCTATGGCTAGATAAAATCAAGTCATCCTCATTAATACGTTTACAGACTGCAGAATATGCTGAGAAATGTCGTGAAGGCTTAGATGGTAGTCGTTGGCCATCTATGAATCCACGTGTCCTCCGCTGTGATTATGCTAGCACTGATTTGTTCGAATGGATGAAAGTCAATGGTGATTCAACTGATGCTGTACCTCCAAAACACTTGTTACTTGGTGAAACTTCGTCATCGTCTGTTGCAGAAAGTCAAGCAGTCAAAGTCAGTGAAGAGAAATCAGGTAAGTTATCAACTCATTTCATCCTATCTCATCTTATTTTATCTTATCTAGGAATTTAGTGTCAACCGTTAATCCGGGTCGTGTAGTCAGTTACGCCATAACTGTATTCTCTTAGCCCCATTTATTTTTAATGATTGTTTATATATATGTATATATCTTGTTAGAAAGAAGTCCCTAGGAAATTAATTGAAAGTTTGTTATTAGGGTGGTAACAACAATCAGTAACAATTACATAGTTACATATGAGAAGATCGAAATTCGGTGTGCAAGAGGTCAGATGAAAAGATGACGATGTAATATGGTGAGTAGAACTCTAGTGGGAAGTTGTACCTATAGGGTAAAGCAGGTTGAAGGTGAGGATAGTTACTCGTCGAAGACATTGCACAGTGATCGCGCTATGTCATGAATTGGCAGAAGTTGGAATTCATGGGCTGGTCATTGTATCGGGTCCTAGTGGCTTAATGTTCTATGAGATCGCTTGCCTTTTAACCAGGTCCTGGGTTCGACCCTTGTGAGGGGTGCGTGCCGATGAAGAGTTGCAAACTAGACTGACGAAACAGCTGTCCGGTACTCCAATGGTGGTTTTCCAATGGTTCTCTAACCGATGTCAGCTCATGGTGAAATCCTGTAACCAAAGAAAAATTATCTCTTATGGAAAAGAAACGAAGCTTAGGGTGTTGGTTGTGGTGGGAGGGTTGAAAAGATAAGTTAATGGAATTTCAAGACCGAGAGTTATTAAAGGATGAGTCACCAGGGTAATTGGAGTCCAAAGACAGATTCCTTTTTTGGATACATATGTCAGGTTTCAGCCGTTTTATTGCGATATCCTCAGCACACTGAAGAAGATTTGAGCTATTTTGTTTGTTAATTATTTTGAATGATGCCAACTCGGTGTCCAGTGTGTCTATCAGGTGTTTAATAATTAAAGAGCTTAAACTCTACAGCCCCTTTAACCAGAAGCTCTTTGGTACATGTTCGAAAAATCTAACGTAGACCCTTCCTTTTGTTCTTCCAGTGTAACTGCTCCCACAGATACATGTTAATTGGTATACAGTTAGAGGTAACATATGAGGGGTACTTGTCGACTTTTGACTTAACCAACGAGGAATATGTTCGGAACAGAGAGACTAGTTTTGCTGCAGGATACGTCCTAGACAGGACTGTGCTCAATCTTTTAGTTATGATTCTCATAGTAACATCGCCTTTGAAGTCGAGTTTTATGGAAACTGGCTTCCTTCTGACTTTTATTTATCAAAGTTTATGAAGGTGATGGGAACCAACGAAGTAAGATGGATCGATGTTATTCTGCACCAATATTTGTTCTTTCTATACTCAAATTCTCTCTGGTATTGGTAGCTTTTCGTTTCAGCGTGTCTGCATGTATGTGTGTGCGTGTACTTACGGACGTATATGTGTATGACATCTCTCCCGACATCGACAGTAGCTATTTTGAATTCCTACTCTAACCGCCATCATCAATGTTTTCCCGACTATAATAGAAAATATGAAGGACAGTTATACAGCCGCCTTGTAAAACTGTGAAACTGCTTAGAAATGTTTTCTTTCAAAGGTTATGTTGTTTGCTTCTTCACTCTGATCTTTTCTACATGGTTGGTGTTTACCATCGATGACCGAAACATGGTGCATACACGCCATTCAATCCGGTCAGATTCTGGAGCGCATAGGTATGGAATCAGGGTTGTCCAGTTCATTCCCCCGCCCACCAAACCGGTTGTGAGCACCAGGCGTTCTCATTCACCACTTCACGAAAAGTGAGCACACTACCAGCATCAGTATGTGCATGTATGTATGTATGTATGCATATCTTTGTCACATATATGTAAGGAGGTTTTTGTATGCACTAAGGGTTTCAGACAAGAGCTTATTGTTTCGAGAAGTGGTTGAATCTGTTAACTATCCACTTCATTTATTTGGGAGGTTGAATCAGCCCCAACGAGCTGATTGCTGACGAAATCTCAGTACGGATACGCAAGGCGTGTTTGGCATTCGCCTACCAACTTACTCTATCTCTGGCTTAGTAGACTTGATATCCAGCTGGCTATCGATCAAAGGATGTATTTACTACACAGCCCCGCAGTTCGCTCCGTCCTCCTTTATGTGCGTGAGAGACATGGTCATTAAGAATGGAAGATTTGAAAAGGCTAGCTGTCTTTGATTATAGGTGTCTGCATTCTGTCTCTCATGTTAGTTGCTATAACAGGATGAGCAATATTGAGGTTAGGCGTCGAGTGCTAGGTAAGGAGGGGAAATCAATCGACGAGGTTTTTGAAGTTACATCGATTGAGATGGTTAGGATAATGTGTTATGCATGCTTAGCCATCGCCTCCCTCGACGGGCAACGTTACCTGCCATTTGGTCAGGTTGCAAAAGAGTTAATGGCATCAGGCAATGAAATCCATAACAGTTAGTTTAAGCCAGTCATATAAGGAGGTGTAGACTGCTATCTGGTTGGGGTCTTCGGGATCCTAAGAACCAATGTCTGGAAACAATTAGTGATGTGGCTCAAAATCGTTCTGAGCAGTGGCGTAGATTCGTTCACTCTTTGTGATTCATCATCATATTCAATAAAACTCTATTGTTCTTACATATTACTATTCTTTTTCTCTCACTCACACTTCTGTTTACTATCTTTCTTTTGAACCCCTCTTTTCTCTGTTCTCTTACTTTATGTGCAACAGGGAGGTAGTGTGGCAACTCGAACTGCTGTACATCTGTGCAAAGTTTTATGTTGAAACCAGTTAGTCAGCCCTTTCACTTTTGTGGGGAACAGCCCCACCCACGTGAAGGCAGTGAAATCAGTAGGACTTGTCTGTGATCGCGTGGACACATGAAAGACCATTTCAAGAGAGAGAGAAATGACCGATGTCCATCCATCCTCATCCGTACCAGATCATTTATGAAGGCGGCGGGGGGGCAATCTTTTACCTTATCTTTAGCATTAACTTACCAGTTTTTTTGCTGTACACTGATGTGCTGATGTGTGATCGTGTATGTATGTATGGTCTGTGTTGTATATATCTTGTAGGTGGTCATGAATATATTGGATCAAGTGAACTACAACGTGATGCAAAGCCTGCAGATTTACGCCGAAAACTAGAAAGAACCAATCGTGACTTAGAAGCACCAAATACTGCTGCAATAATGAAGTCTAAACAAAATGAAAGTAAAGATGCCCTGGCACCACCACTGATTGACACGAAACGTAAGCACACTACCACAGCATGAGAATGAATGTGCATGTATATATGTGTATATCTTTGTCACACACACACTTATGTGTAAGGCGTCTTATTGTTTGACTTTAGGGTTTTAAATAGGAGCGAATTCTTTCAAAAAAAGAAATCTGTGTTCCTCAGGTGGTTTATATCTCTTTACATAAAATTACGTGTACTACTCACATCAACCAAGTAGTGCTTACCAGCCAGCGAGATAGTGATGACCTGAAAACCACTAGACAGCTGTTCCCTTCATTTGTCACTGAGCTTATCAACAGCGTTGTACCCGGTTGTACTCAGTTCAAACCCACCCGATTTCTGGCTGACAACTATAAATCAAACAGCTCCAAACGAGCAATGTTAACTGACATAAGACTGAGTTTGTTAGAGAGTTAAGGTGTTGATCAAAGCAAACTATTTCATCCGGGTGCATGAATTGCCTAATTGTTATTTGTATTGAGCCGAATACATCTACAATGAGTAGATGCGTCTGTGTCATATCTCCAGCCATTGATTCCTAACATCGTCTTGGAGACATCAGTCAGGCATTCCACACTGCCCCCTACATGACTCACTAACTGAACCTAACGGTCAAGGACTTCATGAATCAATACCATATTTCAGTTTGACTGTCCTTAACTTCTTTAAAAATCCAGTCTTAGGATAGAAGGGATGACTCCGATATACGTGCCCTGCCCATCTTATTAATAGAGATACAGATTCAAAACTTCTTCCTCTACTGACTTCTCCTTTTTATCCCCTCTCCTGTCCCTAACACTCGATACCTAACCTGAATATTACTCAGCATATTGTAGCATCATGACCGCCGCCACCACCAGGTTGCAATATATTTAACCTGAAAAATAGTATTAAATTGTATGATCATTTCTCAACGTATAACGCGAACCAGATAGATGTAGGAACGCCTCCTGTAGACATAAAACAGGAGATAACATCGTGGGTGGGTGGGGACAGGACGCGGTGAATTTTCAGTGGAAAGTAATCTGAGCTTACTGTGACAAAGTTTGTATTGTAATTGCCATTTCATATAAACCTTCATGGGGAGAGAGACAGAGATTACAGAAGTGCCTGTAAAATATCTTGGAGTCATCGAGTCATGCAAAGTTCTCCTCATCTTACAGTTGTTATATACAACCAGACTATTAATTTCAATCGATACAGCATGTAGCTTGTATTTCAGGTGTACAGCATTCAGCCGACACTACACGTCATCTGTGATGAAACAGCAGTTTCACGTTTTTGATTGCTACTATTACTCTCATGATTTCGATAATTACATATTTAGATCGCAGGGATTTCAGTTAGGTTCATTGTAGATTTCATCAGTTAGAGAATCACTGAAAATAAAGAAAAACTGGATATCCATTTCCTTCTAGAATGGAACTTTGTTCATCACCATCAGATGACGAACATGTACTACCTCTAGCCCGCTAACCATTCAGCCACTGGGTTTAGAATTCACTGACACATGTGAATTCTAACATGTATCAAGCGGTTGGTTTCCAGGGATTTGATTGGTTACTGATTTGATGATTACTAGTTGATGACTATCAGTTGACACTAGAACTTGCGAATTGGCAAAAGTTGGAATTCATGTGTTGGCCATTGGATCGGGTCCCAGTGAACTGAACGCGCTCTACAAGCTCGACTTGTAACTGGAAGGTCCTGATTTCGAACCATGGAGGTGGGGTGGGTGGGTGGGTGCTTACTGCTGAAGAGTCCTAAACTAGGACGAGGCAGCTAATTGCCCAGCACTACTCCCAGAGGGTTTTCCAGTGGTTCTCTAACTGATGTCAACTTATGGTCAATTCTAACAGGTGTCGATTTGCGATATACCGTTGAGGCTAATCACTTGTATTGGTGAGGGCCCGCTTCATGTTGACGCATGACTTCTCACCAAAACTTTCTGGACATCCATACTACAGCCACTAGCAAGCTGAAGGTTGACATTCAGAAATCGTATTTCCTAGGAAATTGTATTAATCTTAGCATATATTTTTTCACACATTGAATTTTAGTCAAAAATAGGTGATGGTTTATTGAGAATTACAAATAAAGCAATCTGCATTGATTACAAATTTTGTAATCTGTACTATCCGAGTTGCCATATGTGATGCATATATAGTCACATGCCATAGTTACAGTTCTTGGATTGTGTCGCGTTGATAAACATGATAGCGCGCAGTGCATAAAATCTTTATCAACTTCATTCAACAGCTCTTATGACAATAGAATATATCATGTGATCCGCAACAGGGGAACTCAGAGAGGCAGGGCTGTCTGCTTACTGTCACCGTTAATATTCCCAATTGTGGTCGACTAGATCATGCGAAAGACTGTGCACAGGGAAAGGAGCTAGAAGACAGGAATACGCTAGACCACTCTACAACATTTGGATTTCGCGGATGATTTACGTCATCTTATGTCACACAAACTTGAAGACTTACAGGCGAAAACCAACAAAGTAGTTGAGGAAGCAGAGAAGACAGCTGTAATGAAGACAACCAACCAACAACCACAAGCACCAATTACTGTACGCACGCAGAATCGTTTCAACTATATACAGAGGAAACGGACTGAGGATATCCGAAAGGCGAGGCAGACACTCACCACTCTGAAGTCAGTTTGGAAATTTTCGGCATCAAAAACAAATTTCAGATTTGCAACATCAATGTTAAGTTAGTTAGTCAGCCAGTCACTTCTTTTATATGAGCCAGAAACTTGGTGAGCGCGTCACGAAAAGCATTTCCAACGGCCAACAGTGACCCCCCACCCAACCATCCTTACTAACTTCATATTGAAGATCAGATAGTCGACCGGAAAAAAAGTAGCAACATGAAACTCTAGAAGTGAACCAATAGAGTTGAGAATTTATTGCTCAACAAATATATCGAACAAAATGGAGGTGGATTGGACGGCACACGCTGAGGAGACCGTTGAGTGATATCACGCGTCAAACCAACGCTCTAGTGGAACCTGAATTGGAAGTGACCACTTGGATGTCGAGGGTGGGTGATGTGGAGAAGATTATGCAAGCAGGCGATAAGATACACTATGGACAATCGTGGAGAAATAATAATCTGTTCTCTAAGCTAGTTGGTTGTACACTTGAGAGCTCTCCGTTGTCTTTCTGACTAAAAGCTATATCTGCCGTAGCATGATGCCATCCAGTTGTACAGACTGAAGTAGGTGGCGCGTGACTCAAACCCGGCACCGCATTGAATTGCAAACCGGGCTGTTAAACCTTATACATATATTGTGTGTGTGTGTGTGTGTGTCACATCTTCACGCATATATTATGGCGTTAAACTTTACTGTTATTCTGATGTCTGCATTCAGTCATAATAAAGTTTTGTGGTATGTTATTCATTGGCTTTCTTTTATCTCTCTCTGTGTATCTGTGTTAATAAAAAATAGCTAAAAGTGAAGAGCCTGCCCAACTGTTGAACAATTTATTTCGAAAGACTACAGCCACTCCATCCGTCTATTGGTTGCCATTAACTGTTGAACAAGTAAATTGTTTAATGTTCCATTTATATATATGTATTGACTGTTTTAATTATGTGTTCCAGTCATTTATGTGTTGCTGTTTTTGTTACAGAAATATAACTGGAAGTTTAAACATTTTAACAGTTATAAACCCCTACCTACCTCCCTGTTGCATAAAAGTGGTGAGTGACTCTAGTAGTAGCAGTAGTAGTAGTAGTGACCCAATAACCTTAGTGGTTAACGCTTTGTTGACGTTTATGAAACGATGAGTTGTGGTGGTGGTGGTGGTGGCGGCGCAGGTACACCTCCCTCCCTCCCTCCAGGATGAATCACGCGCCATGGATTCTACTACTGCTCTATCTAGCCACTGCTAATTTCATATTAACATAAGTTTATTTCGATTATAACACACAGTGATACAGTATTAATAACTGGATGACTGACAATCTGTAACCAATCAAATCCCTGCAAACTAACACTTGCTAATTTATTTGACTGGCGGCTCTATGCCGTCAGTTACCTGGAGTTCTGGTGAGAAGTCGCGAGCAGTGGGGTCCATCAAATCGAGCAGGAGATCAGTTACTTGCCCAGTGGTTGAATGGTCTGCGAGCTCACCTTGTAACCGGAAGGTCCTGGTTTTGAGCCAGCCCCGTGGATGCGTCCGTACTGATGAAGAGTCTCAGATTAGGACGAAACAGCTGATTTTCCAATAGTTCTCTTACTGATGTCAACTCGTGATCAATCCTGTAACCGATCAAATCCCTGCAAACCAACGGCTGATAGCTGGAGGAAACACAGGAAATAGTTTCAGATAACAAGGCACACGTGTCTCCACACCCCTCTACAGTAATATGTTCCGTTGAACAGTTGCAACACTGACGTTGTCAAACAATTTTATGTACTGATACATTATAATAGTCGTTGAAATAGCGATGAGACTAAAAGTAATCGTAGTTCATGTGTCAGTATGAAGACACCATGATAGAAAATTTCATTATGCTGTATAAATGTGTGTTTGTTGATTTCTCTTATGCGCTGTGTTTGTATGTGTGTATGCGTGCGTGCGTGCGTGTGCATTTCTCCTCTGAAATCATGCTTATAATGATGATAATAATAATAATAATATAATGTCAAGCATTTTCACATTTCCATAAATATATACCTAACCGTTCACTTTCTCAAACGGTTCATTGGATCGGTATAATCTGCCTAACTTTTTATTAAATTCATCAAGGTGAATCAACGGACAAAAAAAGTTGCTGTTGAAAAATCCTCCTCCTCCTCCTCTGGCGTGAAAAATATCTCCAGTCGAAATTCTGAGGAGTCTGAACATAGAGCTACACGCAGTCCGTTTACAAATACCACCACCACCACCACTGATCCTCCTCTTCCTCCTACTTCTACAACATTGGGTGGTGGTCGCTCCTCTTCGCATAAAACTATGAAAACTGGATCAAAAGTTTCCGATGACAGGCGTTTACCTACTGCCACTGCTACTGCAAAGTCTAATGAGACAGTTAAACAAAAAACAGCAACAATTAAAAAGTCGACACAAAGTCATACCTCATCGTCTACTGCTGCTGCTGTTGCTAATAATAATAATAATAAACATTCAACGGCACCATCCGATTCTAAATTATTGAAATCAAGGAATACAACAGATTTGAAAAGTGGTCGCCGTGATGATATAGCTGATAAACAGATATCACAATTGTCTAAACCAGATGTTCAATCCAATAATACGTCGTCATTGATAAAAATGGATGATAATCGGAGAAAAGAATCCGTACGTGTGCACGCTTGCGTATGTTTGCGTGTGTGTGTGCGCGTGTGCTTATGAGTTCCACATTTTCTCATCTTCAAAAGTCTGTTTGTAGGGATACGACTTATTTCAGATCTGACCACGGATTGATATCAGTTAGAAAGCGAACCATTGAAAAGTAGCTGGGAGCACTGAACAGCTGTTTCGTCCCACTAGTTTGGAACTCATTGGCAGTAGGTGCTCAGGTCGGGTCTTAGTGGCTGTGAATAGTATACGAGCTTAACTGGTGACCACCAGAAGGTTTGAGGTTTGAATTCTGGTGGTGAGTGCGAACTGCTGACGAGTCTCGAACTAGTGAAGGCGAAATAGCTAGCTAGTTGTTCAGTACTCCCAGTTCGTTCTCTAATTGATATCAATCCATGATCAGATTTCGTGATCTCTTAAAGTTTCACTATACATGTCGAGTAGTTTTTTGTTTTAATCAGGTTTAGAGTTTAGTATAGTGTTTTAGCTAAGTATACGTATTATTATTATTATTAATTTTGTTGTTATTCCGTTGGGTTCCGAGTGCGGAACATCATAGGGCCTCTTCAGCAGCAGCAACAGTCACTGCACATCACTATTCCATAATAATTCTCTGCAGTTCTTTATCATTGTCTTCTCCTCACACGATCCCCTCGACTTCACCTGCAAACGCCAAACAGTCACTCTGTTTCCCATTCAAGTGCCACTTGAAGATCTGGCTGGAGTGATGTGATGTCACTAAACGATCTTCCCAGCTTATGTAGTATGTATTTACCGACATCTTACTTATCTGTGTGATGGGGCCTGTTGTTGTTTTGGGTAATGCCCCCCTAGATTCCAGATTTAGGTTGTTATATCTAACCAAACACTCACATTAACTCACTCTCCACGGAATAGTCAAATAACTAACTGTAAACAAAACATACTACTTAAAAGTTGTGAGATATTCTTCTTACTTCTCGTTTATAATTACATTTTCATATTTTATTTTTTTCACTTTAGTCATCTCCAACTCGTGCTCAGAAGCGTCCATCCAAGACGATAACAGCTAGTGATGATAAGGAGATTGTAGCCTCAAAACAAAGTCGATCTGATGTTACCTCTGGTGGTGGTGATTCATCAGTTGTAGGCGGTGCTTTAGCAACTTATAAACGAAATCATATCGGATCACAACCAGAACATCATGAACATCGTTCTGAACACCGAAGACGTTCCTCTAGTAGTCATCGTCGTCGTAGTCCTTCAGATCGTAAAACAACAACAACTGCCACCAGCTACAAAAGCTATCGTCCTGAAAGTACTCGGATGAGAGATAAATTATCTCACTCCCGTGGTGGTGGTGGTGTTGAACGATATCGTTCACGATCAACCAGTAGAAGGTATCGATCTCGATCGATGAATCGAAGAAGTCGATCTCGATCACCGATTGTTAGTCGAAGGAATCGATCTCGATCCACTAGTGGTGGTGGTGGTAGTCGGAGAAATCGTTCTCGGTCGTATGGACGTAGAGATCGTTCCTCATCCTATCGTTATCGATCACGACGCTAATGCATTTGATGATGATGATGATGGTGATGATAACCACACTGTGTATATTTTCTATATGGATCCTCATTATTCTCATAGCTACGAATTTCTTCTCTTTGTGTTATATGCCCATTCTTCCCCCCCCCCCCCGCCTTGTCTCTCTTCACTTACTTAATAACTAACCAACTACCATATTCTCACTCCATGAAAACTTGAAAATAATATACTAACTAACTATTTTCACTACAGTTGTTTTTGATCGGTTTTTACGATTTACGAGAGCACCGTAGGGATGATTTCGATGACCAACGACTTTGACAAGATATACAAGTATATCAACAGAATGGATTTGTGGCCGTGTTCCACTTTTCTTCCTCGCATTAGTGTATGATCGAGATTGTTCTGATCTGTGTGATATGCGTAGAAACAATGTCTTCAACAATGATCTTGTTATGTGAGAAACTGTAGGGTTCGATATGGCTTGTGTGTGCGTGACTGACGCTGGAGGAGGAGGCACCTCGCTGTATTTAACAGCAGTAGGAAACTGTTCCATTCTGTCGAATATGGCAACAATAATAGTCTGGTAGACGGGAAACCGTCTGTGAAGTGTGAATGGTTAATTGACTTCCTTCAAAAATGCCTTCAACACTGGAGTAAAGCACTTTTGTGAACAGGATGGCCTATATCTCCGGTGTTCTTTGTTCTAAAGCTGATCATCAGGTGTGGATTTTAAAGGGGACTTCAAGTACTTGAGCGCTTTTTTATGTAACTCCTGTTTCAGCCTTTTTTCATACTGAATGAGGTACTGGTGAGAACAGTGATTCCGTTGTGACTTGGATTGTTTACTAGAGAATAGCTGATTGGCAGCGTGCGTAGCGATGGTGTAAATATGCTTCCTGGAGAAAGACTTCCCAACCTCTCCAGTATTCAGATTATATCATCCTACATGCAGTTTGCTCCAATCGCACTTATTCAGTTGCTGGGCCGTGTCTGTAAGTATGCTATGTGTGATTTCCAACGTCAAACTGCAAAATTGGAAACAGCCTGTACCTGAACTCGCGCACTGTTGCAGATGAACCGCCTAAAGTTGTCGATAAGTTAATGTATCTGGGTAGTTGTATGTATGAGTGCTGGCGGAGGTATATCGGACGAGATATCTGACCATATAGTGAAAGATAGGTTGGCAAAGGTCATTTTGAGCTACCTCTGGTGCTGATGGTATAATAGGGTGAGCAATATTGCGAGGTTAGGCGAGGAGGGAAAACCAATAGACAAGGTTGTGAAGGTGAATCGATTGCGATGGCTAGCCATCACTTTTCTCGACAATTGGTAATGTTAGCTGTAACAGAGTCGGTGAGGTTAGAGAAGGGTTAGCTATTGGTGGTGGTCAAACGAAAACACTGAAACAGTCCATGAAACCGTAAACAGTTGGTTTGAGCTAACTACGCAGGGAAGTGTAGACTGCCTAATTAGTTTAGATTTATAGCCCTTTTCCTGTTCATTCTCGAAGTATACTAATTAATTGATAAGGGAAAACGCAGTTTTCTGTTCAGCGAAGAAATAACTCTTTTCAAGCTATCTGTACAGTCGTATTTATACGACAGGAAAATTGCACTAGAAATCGCTGGTATAAAGATTTCAAAATTGTAGGTCTAGTGTTGTCTAAAGGCTTGAGTGTGATGATGATGATGATAACAGTAATGACGGCGAAGATGAAGTGAATTGTGGAATGAATGCAAGTGGTAAAATAAAAGAACATACCTATGATTAAGGTAAAGAAAAGGGGTTTAACAAAACATTTTTAAATACATAATTTAGGTTTCCGTCCACGTATAGCTAGAGTTTCGGCTATGCATAAGTGGAAAACGCGTAAGCTTTTAGAGTAGTTGAATTCGGTCCTGTAAATAAGTTTGAAGGATAAATCACTTGGGGTTGGATGACCTAAGGCCTGAAGGTGTTCATACATTGAAGACTTACTCGTCCTTTGCTCACTTTTCATTAACAAAACCTGATAGTGTTAAGTTATGCATTTGCGTAGAATACACTTACACCGTCCAACGTGATCAGCTCCACACGAGCACGTGAATGAGTATATGCATATAGAGGTAGTTTATCTTTGACGCACTGTCGAATCATATTTCGGCTGGTAAAAGAACCTTTAGATAGATGACTTAAGTGACAGTGTCACCTTTGAACTCCAAACTCGTAAACAATGTCTCCTTTGACACTGTGATTTGGCTGGGGACAGTTTCTTTCTTGATGTTTCTGTTAATAAACCTTCTAGGATATCCGTTATTTAAGAGAGTTGTGCGTTGGCTTTCTAGTTCCATATCTACAGAGCGAATTTTTGAATTCTGGAGCATTGAGAACGCATAAGACTTATCTTCCTACCTAGAGGTACCCAACTGCTGAAGTTAGTATACTGAATGATGAATAATATATTTGAATAATTAATTCTTAACATTTCATTGAGCTTTATGGTGTACAATGATATTCAATAACATTCCAGTGAATCTGTATCACACAATAATCTAATTTTTAATCAGATCCTTCCTACTTTTCTTACAACCTGAAATATAACCATATCTTTATCATGCAAAGTTTACACGATATGCATATATTTCAGCGTAGTTTTATTGCATGTGCGTCGGTGGCACAGCGGTTAGGACGCTTGCCGACCATGCACATGGTCCGGGGTTCAAATCCCGGCCGGCGCACTCCTTTACCTCGCTAAGCCAGAAATAAAGCTGGTAAAAATAAAACCCTGCTACAGAAACTTCAAGCTTCTAGCTTGAAGCCCTATGTTCCACTGGGGAACGTGAAGGAATAAAAAAAAGGTTTTATTGCATAATGCTTACTCTTCATCCCCAGGAGTTTCAAGTAAAACCATCACGCCATCTCCAGTACATCTGAAGAATACAAAATAATCTACTACGGTATTTTTCTTTGGTCCGACAGAAATGCTCAAAGATAGGCTGACCACATTGCAAACCTGACTGATGGAAATCAATCTGCACCAAAGAAAGGACTAGACACAGCACACTAGTTACTAACTAGTGTCCAATCAAAGGATCCAGTACAGTCCTACAGGAGGTCAATAGCCAGGCCGAATAGCTCAGTGGTGGTAACGTCTCTGACTGCAGGCGGCACTGGGTGATGCGGGTTCGAATCTCAGAATGGACATGAGTTGCTTCAAGGCTTGAAGATACGCCCTACTTATTGGTGAGTGCCAACTAGCACGAAACCTAGGTCCAAGGCGGGGCTTCCTGCCGATCGCCTCCAATCATCCAATATCATCAGATGAATAAATGCCTATCCCTCTACAGTCAAGGCAGAAGTAGGGACTGCGCACACCTAGATATATGGATCAATAGGTCTTCGGAAAAATGGGCCAATTAGAGTTGTCTCGTAGATAGATGGATAGACAGACAGGCGGATAACTGTGGATTTAGAACACAATATTCAGCGAGGGGACTCTTTTCAACGAATTTATTATCAAGCTGTACAATCGTATATGTATGATTTTTTAAAGAAATTATATCCGGTGAGGGAATTAGGTCAAAGGTGTGAATACATGAAATAATAATAGTATGAAATGTAACTAAAATATTTGTGATTATAGTCATAGTTTAATGTCAAGTGGCAAAACAATTAATGTCATATATGGAATATATAGAATAATACATAAGGTGTATAGATTTTGGAAAGGAGTCCATAATTATAGGATTAGTAGGCGAATATAAAATGTTACATAACATGGTGTGAAATTTGATAGGATAGAATTCAATATTGTAAAAATAAAAAATATAAAAATTAATAATTTTGGGTTTAAAATGTCAAGTGGATCAAGTAGAAAAGATTCAGAATGAGAATAATAATAATAATAATAATAAGGGAAAAGTACATAGAATAATCGAAATAAATAAATGTCTATCCCTCTACGACCAAGGCAGAAGTAGGGATTGTACATACTTCTTTTGTACACAAACGTCTGGCTTAAATTCATGAATGGCCAAGGCCTCAGCTGTCTTTAAAAGTCTGTAACGAAGAAAACGCGGCAAGTTACCATGGATTATATATATGATCTTAAAATCATGTTCAGGGTTGGTAGAGTAACAGGAGTCGATCAATTGTTCTACAATAGGGCTTCACATACTCTTCCTTTCTCCCTTGTAAAACCATGCTGGAATATGTTCTCGTATCCGTGTGGAAAGCGTTCTCTGGCTACAGCCAATGTACCTTGCTCCACAAGAGCAGGTGAACTGATAAATGCACATGGAGGCGGCCAGATGGGGCGGATTATCTTTTACAGAGATGGAGAACAAATTGAGGCTGGTGGACGTTACTTGTAATTTTGCTGCAAAGAACGTCTTACTGACTCATTTAGAGAGACGGGTTTTGAGCATATCTGAAGCCTGATCACCTTTGAATTCCAATTTCACGAAAAAGGCATTCTTTGGAACTGAGTCGGTGACCAGTTTAGACTGTTTGTCTTTCATGTTACTGTCAATAAATCGGTTAGGGTAACCGTTTTCTACGAGAGTGGCTTTTAGGAAGACAAGTTCTTAGTCAACGCAATCAGAACTACAAATGTTTCTTATCCTAAAACGGAGAGAACGAATTAAGTTCCTATTTCTGGAGATAGGCACCCAACTATAAAAATTAGTTAGTTGTACATTCCATATACTTTCCTGGTGGATGGATCTCTTGAGAGATCTGTCATTGCGTTCACTAAGGTACACATCAAGAAAGGGAATGTTTAGTTCAAATCCCCTCCAAACATTTGTGATACAATTTTAAATTCGTCTTCAATCACATCTTCTGAAGAAATAACTATGACTGTATGGCTGAGTCTCTCTTTACCAGATTTCTTTGATACCGGACAGAAACAAACCTGTGCAAATGTGTATACCGACCGGTTCAAGTACTTTTCTTATGCAGATTCCTTTTTATACTACTGTCAGAATTTCTTGTCAGTAGCATGTCTATAATGTAATCAATTCACTGGACTCGAAATATCACTTCTAATCATCAATCGTCGTAAAAATTCAGTGTTTTAGTTAGTGAAACCAGAAGTCCCATCGTAGAGTAAATTTATTTGATCGATTCACACAATGAGTGGACTCTGAACGACTCTTTTGTGATCAGTATCCGGAGTATACTGTAGGACAATATACACATTTCTTCAGTTTTGTACGAATCCGATGCAAAATCAATTCGGTCAGAGATGCCTCACGAATAGAGCAAGAAGGATATGTGTACAGATGACTGCCTAGAAAATGAATTAGGTGCATCCAAAATACTCTAGTCCAAATGGGTTATCCTAATAGATTTGCAAGGAGACAAGCACATGAACATCAGGTATAATAAAGAGAAACTGACAGCAGTTAAAAATAAACAACTGTTCCTAAAACTACAATGTAATGGGGACGTGGCTAGTGAAGTCCATCATCTAAGATTATCGAGAGCCATAAAACGGACTTATACTCCTGCCACCACCCTTTTTTTGTCATTTTCCAGCTGCCAACCATTTATGATTACTAAAGCGAAAGACAAGCTGCCTAGCTGTGCCACTTCTATGGGTATCTACAAATTTACTTGCTCCTGTGGAGAGAGCTATATAGGGTGAACAAATAGACAGCGCAACAAACGTATTAATGAGCATCTTCCTTCATGGTCTGGAAAAGGCCAAATAAAATATATATATTGATATAAATACACGAATGTACAGCCTAGATGATGACTTCGTCGAAAAGAAAATTTCTTCGCTGCAATTGTCTTTTTATTAACTCATATATATAAGATTTAATAGTATGAAATATTCCCATATCATGAATTAAAAGTCCATCTGTACGAGGAATATTCTTTCCGATAATTTGTCCTCTTCAGGTTCTTGCAATTATAACATATAATATTTATTGTCGTCACAATAATAATAGGCCAGTTATGCGGCGGATACATTTTTTAATGTAGAATAACAGATTAGTTATGGGGTGTCAAAATAAATAGTCGTATTTGTGTGACAAACGTGCTAGTTGGCTGAAATCGATTACAAAATATTGTAAATGGGAGACAATGGTGGTGATTAGTCATAATAGAATTGTAGAGTGTGGGGTTGGGAAAATTGACAAGTCAGTTCAAGGTTATAAAAGGTGTCAGGTGAGTGGCTAGTACAAAGTGGTATGTATTAAAGAGGAGATAGTAAGACTGCAATGAGAGGTTCATAATGAAATAACGAATATGTGAAATGAAACAGGTGGAGGCACATATTGAGAAAAGAGATAATATCACTAATAATAAGTCCGGATGGTATAAATAAAAAATTCGATAGTATTGAGAGAATGTTTGAATGAAGGGCATAAATTATGACGAATATAATAATAATAATTGTAATGATAAGCAAAGAAAAAGAAAAAAATAAGAGGGTTAATAAATGTAAGAAGTTGTATTTTGACTCATTTGATTGATGATAGCGGTCACCAAGTGGACAGAAGAAGTGCCTACAAAGTTACCTAACGCATTCCATTGAACCTTTCGAACGAAATTCACACCTGCTTTGTACACATAGCCGAAGCTATGGGAATTAATTCGAGAGAACAATCTTAGTGTCTTTGCATACGAAAGAAGTTTGTTCTATCTTTGTCTCTCCTTTGCTTAGCCTAGGTAAAGTCTAATTAAAAGCCCTCCCACCCTTGCTTATTTTCCATTTCCTGAGTACTTTTATGATATTTATTTAAACTCTGATTATCTGTCTACTTCACTTTTAGTATTACGTAACTAAGATTTGACCTAATTTATTTATTGATTGAATTGTCTACATATACACATATTACTACCTACGTTATTCTTATCGCCCCCTGCATAAACCTTATTATCATCGTTACTACTGACGTTCAAAACACTCAACAGCTAGTAATATTATAATTATTTGATCCAAAAACTCACCGTCACTGATTAAATATTTTCGATATATAAATCTATGTAAATTAGAGTAAAGCCTGAAGAAGATCTAACTGAAAACAACCATAATGTTTGCTTATATGTTTTTTATTGTAAACTGCATTGTGAAATTTCATCTAGAACTGTGTTATTACCAAACTGGCAATATGATTTATGCTGTTGCCTCTTTGTTCAAGTAGTGTTTGCCAGACAGAATTCAATTAGTTTGAACTGATTCTCTTCTCTGGCCTGAATCAAACTAAGTACATTTCTGACGAACTCACCCCCAAAACGAGTGACACAGTCATCAGGTGTTTACATCACTTCAATCTGATTGGTAAGCACTACCGGTCGATATCAGTGGTACCCGACTACTTATTTCGACCACAGTCAGTAGTGTATAACATCATACAATTAATATCATTTCCTGCTTTGTTAAAACTATCTTTATACCTTTTCTGGGCCAAGTTAAACTTTAAGCACCACTAACTGCCAATGGAGTGCGACCGCACCAATGACCTTGAAACACTCACTGAACAAGTTAGTGAAACCTGACAAATAATGTTGTCATCATCAATAAAACATGCTCATCGAAGTGTTATGCTATTAAATGGGATTTATGGCAAGTTTCAGCTTAGGTTTGGGAAAGATTAAGTTACGCTTTAAGCCAAGGACAAGTTAGGGTTAAGTTAATCTAATAAAGGCGACATTAGGGTTGGTTCAAGTTAGATTACAGTTAGTTTAGGGATATTTTCACGTTGGAGTTAGGTTCAGGAAAGATTAGGGTTATTGTTAGGGTTAGAAGACCTAAATAATTGCATGCATAGAATGCGGTTAAATTACGCTGTTGATATAAGAATAGAACTTGTGCACTGTGGTAGAGTATTTTGATAAAGTCTCACAGTGTTATACAGTAATATTTACTGATGACAACGTTTCGAGCACAATTTATTGCTCAGTAAATATTACTGTATAACACTATGAAACTTTATCGAAATAAATTTTACCCACAATGGAATTACACTCTGTTGATACTCCAACCTAAAACTGAGGGCTATTTATATCACATGTGAGAGGAAGGTATCCTCTGTAACACTTTTCTACAGTTTTTATGCATATTTTCATAAGTATATGCATTACACACACAAAAATGCCTCCTTCACGTGGTTGGTGCGTTTGAGGTCATTTGCTGATTGGTAGTTAGTGGTGCTTAAAGTTTAACTTTGCGTCTTTCTGTTCATGATAATGATTATAGTCTTCATTTTGAAAAAAATTACCATTAGGAATTGAACTTTTGATATTTAGGTCATGAGGCTAACCCGTTGAGGTTTAGGTAGCTAGCTTGGATTCCAATAACCTGTGAATTGTGATTGATTTCAGTCCATGGTGAGCAACAATTCTGAAGATTCTCAGACTAGGGAGAAACCGATGTCCAGTTCTCTTCACTTTATTTTTCATGATACTTCTACTGATGTCGCTTTGTGATGAAATCGCCACGGAAACTGATCGAAATCACCACTAACTCAAATTACTAACATTATTATTATTATGCAGGTGTTTGTTTACAGGAATTCAATCATGAATTGACTTTAGTTAGAGAACCATTGAAAAACCATGGAGTACTGGACAGCTGTCTCGTCCTTGTCTGGAAATCTTCAGCAGTACTCACCTATGACTCCGGCAGGGTTTCACTTCAGTATCTTCAGGTTATGTGATTAGCATGCTGAAAATAAAGTCACTGGGACGGAACCCAATGACCCATGAATTCTAACTTCTGCCAGCTCGTGAAATACAGCACTACTGTCAGACGGCATCACTGAGGTATATTTTACCTCACACCGAACTTGGTGGACTTCTCTGGTCACGACAGGATGAAATTGTCTAAAGTTCTAGTGAGAAGTCATAACTAGTGGAGACCATCAAGACGCGTGTGAGGACAAATAGTATCTAGTGACATTGGTCGGCTGTCAAGCCACATATACATATCACGAATTGGCCAAAAGTTAGAATTGATGGTCCATAGGTTTTCATCCCAGTAGCTGTATGGTCAACAAGCTACCCTTGCAACTTAAAGACGCTGGGTTTCGTTTTCGAATCGAATATAATTATTTAAATTATCACCTCTACACCTGAATCTATGCTATCGCAATAAATCTGTTTTTACGAGTTGATTACGGATTGATATCAGTTAGAGAACCATTGAAAACCAGGGAGTACTGGATGAAACAGCAGCTGTCCAGTACTCCCTGGTTTTCAGTGGTTCTCTAACTGATATCAATCCGTGATCAACTCGTAAAAAACATAACTAACCCTTACAAACCAATCTATAGAAAAAAAATTTGTTGAAAACTGTCTCATCGATAAATGTGTTGTTTCCGCGTCACTTATTGACTACATTGAGTTTCAAGTGTTGCTTTGTAGGGATTTGATTGATTAAAGGTGTTATCATGTGCTGACGTCAGTTAGGGTACGATCAGTGAACCACCTGAGAGTACTGGACGGCTGTTTTTTGGTCCTAGTTTGGGACTCTTCATTAGTACTCACCAACCGGTTGCTCGAAATACATTTAATCCTACTCCAAAAATATGGTGGAGATATGTAGATGACACATTCACAGTGTTGAAAACAGAACGCATCTCTCTCTCTAGCATCTTGACACACATAAACTCACTAGTGGAGGGAATAAAATTCACATTTGAAGCCGAAAATGAGCAAGGAGAATTAGCTATGTTAGATTGTAAAATAAAACGAATAGAAGAAGGCAAACTACACACTAGTGTTTATAGAAAACCAACGCATTCTAATAGATATTTAGACTTTAATTCATCTCATCCTTTAACTGTTAAGGCAGGCTTAGTTAAGTGTTTAACAAACCGAGCAATGGCACTAAGTAGCACAAAAAAAGACCTAAATGATGAAATAAAACAGATAGAAGAGGCGTTGGTGTTGAATAACTATCCTATAAAATTCATTAGGAAGATCACTAAAGGCCAAAAACAAAATAAAAATAATTGTGGAACTAGTAATGATAACATAAATAAGAGAGAATATAAGTCATCCACTGTAATACCATATAAGGAGGGGACATCTGAGACCCTACGTAGGATTCTTAATAAAGCAGGAATTAGGGTGGCACTCAAACCTACAAACTCACTCAGGGACAAGCTCTGTAAGTTAAAGGACCCAGTTGACCCAATTAGACAAAATAATATAATTTACAAAATACAATGACTGTGAGGTCAACTACATAGGTCAAACTAGTAGGTCGGGGGTAGTCAGATTATCAGAACATAAGAATTTAGCTAAGGTAAGAATGGTTGACCCTGAAAAGATAAGTAATTTAGAAAAAAGCTCAGCAATTGCACTTCACGCATTAACGAACAACTACACAATAGGGTGGGATAGGGTTAAAATTCTAAAGAGTAACATAGGTAGGTGGAGAGAGAGGTTGATTACGGAATTCTTGTTCATTGAGTCTACACCCAACACATGCAACAGAAATGACTCAATGCAAGTACCAGAAATATGGAAGATATTATTACCGCCGGTCAAATCAGAAGAGAATAATAAATAATCTTAATATTCTATTTCAATTCAAACACATCAAAACATTCTAACAAGTAACTTATTATGACTATAGAAACACTCGTCTTATTTCCCATCTAATTGTAATTGATCAATAACACTTGTATTATTATTTCTGAATGTACATTATCTCATATTGAATTTTATTCCAATATCTAATGGATTCCACACATGTATATAAATGAAGGAAAAAGTTGTGTGAGTGAGTAACTTGATATGATTATGAGTGGCAATAATTTGTGCTCGAAACGTCATCAGTTAATATAACTGTACAACACTGTGTGATTTATCAAAATAAAATCTTATCCATAATGGAGTTATGCTCTACCACAGTGCCCAAGTTTTATACTTATACTTTCCTCTTACTTGACTTACTTGGACCTCACTAATTACAAAAAAGCTCGTGATCAAACATTCAGCTTCCATGGAAGTCAGTGTTACCTTTAGCAGTGTTGTCCCTTGAAGAGGATCAAAAGGTATTTCGCAGATTCTGACTAGCGGACAATGCAGAGATTCACAGTTTCATTAACCCCACTACCTCCCAACTATATCAGGTGAACAGAAAGGATAAAATATTCAGTTAGTTAAATAAAAAGATTATTTAGTGGGTAGTTACTAACAGTGGAATCTATTAAATGCAGATTTCGTCCCAATTGGGACTCGTCAATCACCTGAATGTTCATATACATGAGTAACAGACTGATGATTGGACATATGAATGTCAATAAATAAAGTTCACTGTAAAGTTCAACAGACATGCATGAAACAGATCAGATCGGGAGACAAAATACATTCAGAAATAATATGAGTGTTATGAATAAAATATAATATACGATGGGAAATAAGACGAGTGTTGTTAGTCAATAAAATACTGCATCAGTAAAATAAGCGAATAAAATGTTAGAATATGATGACGTAGATTGAACATTATTTCTTCTCTCTTGATTTGATTGGTAGTTATATCTTCCACATCTCTGATATTTGTGATGAGTCATATGGCTGTGTGTTAATGCATGCACTGCAGTTGCTGATTTCTTTTCTAAATTACTCATCTTAGTTGGGTAAATCATTCTACACTTAGGTAAATTCTTATGTTCTGATAATCTGACTACCATCAGTGTGCTGGTGTAACGACAGAAGACAAGAGCCAGGAAATCGTTTATTGAGAAAATCAACAGATATTTATAGATTTTTACGTACATTATTATTAGCGTTATTGTTAGCAGAGAAGCAACGTCTTCTGATTGGTTGTTTTCCTGCTGAAGGTTAATCTGTCATCTCTTTGTGGCCGTTTCTTATACAGTCCGGTGATATATCTGCTAATCGTATCCGCCCACGCCAAGTCTTCTGTGATTGGTTGTTGAGTTGCTCAAGGTTAGGCTTTGTTCTTGTTTTTACTCATGACCCCGATTTGGGACGCAAACATTGAAGTAAATTGTTGTCTACAATTCTGTCTTGCAGACAGCTCTCACCACACTGGTTTCACTTATGCAGTTGACATCAATTACAATCATTACAAGGTATTTTGTAGATTACATTATTTTGTCTATTTGGGTCAATAGGGTCCTTTAACCTACAGATCTTGCCCCCAAGTGAGTTTGCAGGTTTAAATGCCACCCTAATTCCTACTTTACTGAGAATCCTACGTGGAGTTTCAGATGTCGTCTCCCCTCCTTATATGGTAGAACTGTAGATGCCTCATATTCTCTCTTATTTATGTTATCATTATTAGTTTCAACATTATCTTTATTTTGCTTTTGACTTTTTCTGATCTTCCTAATGAATTTTATAGTATAGATAGTTACTTGACACCAACCAGCTATTCTTCTATCTGTTTCATTCCATCATTTAGGTTTTTTATTGTACTACTTAGTGGTATTGCTCGGTTTGTTAGACAGATAACGGATGAGATGAATTAAAGTTTACATATTTATTAGATTGAGTTAGCTTTTTATAAACGCCAGTGTGAAGTTTAGCTTCTTTTTTCATTTTATTTTACCGCCTAATATGGCTAATTCTCCTTTTCCATTTTCCGATTCAAATGTGAATTTTATTCCCTCTACTAGTGAGTTTATATGTGTCAAGATGCTAGAGGTATGTTCTGTTTTTAACACTGCTAAAGTGTCATCCACATATCTCCACAATATATATTTCGAGTAGGATTGAATGTATTAAGAGCTATATTTTCCTAACTCTCCCTGAAGATATCTCTTACAACCAGGGATAATGGTGGCCTCATTGTTACACCTTCTGTTTGTCATGTATATAAATGAAGTTGACAAGTTGTGTAAGTATACCTCGATATGATGACAATGAGCAGCAATAAATTGTGCCCGAAATGTTGCCATTCATTGTGGGAATTTATAAAAAATAAATTTATTCTGTGATGGAATTTCCCCATACTGGTTTTTACATACTCACCCAATACTGATTGTTACTGAGATGATGTTGTCTGGGCGAATGACTTCAAATTTCTCCAGTTGATAGTGATTGGTACTTCTTGTTGTTGTCGTCGTCTTTAGTTAGGTATCTTCATGTCGTTAATCTTGCCTATGTCTCTTGAAGTCTTGTCTTCACTGCCTGTATCCACCGTCGACTTGTTGGTTTCCACCTGCAGACCTGCAAGTTTTTATATGTCATCAGACGACATAAATCATCTACGAAGTCCATAACTTCGAGAGTATTTTTTGTCTCTTCAGCATATATCTTTCTTCTTGCTCCCCATGTCCAATCTTCCACTTGATCCCATTCATCATTGCAACCAGGAATTTCATCGGTCATAGCAAGCTGACAATCTTATCTCACTCCCATCTTCACTTCAAATGCATTATGAGATTCAGCTGTAGTTTACATACGTCTTCAACGTTTGAATACTTCCCGTCTAGGCATTCATAAAAACAGAACAGGTAGTTCAGCAAAGAGACTCGTTTCGGCGACGAATTCATTCTCCTTCTTAGCTGTACAATCGCATTTATATCCAACTTTTCATGAAAGGGGATAATAACAAAAGTGAGGAGTTGTCACAGTCATGGTTATTAATATTGTGGTGAGAACTGTCTGCAAGACAAAATTGTAGACAACAATTTACTTCAATGTTTGCGTTCCAAATCGAACAAAGCCTAACCTTGAGGAACTCAACAACCAATCACAGCAGACTTAGCGTGGGCGGATACGATTCACAGATATATGGCTTAACTTTTAAAGAAATGGCCACAAAGAGATGACAGATTAACCTTCAGCAGGAAAACAACCAATCAGAAGACATTGCTTCTCTGCTCACAATAACGCTCATAATAATGTACGTAAAAATCTATAAATATCTGTTGATTTCTTCAATAAACTATCTGACTTTTGTCTTCTGTCGTTAAAATATTAGTCAATGCATAACAGGAGTTGAATAAATGCATTACAGAGTTACGTAATGAGATGGAGAATCTAATTAATGAGTTGTAACCAATTAGAATGTACACTGAAACGAGGGAAAACATGGAATTATGCGAGAGTTCCAAAGGAGCACACGAATTATAAGGTGTTAGAAAAACAAGCAAACCAAGCAGATCTGGTCATTATAAATCAACAAGGTTGTTAACATGATAGCAGAATTGGTTTTTCCAGCTGGATGACTGAGGCTTCTACAATCCAAGGGAGACATAAACGTTTTGTCTGTGACAGGTTACTCTTCATTTTGTGGATGACTTTGAAGGAGTTTGTTGAGGTAGGCTGACTAATGTTGACAGGATGTTTGTGTAATCACTACCACTTTTCTGCAACCATGTGGTGGGATAGTGTTCTTGAACCCTTGCAGACAGAATATGTGTCAAACGACCAATATGCGTGGTTCTATAGCAACAGGTGAATTGATATATTCACATAACATTGGTCACGTCATCATGTCCTTTGGGCTTCTGAAGAATATTGGACGACTGGAGAACATTTCTTTTATCGTTTCTTCAAGAATGTTCCTTTAACATATGCTGAAATCCCCCCTCTTGAGAGTATCTCAGTTCAAGTATCCCTCGAATTCCAGGCTCATGCGAAGTTTCTTTCCTTGGAACAAGTAATGTTTCGTTCCTCTGGACTTTTGGTCTGATATTCTTGTCGATGAATCTTGGTGGGTATCCATCATACATGAAGATTTCTTGCAGAAGATCTAGTTCTGGTTCTAGAGTGTCAGGACTACAGATGCTTTGGATCAAAGTGGCAAGGGATTTAACTGAATTTCGTTCCTGCTCAACGGACACCCAACTGTAAAAACTGACGGTTACAAATGAGTTTCCTATGGATTGACCTTCTCAAGGTCCCGTCAGGTAGTTTTTCCTTAGTCCCACATGAAGAAAGGGAATTTTGTTACCTGATAGCAGTTGTTAAATATATGTAACAAATGATTGTGGTGATCACTATTATCGCAAATGATGAAAATGTCGTCTACATACCTCGGTGTACAGTTGTAAATTGGCAATGGGTCGACTTTAATAGGCCGTTCTCCAGGCTAGGCATGAAACTGTCTACCAGTAATGAACCCGAGGAAGAATTCTATTGCATTACCATCCTTTTGTCTGTAGATACCGATGAAAGTAAATTCGCCCTAAATGAACCTCTTCGCTGAACTACGTGTTCTGTTTTCGTTTATTGACATTTCAACTTACAAAATTTTAAGCTTATACTCTTATACTACTATTTTAAGTAGTTGACTGAATCAAACAAAATAAGTGTGTGTAAAACTGTATTAGTAAATAGAATATCAAATAAAATTAAAGAAATTTCCACATCAAATTAAGGATCATTAAAACCATGTTGGCCAAGGTAACGAAATCGTCTGAACCAAAATCTTCTTTTGGACACATACATAAGTTAGGCTTCTTAATGTGGATCCCAACAGCCAGATTCAGCAATATGTAGTAGACGAACTCTTGAGGTGAAGTTAAGATTAGTTGGTATGCGATAGATGACTATGAAAGCCTCCTTGACATCAACTTTGTGTTCTGTATCCACGAGATGAGATAGATTGGAACTATGAATGGATTTTATTTGTCGTTTACTTAACCCCTCAGGATGGTGTTCAGAAATCCGATGATAAACACGTGTAATTGTACGGCCTATGTAACTGGATCCTCTGGCGCCAGTTACTTTTGGTTCATATTCATCGATAAGAATATGAATCAATAGTCAAGGCAGGCAAAAGTACCAACAGTTATGAAAAAGGGCCTTATTCTTACAACTTGAGTTCCTCGGAGATAACATCAGTGAGATATTAACACAACGCCTAAAGAATGAGGTAAAAAGAGCATTCAATGCTTCTGGAGTGTACTGTCTCTTCAAAACAAACCCTTATTTTGCTTTCGGAAGTTGAAGATACACTGCTGAATTTCTCCTCTTCCATGGGTATCTATCATTTTGACTGTTCATGTGGAGCCAGCAACTTATATAGGCCGTACAGTTAGGCGTGTTTATCGTCGGATTTCCGAACACTATCCTGCATGGTTAAGTAAGCGACTATTATATCTAAACAGCTAATTGTTATAACGGGGATGAACTCGAATCGTACGCTAACATGCCTATTTGTCCACTGTACCTTCCGATTCACTGAGCCACGCAAATATCAAAAGTCAAAAACTGGCCTGTTACTACAAGATACTGTACTGTACATTTGTTAGGAAATCGACACATGTGACTCATACATTCTTACCACAATAGGGTTGACTCACAGCCATGAGAAATGACTGATCGCATAATTTTATGCGGAATTCTATCAGCGACAAAAACAAGATCTATTCACGCAGTGCTATTCTATCTCATCTCATGGATACAGAATACAAAACTGATGTTAATCGAGGCTTTCGAAGTCATCTACCGCATACCAACTAATCTTGTGGTGAGAGCTGTCTGCTAGCCGAAATTGATAGACAGCAATTGACGTCAATGTTTACGTCCCAAATCTTGGTCATGAGAAAAACTAAGAACAAAGACCAACTCACCAACCAATCACAGAAGACTTAACTTGT
Source organism: Trichobilharzia szidati (assembly GCA_944472155.2). Classification (NCBI taxonomy): domain Eukaryota; kingdom Metazoa; phylum Platyhelminthes; class Trematoda; order Strigeidida; family Schistosomatidae; genus Trichobilharzia; species Trichobilharzia szidati. The sequence continues at coordinate 32,305,349 of OX235275.1, read as the reverse complement.
GCAAATACGATTCGCAGATACATGGCTTAACTTTCTAAGAAACGGTCACAGGCAGTACAGAATAACCTTGAGCAAGAAAACAACCAATCAGAAGACATTGCTTCTCTGCTAACAATAACGCTAATAATAATGTACGTAAAAATCTATAAATATCTCTTGATTTTCTCAATAAACGATCTTTTACCTGACCCTTGTCTTCTGTCGTTACAATCTCAACTTTACCTCAAGAGTTTGTCTACTACATATTGTTGAGACTGGCTGTTGGAATGTACATTAAGAGACCTAACTCACGTATGTATGTGTCCATAAGAAGATGTTAGTTCAGACACTCTCTTTACCTTGACCGTCAATCAATGTTTTAATAATCCTCAATTTATTATGTAAATAAGTGTATATTTGAGTGTGTGTGTGTGGTGTGCGTGTTTGTGATAAAAAATCAATTAATTCATCACAATGAATTATTTAAATTCTTCAAATCACTGGTAATAATCAATAAATATTAAGCATATTTACGGAGAAGTGATAAAGACAGTTATACTCTGTAATAATAATAATTATTATTCTTTATTCTACAACTTATATTTATTTATATTAGTACACATATATAAAACAAGTCCAGTATGGATTTAGATCCAGAGAAATTGAATAAACTACGTCGACTGATAGGTAAGACAAGTTATGAAATCAATGCCCTGAAATTACACAATGAAATGAATATAAAGAAACATTTAAAAATTTTTACTAAAGAAAGAGTAAAGAGTAAAAAAGAGAAACGTATTAGTCTACAAATAGTTGATACGCTACCAGATCAATCAACAATGCAGTCAATGGAAAAAAGTGTCATTCATAATTATGAACGTCATTCAATTCTACGCACTGTGCTCCATTTAACCTCGCATACATTTGATGGGGATTATTTTGAAAAGACATTGCATAAAAGAAAGTTATTTCGTCGTTTAGGTAGCAGACTCAAAACAAGTAGTGATGATGATGGTGATGGCGCTTACGAGGAGGAAGAGGGAGAGGAGTTGATGGTGTTGGCGGATGATAGTCACAGTGATTCAACAGATGAACAATATAGAAGAAAAAAAACACTAAGTACACGTATCACATGCCAGTGGGATACAAAAGCTTATGATAAAGAGGATACTAAAGCCTACTATCATCAATATCGACATCCGTGTATCTTCCCCCTGCCATTAGATCTTGCTGATTATCGTCCACTGAATGCTCCATTTGTACCAGATTTAATTTTTTGCCTAGTAAATTTAATTGAATTAAATTGTTATAAAGAAAGTTGGAAGTATATGTTTCAAGCATTGCATGAACATGATTCTAAAGCAAAAGAATATGTTGTCAAGTTGATACAGATTGGAAATAGTAAACGTAAGCTGAAAGAAGCCATACAACATTTGCCTACACCAGTAATGATTGCAACATTACGTGCATTTTTAAGAGAATTTCGTATTAAACCATTGCACTTGACAGATCATATTGTTAAAGATTTAGTGAAACAACCATTGTATGATCAATTCTCAAGACCGAATAAACAATTACGCCTTATTATACGTAAATCATCATTGTGTAGTACACGAACACAAGTAGACACTTTAGCCTTTTTAATGACGCATATTCTGCACGCTTGTGAATATGCTCAAAATCAAATACAAGGGAAAATTATATTATGTAATATTTATGGACCGCTATTGATTAGTTTTTCGCATAAACCAGATTTTGTACGTGGTAATTTCATGGACGATTATCTTCTGAGTAATAGTAGTAATATGAGTAGTTATCAACATACTACTACTACTTCTTCTCTGACTACTGAAATTGATTTGTTCGACAAAATTTCCAACGTTGGTAAATCTGCTTATTATCATCAGTCTGTAGAATCAGCTATACTACAAGTGATACTGGATGTTTGTGATTTGTATTTTTGGAATTATATTGGCCTGTTTAAAATTCAATCATTATTTATGAATAAAACAAATTTAGAAAGATTTCGCCAAACTTTACTCGATCCGTATTCAAAGCTGACTCAACGATCAGTACGTGTAAGTCGGAGGAATAAATCGATGTTCTTGGCACCGACTATGATAGATTTTGAAAAGGAGATACATGCACCAAGTATTACATCAATGTAAGTTGTGTTGTTTTGATCGATATTTGTTTGTTTGTTTATTTGCTGTCTGGTCCTTTGTTTGTGGTTCATTCGCGCCTATAGGCAACAAATTCAGAACAAGAGAAGAAGGAAGATTTCTTATAAACATCTGTCAACAGTCATCGACAGGATACCCAAAACAGAGACATCGAAATCCTTATAGGCGATATGAATGCCAGCTGAACTGGTAACAGAGCCTATGGCTCAGAGAAATAAATGAGAACGGAGAATTATTCACAGACTTTTGCGCCTTCAATGATTCGTTAATCGGAGGGAGCGCGTACAAGCATAAGGATATACACAAAGCAACATGGATTTCGCCCTATGGGCATACCACAAACCAGATAGATTTCATCTTAATACTGTTCAAGGAAGTGGAAACACAGCTGGCCTGCTGGACACAAAGTAGAGAAGAGGAGGGGATGTGGGCTTAGACCATCATCTAGTTCAAGGGACCTTCAAAGTGAATCTGGAATCCTTCAGAACAACTGGAGACCCGCCAGTGTTATTCAGTTTAACATTCAGAAAATGAAGGACAAAACTACAAGAGATGCCTTCACTACAAATAAGATCAGAGCAAAGTCAGAGATACTACGTAGTACCAGTGAGGAAACCTGTGTGGAAGAACATTGGAACTAACTCTCTGAAGGTGATATTCAAGGAAACGTGTACAACTTTTCTAGGAAGAAGGAAGAGACACGACAAGGAATGGCTCTCAACGGACACCTACCTGGAAGCTAATAGAAGAGAGGATAGAGGGATGGTGGAAGAAAAGATGACTACTCAATGCAAAGATGGGCAACAGAAGGAGAAGCTGAATTCGATGTACAATGCACTCAATAAAGAAGTGAAGAAGAGTGCTAGAAAAGACAAACGACAATTCTACGACACACTGGCAACTGAAGCAGTACAGGCCGCAGGCAAAAGAGACATCAGGACACTATATCAGATAACCAAGTCTCTATCTAGGAAGAGATCAACCCAGATGATGAAACCAATAGAAGGTGTTCAGGGGAACCCAATAACCAAGGAGGAGAAACAGATAAAACAACGGATTGATCACTTAGAAGGACTCCTGAATCGCCCATCACCTGCAACTCGCCCAGAAATGCACCAACACCAACAGCACTCAGAGAACTGGCTGCCAATGGACACCAATCCTCCAACAAAAGCAATAATACGAGGATCTGATTATTTCTAACTTAAATTTCATTATGAACACTGAAAACCATCAGAGAGGACTGTTTTATCTTAGCTTGGGACATATTGGCGTTACTTACCAATGATTCTGCGGAGAATAGAACTCAGGAGCTTCAAGCTACTAGGTTAGGCCGTTGGCCATTCAGCCATTTGGATAGAATGGAAGTTTCAGTGGCTGTGTAGTCATAGGGACCGTTTCATAACCTTAAAGTCTTTGTTTTGATCCCATGTGGGATAATGGGGGGGGATTTATGACTTTAGGGGAAGACAGTTTCTTTACTCTAATAGCTATAGCCATCTAGTCTGAAGTATAACTGCCAACAAATAACTAATAAGTCAAGAAATCAGTGATGCTGACTGATGTTTTCTGGCCAGATTGACGTTACCAATACATCGGATAACCTTCTCACCCCCCTCCGCCTTTTAGCACCGTACTCAATTCGATTCTGTTTGACTCGATTTACTATGCACTTCACCCTAGTCAAATGTAAGATAATGTTGCATGTGAGTGATATCCAGTCATCTATAAAAAAGAACATGTCAATCAACTTTTCTTCCCGTCTTACTTTATAACATACTGAGTCATGAGCGTATTAAAGCTGTGGAATACGTGTTGAAGAGATCTGTTGGTTTTTTCAGGCATAGATGCCTCCCTTCACCAATACTGAGATTTGACGCAAGGTGTTTAGCAAGGAAGTAAAGTTAGTCTACAGAAAATAGTGGACGTTGACGCGCTTTTCGATTTTTGGGTGTTATATTTGCTCAGTTACATAAAACTCTCATTACTCTAGTGTTTCTGGCCAGGAACTAGGTAGAATTTTTTGTAATTAGTTTACTTTCGAACACTGATCCTGTGGATATAATCTTGTTGACTATTTCTACCTGCAGCACTAACTGTTTGTCAATTTGTGACTGTTAATCACATTGAGTGGATGCATATATAATTGTTGTATATAATCATTGGATTACACTCTCAACTCGGAAATGATGAAATCTATCTTAACCTGTTTTGGTTTGATCGTCCGAGGATGAAAACGAGGAGGTCATACGGAAAGGAGATGAAAGCATGTGGACAAACGTGGAGCCAGGTGAAAACGTTGGCGGAGAACCGAACGCAGTGGAGACATGAGGCTAAAGCCATATGTTCCTCTAGGAACTAAAGGAGACAATAATAATAATAACAATAATATGATAATAATATAATAATAGAAAATAGTTAGGCATGATCAGATAAAATCACAATGTTAATCCGTAAAGGGAATAGACTGCCTTGCTGAAGCAGTCAAGATACTAAGAATCCGTGGTTGGCAATACTTGGTAACTGCCCACATAATTACAGATGTAGAGATAACCTTTGGCAAGACAGTTAAACATTCAGCTATTGAGACTGAATTCAGTCGCCGCAGAAAGTGTCTCAGTTACTGGATAGCTTGCCTCGTCTTGAACCTTATCATATCTGATTCGATTCTCGATGGCGTCACTGGTGCAATTTTTGGCTTTATCAGCAAATCGTTGTCTAGTCTCAAGTGTGCTGACAGAAACTTGTGAAAAACAGGTCAGCAGACCAGTGGTCCCCTCTATCTGTCTATATATATATATATATATATTTGAGTGAAGTGAATAGTTGAAACCACATACACAAACCTCCAGTGTTTGTTGCCCCTAATCTATGTGGTCAGACTACCAGACAACCTTTACGTTCATCTAGAGTCACGCTCACCAGAGATGTTCTGAGTTTGACTGAGACGTAAACTAACAAATAAACCAACGGTTTAATGCATTATTCGCTTCTGCCTGGTTAGTAAGCACTTTTTATGGTTGTGTGTATGATTTCCAATCGCCTATACTTTGATTGGACACTAGTAACTAGTGTGATTTGTCTAGTCCTTACTTTGATGCAGACTGAATTCCATCAGTCAGATTTGCAATGTGGCGACCATTCTACAAGGTAGCTCGCCATCACGGTGCACATTGATTTGATGATATTAGATGGTTGGAGGCAATTGGCAGGAAGGCCCGCCTTGGACCTAGGTTTCGTGCTAGTTGGCACTCACCAGTCAGTTAGCAAGGCGTATCTGCAACCTTGAAGGAACAACTCATGTCCCTTCTTCTGAGATTCGAACCCGCGTCATCTAGTGCTGCCTGCAGTCACAGACGTTACCACTGAGCTGTGTTGGATACAGTCCTACAGGAAGGAGATCAATCGTGAGCCCGAATAGCTCAGTGGTGGTAACGTCTCTGACTGCAGGCAGCACTAGGTGACGCGGATTCGAATCTCAGAAGGGACATGAGTTGTTCCTTCAAGGTTGCAGATACGCCTTGCTGACTGACTGGTGAGTGCCAACTAGCACGAGACCTAGATCCAAGGCGGAGCTTCCTGACGATTGCCACCAACCATCTAATATTATCATACCAATCATCGATATGAATCAATAGGATACACTATCATACAGTTTAGTTTATGGTATCAAGAAAGGATCACACAGTGTGATCTACATACTTTCGAATTTTCAAAAAGTGAACTGTGGCGAATTCTCACGTCCAGTCATTTAACATGAAAATGACAATAACTGCATAAGCCAGCTAACTGCTCATATTGAAACTGAAGTGAATTACGTGAGACAGAAACAGCATTAGTGTTGTTTGACCGTAAAGCTTAAGAGACAAGTGCTTGTGGTCGGTCACATACACACACACAAATACAACCTGTTTTGAACTCGTGTATGTATGAAAATCTTACCATCAGCTACCACAGACTACCTCAGAGTGAGTCAGGATATACAAAGTTTGCAGTAGACACATTTTTCACTGCCAATATTCTCCAGAGTGACGAAGAAACAGTATAACCGGCTCGTTTATCTTACAAGGGAAATATCTGTGTTCTGTTAAATTTCTATTTGCCAGCAGCATGATTTTCCCCTCAGATCTTCAACATAGTGTAAGCGATTAATACATTATTTAAAATAATCCTAACTCTTGTTTAGGAAAAAAATCAAGACAAGATTTTTCTCAACATTTCGCTATGTAAGCTACAGCTTCTTCAGCACCAGAATTATTCGGATTTGTAATAACCATCAAAATATATAGTCAAAAATGTAATAAACTGAAGGTCACTTGTCGGTAGACGTCTGTACCAAAAGGAGACAGCTGAACAACTTCAAAGACTATTTGTTTCATGTAATATTTAAGCCTATTTTATGCTGTCTAGTGCTCTAGAGAAAGCTTTAGCGAATGTCAAAAATGTGGTTTCCGAAATGACACACAGCAACTGTATCTATAGGATAAAGTGTTTTCAGAATGTGAATCTCGATGTATAGGGGACAGCATTAGACAGGTGAAGGTCAAAGTGATTGAATATAGACTGTGCACGAAACGTCCACTTGGAAATGAAGTAGAATTAAAAATTCTAGAAGCAAAAAGATCAGCGGATATAAGACTGATTTCGACATTGTCAAAATTCTAGGAAGAGGCTTTCATTCACCACATAAAGAAAGGCTGAACTCTGAAGCCTTGCACTTTTTAACCACATCGAATGCAGTAAATAGGAGAGAAGGGATAGACTTATCACCACCTATATAGCAGACCCTCGCTAATGAAGCAAAATAGATAAGGGAGAAATACAGATTTAATCCCATATTATAACCACTGTGAAACGTTATCATGTTTTGACGGCAAACAGCAAACACACACTCACACAGACAAATACGCATATCTGACAATTTGACATTAGTCATTACAAATATGTGATGACTGTTAACATTTTTCTATTGGTACAAATGTCTACTGGCAGGTGACCTTCAGAGGAACTCAATTCAATTTATGTGATTTTCCTGACTATATATATTGACGGTTAAAAAAGCCTGAGTAATTCTGATGAAGAATCTGTCACTAACATAACGAAACGTTGAGAAAAATCTTGTTTTAATTTTTTCTTAAACACACTGGGATTATTTTAAATAATTCATAATGATTGAAAGGAATACGCTGGACCACCGATAAGAACACTCCGGAAGATCTGGATTTCGCCCGTGGATGATTTATGCCATCTAATGTCACACAAACTCGAAGACTTACAGGCAGGCGAAAACCAACAAATTGCCTGAAGAAGCAACCAGCGAAAACAGGACTCCAGGTGAACATAGAGAAGACGGAGGTGATGAGGATAACCAACGAACCGCAAAAACAACAACAACCAGCACCAATCACCATCAACAGGAGAGATTTGTCAGAGGGTATTTATCCAGGAAGAATCGTTTCAACTACAGATAGTTGGAACAGATGAAGATGTCAACACCAGCCGGCTAGAATCGGAAAGGCGAGATACGCCTTCATCAACGTGAAACCAGTTTGCAAATCTTCTGCACTGACTCAACTGCATGAAGAACAAGATTCAGATTTTCAACACAAATGTCAGTGAAGTCAGTCAGTCAGTTATTCAGTACTAGTCAGAAACTTGGTCGGCGTGTCACGAAAAGGATTTCCAATAAATCACTTTAGACTCTTATCAACAGCTGCTCACTTTTCTGGCTGGCTCCATATTGAAGATCAAATGGCCGTCTGGCCGGCTGACCATCCAGAAAGAATTAGCAATAAGAAATTCCACAGTCGAACAAACCAACAGATGAGAGCCGATTGTTCAACAAATATGTTGGTGAAAATTGAGAGTGGTCGGTTGGGCATACGTTCAGGAGGCCGTCGAAAGACATCGCGTGCAATGCAAGCTGTCAGTCGAGTAGAATCTCAATCGGAAGCGACGAGTAGGTGTTTGGTGTGAGGGTGACATGGAGGTGGGAGGATTAGATGAGAGATTATGGGGAATTGTGGATCCAGCCAGCTGAAGAGGATAGCAGAAAATAGAAGAAAGTGAAGGTCTGTTGTTGAAGCCGTATGTTCCACTCGGAATCCAAGAGAATAATAATAAATAATCATGACTGAGTCTGACTCGGCGCCAAATTATTCCAGGAAATTAGTAACATCTACTATCTAGAAACTTATAATGTAAGCAACTTACAAGGGAGGATTTACAAGAACGCTCAATACTGACAATAATAAATTCCCCCGGTTTGTTTATCTCTTCCTTGAGATTTCTGCTCATGTCACTTCGAAGTGTCTTACTAACGACATACAATAAAAAAATATACGGAACTTAAATCCATGTCTTTTTGTCAGTTGATTCCTTTCACCCTAAATGAACAGACACGTGAAGTTTATTTAAATCACGAACTGACATGAAACAGAGTGAGTGTAAAGCAAATTCCGGGGTCATTCACCACCTGAAAACTAATCTTATGTTCACTAATGACTGACTGCAGGGAGGAGTCGCGTAGAGTTCTAGACAGAAGTTGCGAACAATGGGCTCCATCAAGCTGGATTTGGAGACAAATATTTGCAGATAACATTGGTTGGCTGTGGCGTTATATATATCCCGAAATATCAGAAGTTAGAATTCATGACCTATGGGCTGGATCCTGTCCAAGTGGTTGAATGGTCAACGAACTTGGCCTCGTCAGCTGAAGGCCATACGTTCGATCCATAACGAGGTCAAGGGTACGAACTGCTGGACAGTGCCAAACTAGGATGTAACAGCTTCCCAGTCCGGGATGAAGCTTCGCTTGAAATCATTCAAATAGGTTCGGCGAACTGGTTGACTTCTGTGTTCTACGTATTGACTGATTATACCGATTGAGTTTGGTTATGTCAGAGTACGCAGATGATACTATAATTTTAGTCGCGAATGCTAACAAAATATAGAATCTTCGGAACACCAAGCAAGTCACCCCAGTCAAATGTAAGATAATACTGCAAGAGTGATATCCGGTTATCCATGAAATAACGCGTCAACTGTTCCCTCTATCCTACTTTATGACTGTGAGATATGGATATTATAGGTGAAATATACTGAAGAGATTACCGGCTTTTGAGGTTCGCGACAGGGTGTTTGGCAAGTAGCTAATATTAATCTATGGAAAATTGTTAGGGGTGATCAGACAAAACCATGGTGTCATTTCGGTAGAGATTGTCTGACTGCAGCAGTCAAGATACTAAGAATACATAACTGGCGATACTTGGTAATCGTTCACACTATTCCAGATGTAGTTAACCTTTGACATCTTCCCTGCAACACTTCTTCGTGTAGTTTGGTTCCACCACACTTCTTTTCCTACCCTTTTGCATACTTCTCCAATAATGTGGCATTTTGACCTGTTACACATTTGTGTAATTTCGTAGAACCGGTCCTATATATATTCGTTTGCGTAAAGAAAGAACCAACATATTTGCAGTTTTGGTAATACCAGCTCGTTTTATTTCGTGGATTGATTCTCCTCAACTGCTGCGTACATCTTAAACAAAATCAATTATAACTGACAAAATAGTGTCTGAACATATACGCCTTACAATGATTTCAAGTTATAGATAGAAAGTAGTGTAGGCAAGATAATTTCAAAGATGATGTAAGTAGACAATTATTTAGTGTTAAAAGAGAGTAACTATTTATATAGCAATCAGATAAGGGGGGAGAGTTCAGATGTCTCTTGGGAACAAGGATGGATTAGAGACGAAATACAAGATAGAACAACAGAGTTAATTTATACATAATATGATGGAGAGTTCAGGAAAGTGGGGGTGAATAATAAAGTAAAATTATAAAATAAATAAAATAATTTAATTTAGTAGATTTGGAAACATAATAGTGAGTTCTACTCAGTCATTGAAAATAAAAATTAAGTGGAATGTTATGCAACAGAACGAACCCCTCAAGCACACGAAAAACATTTATGATTAGCAGAGTAGTGAGAGACTAGTCACACTATCTTTGGGTCAAAGTCTTTTGATGGCAGTGGCTTCTGACGACCGAAATCAAGAGATGAGCTACGCATGGCAGATTCCTCCACGTGATAACCACTGACCAGGGCAGCAGGAAAGTTGGGTCCGAGCTAAGATCTGCTTCAAGCATGAACGAAATTTGCGTCTGGCAAATCAGCTCGAATGAATAGGCCTTAGAGGACTGAGATCATCAGAACTTTGGCCGAGACGGCTGAGACCGGTTAACTTGTGACTGACGGTCGCCGGATAGCCGTGGATGGCTTGATAACCCTATCATGGAGCACTGGAAGGGCATTCGGCATGACGGCCAGTCAGAAGTAGTGTTTGATGCAGTGAGGGGTGGATTGGAGGTCGGTATCGCGTTTCCATGAAGCAGAATAGGCTGTCTCCAATGTGCGAGAATCCCTGGTTGGATGTTCACGATCTAAGTTCGATGGCGCGAGGATGCTCATAGATTATTCTGGGATGTGAGCAGCAGCGTCTCTCATTGGGTTGTTCTAGGGCTATATCAGTCGCTGGAGCACCTTGTATAACAATATACGCTAAACAAAAATAGAATCTAAGTAGATGTGCACAGTCTACCCTGCTTATCTTATGTTGTTGACATTGGCAGCAAAATCTTTAAGAGCTTCTCATACCTTTCCCTTGAGTTCATATATTTTGCAATGCAAACATTCTTTTTAAAATTTACTTATGTGTTTATTTACCGGTTCATTTGTTTATTTATTTATTTATTTTCATTTATCAGTGTTGATTATTCTGTGTTTACAAATGAATTACGCAAATCACGCAAAGTCAATCGACTAAGTGGATCTCCAAAACAACGGGGCAGTTCATTTTTCACTGATAGAAAGGGAAGTGCTTTAGATGAGATATATTTAGCAGACTATTGTTCACGGCCATTTAAACAATCAGCAACTGCAACAAAAATAACAAAATAACATCACCATCAACCACAGAGTCACCAAAAAAGTCATCCACTTCATCCTCAGCTTCCTCTTCATCGTCCTCGTTCTCATCCTCATTCTCATCATCGTCATCATCGCCGTCATCATCATCATCATCACCGTCATCACCAGGTTCAAAATTACCTCCAAAATCATCAGTAGATAGAAATCATACAAAATGGAAACAAAAAAATATTAAAGTGAAAAGTACTAGGCATCTGTTGAAAAAAATTCATTATTTCAGAATGCGTAATACAATGACAACTATCCATGATTTGAAATCATCATCATCAACACCATCGATATTGTCACATAAAAAGCGTAGAATTTTATTTCAACCCTATCAACCATATTTTGGGGAAACATTTCAAGATAAAAATGCTATACGAACAATTGCCACGGGAAATTATTAAAAGAACACTTTTCATACATGGATATTTCTACACAATGGAGTTTCATTCCAATGAACCGCCATTTTATATTTAGACGAAATTAAAACAACAAGGCGGTGAATATATTGAACGATAAGGAAAATAATGCGAAAACAAACTGGAGAAGAAGAAGAAGAAGAATAAGAAGAAGGGGACAAAACAATATTTTGTAAAAAAAATTATTAAATCTTTTACTCTCAATCTCAGTGTCTATATTTTTTCATACTTCGAAATGTTAACCGGTATACCTTGTGAAAAATGCATATAAACTATTGAAACATTGAAGCTATTCATAAATACGTATACAAATATAAACATTCGTATGCTTTTGTGCATGCAGGCATGTACACAGTGTATAACAAGCAGTAAGTATTTCACTGGTTTCCAGTTGCGAAGTAACTTTTACAGCAAAAGTTATAAAGTTACTAAAGTTTAAAAAATGTGGTTATCCACCTCACCCACATCTACCCCTAACCTACATGATATTTGTTGAACAAATTCATGTAATCCAAAAAAGTAATAATAAAAACACTTTTTCTAATGATTTTTTCTGCTTCTTTTCTCGTTAGGTAAACTTAAGCTACTGAGATCAGCGCTAGTAGTATTGCGGTAAATAACGATTAAATTGTCCAACTGTAGATTAGACCTAGTGGATACAACTTTGATGTTTGAAATGACAAGTCCTGACTGGCTAGGTTCGAACCCCAGTGAGATCATCATCATCTTCACTCACTGGGAATGTAGGTATAACAAGATGACTGACGAGTCCTAAATAAGACTATATTGTCATCCTGGATTCTACAGCTATTCACTACGAAGGAAAATTACTTCACTTTGATCTTCAGATATCACTGTGACGTCCAAACTCGCAGTCGACACATCATCAAAGACTGAGTATTCCAGTCCGATATAAACTAGTTATCAAGAAATGGAAAAAATAATCTGAAAACAAACATGGACTAGTAGTATCCAACAGCCAGACTTCTCTGGCTCCATACTGGAGACCAGATGGCCAGCTGGCCAGATAGAATTAGCAACAAGGAAAGCTGGAGACGAACCAAAAGACGAGAACCTATTAATCATCAAATATATAGAAAATGGAGATGGAGTGGACACACACTGAAGAGACCGTCGAATGACACTGGTTCTGGTCCCAGTGGCTTAATGATCTATGACTTGCTTGTCAGGAGGTCCTGGGCTCGAACCCCCGTGGTGAGTGTAAGCCGATGAAGAGTCCCAAACTAGGATGAAACAGTTGTCTAGTACTCCCAGATGGTTTCCCAATGGTTCCCTAATTGATGTCAGCTCAGGATGAAAACCTCAAACTAATGATGTGTTTTTCTTCAGCAGATATCTGTTACTAAGTCTCTTAACATCTGTCGTTACACTTTCATTGGCATACTGCCTTGCTTACTGACTCGCTCCCATATCAGATCAGATCAAAAAGATAGTCTGGAGCAATTGTTGATGCCTTCAAGTAGACATTCATGAACGGATACGAGGAAAGGACGTTGGTTGTTGTCACCAGGGTACTCTTTTCGTAACATTTTTGAATTCGTCGATTGTTTAAAAAAAATGAAAGTAGGCGACACGTCCACGAAATCATTAGATGTCAAATCAGTCTTCACAAATGTTCAGATTATTATGAAGATGATTTACTTCTTATGTGGATAACCAGAAGACAATTCCTACTTAAATGTGCTCCGGACATTCGATTCACGTCCAGTGATATTTCTAAAAGATAGCAAGATGGTGTAGCTTCGGAATCACTAGTAGGTTTGTTACTTGCAGATATTTTCATGTCAGGTTTGGAAAATGGTACGTTGAAATCGATTTCATGTCTGTGTAGAAGAAGTTGCTACACATGAATATGGCGTTCAGAGGAGACTATTTGATCAATACCCTAAAGAAGAGTATATCAGACGCCCTCAAAAGAATATTCTTCGCTGCTACATTACGACTGGTATTCTCTTGCCACCCAATGTTCATTAACAACTCTAAAGATAAACTACCATATTTGGCCACTTCTATGTGAATATGTCGTAGTGGAAGACCACAGACTTTGTAAACGAATGTCCATTGGCAATTCGGTATCTCCATATAGCGAAGTTATATACACAGTTTGCACAGATTTTCCGCTCTGTGCTACTTCCGACCCCTTCATATTGTGTTTGTTTCTTTGTGTTCCTTTCACGTCTCCCATGATTCTCCGCAACGCTGTATCATTCACTTTCTCTGACATCAAATCTATCTCTACGCTATTTGATATTTTTGTGTCCTGATGAACGCCTCTTTATATACTACTGATAAATCTTATCAGTAGCATACACCATACATCTACTAATACTCTAGATCCTATCGAGCGAGATATTGATATGTAGTCACATGATGTCTGCTTTGTTTGGACAGTCTGGTATATTTTACTATGTGTATATTGATCGTTATTCCATTATAACTAACAATATGTTCTGTCTGTCTATTAACTAAATAACAATGTATGTATGACCTTTGTCACATGACATTACAACCAATCAGAATCCAATGGTGGTAAGAAAAACTACTGTCTATCTTAGTGGTTCATGTATGTTAGTCATTTTCATACATACTTTTGTATTGTACATTTGATACACACTTTCACACTCTTTCGTACTTGGGTACTTTTCCACTCACACTCTTGTGTGACAGTTAATTTTCCTTGTTGGAAGTACACGTATCCATTCGTGAACGTGGGAGTCTTCTGATTTTCCTCTTCGCGTCAGGACAAATTAACTACTCAGCAATACCAGTCTGTACGTTATCGTCCACCATATCTCATTAGAGCATATTTATACTCGGTCACACCATAATACCCTAACAAATTTGTATTCTTGTTCGACGAACCTAATGTAAACACACCCATGAACCAAATTAATTATAGATAATTGTGACTGTACAGTTAAGTAATTGAAAAGAGAGACTCTTCTCCTGACTGTTTGCTTTTATTTTCATCTGAGAATGTCATAAAATTCTGAAAGTGTTCTAATCTGAGAGAATGTTGGTCGGATGAGGCGATTGTACGATGTGAACTGAGTACTATTCACAAGGAAAAGTTACTAAAAGAAATGAAGTGTTTAAAATTATCTATCAAGGGGGTAAATGAATTTGGTACTACGGTCTGTAGTGGACTAAACGGTTAAGTTCGTTTATACGCGAAATAAAAAGGACAAATACAAACATGTATGTATGTAGAAGGGTATTCAGTCCACATAAATTAATATACGCATAAAAAGAAGTTATTTAAAAAGTTATAATTGTCCCAAAATACTCAAATACTGAAGTACAGAATGATAGGGATGAAATATTTCATTTCTTAGGTATATAGAGATGCTAACGGTCGGAGGACACTTGTGGAGAGAAAAGTAGATTGGAGCAAAAGATCCTAATGGGGATGTGCTGATCAGATACGAGGCAGAGTTGGTTGGCAGATGTGGAAAGTGAGAAGCTGGAGAGGGAAGAATGTGTCGTCCGTATTGCGTGTGGAACTAAGTAGTGTCCTTGTTCAATCTCACGTAACAACCATGATTCTCTGTGAATTCCTTATTTATACTATTTTACGGTGAAAGTATAATTTGATATTTTCCGGCCACCACAGGTCTACAGTCACCGGTCTACTGTTCACCAGAGTAGAAAGTTTCGATGTAATAGTACACTGAGACATGATAATATTGAATTATAATAATTTTCATAAATAGGTGCTGATGATAATAGGCTGTTCGTCTCAGTCGAAATGAAATCTACTCTGCACTTCGATATATGCATCATCGAAGTAAAAACCCTGTGGTTTCAGTAAAAAAACACGGATAGTTCAGTTAGGTCTCCCTCCGTCTGAGAGAGTGGTTGACTAATACTCAAGATAAAAAAACACACACACCAGGCAAACGGGCTACTGAAGTGTATACTTCAATCGAAAAGAGGTATGAGGTATTGTGGCGTGTGCTACTGATAAGATTTATCAGTAGTATATATAATGCATATAAAAAAGATGTTCATCAGTATAAAAACATCAAATAGTAGGGAGATAGATTTGATGTCAGAGAAGGCAAATGATACAGCGTTGCGGAAAAACATGGGAGACGTGAAAGGAACACACACAATATGAAGGAGCGGCAGAAGTAGCACAACACATGGAAGATCTATGCAAATGGCGCATTGAAGATAAGGTGTATATAGTTTTGCTATTTGGTGATACCGCAATCCAGATAAGTTTTCCTATGCCAAGTCTATCGTCTTCTACCGTTACACTATCACTAACTAATTGTACTGATTCATATGAACTGTGATCAAGATTTGACCGGATAGTTGCAAAATAATTGAGATTTTTTTACAAATATAATATAATTTTATAAATTTGTTATTCTCTCCATAAGAAGACGTAGACAATCGGGAATTTGACCAAGTGTGACTAGTTGTTGATACATATCCAATTTATTTATTAGTCAGGATTCGCCATGCATCAGCTAAGATCACACCTTCACGTCTGTTCAAACTGTTGGGATTCACCCATATATGTAGGGCTTCTGCAGTCAGTCTTTCTTTATATGAACCAAAACCTTTCTGTAAAACCTTAGTCTTATCAAAGTCGATTTTGTGTCCCGTTTCTATCGAATGCAGTGCAATCGCTGAGTTGTTTTCTAGCTTCTTCAAGTCTGCAGAGGTCTTTGGAACCACCTTTAGACATTGTTTATGCTCTTTCACTCTTACATTTACCTGTCTGGAAGTTTCTCCTACATATACGGCGTTACAATCCCCACAATTGATCTGGTATACGCAATTCTGCTGGTTTTCTTGTTCTATTTTATCCTTAACCTTCACCAGTAATGAGCGTAAGGTGTTTGATGCACGAAAATACACTCGTATGTTATGGTCGTTAAGGATTCGCTTTATTTCATCGGATGTTTCTTTGCGGTAAGGAATAACCGCTGTACTAACCCAATTCTTAGCATCAGGTTTTGATTCATCCTTGTCTAAAGGTATTGGTATTGAGTGAAGGAATCTGTTTATAAAAGTCTATGACAACCTGTCGGAAATGTTTCTGGGAACAGACTCAATAATTCCCTGAACTATACATAAACACTGACTGACTTTATGTGCTGAGTGTTATAGATTTCTACACCGATTTCACAGGAGTGAAGGCGTAGCTGAAATCGAGTGTGTATTCATCATTTCTGGATAATGGAAGGAGTTAAATTTATGTAAGATGGTCGGAGGCCACCGGCAGGAAGCACTGCATTTTCATTTAGATACAAACATTGTGTAGTGTAGATATCAAGAGATGCACTAACCAAGATAGTCAAACAGTCATATAGGGATAAGAAAGTTGGATTGTGAAAGGTTGATGAAGAAATCATGGAGTTTTCAATGACATACAAGTTAGGACTGCCTCATAGCAAAACATCAATTCACCACACACACACACACACATAAGACATCTCAGTAAATCTCTACAGCTCAGAAGTTTGACACACACGTAATTATCAGTGCTTTCAACAGCCTACAGCAGATCTTTACCAATAGCTGTGGAACAAGCTGGATTCTGGAAAGGCAAATCATGTGCTGATCAAATAACAGCTCTGTCTGTCTGTCTGTTTTCGACATAGAAATTTGCACATATGTGCGGCATTTCAATTCGCCACACTCCCTCCTTGTAGCACACAAAGCAAGAGAAGAAAGTATAAGAAATGCATTATAGAGACAGTAAACAGAGGTGTGAGACAAAGGTATAGTAATAACGAAGAACAAAACAGTTTCATTGGAAATCATAGGTCACAAGGAGTGGATGCATCTGCGCCAGCCATTGAGAACGATTTTGAGCCATGTCACCAATTGTTTCCAACCATTGGTTTTTACCATCCCGAGGACCCCGACCAGGAAGTCTACACCTTCCTACGTGGCTGGCTTAAACTAACTGTTGTAGATTTCATTGACTGGTGCCATGTTTTGGTTTGACCACCATGTGCTAGCTCTTTTCCAGCCTGACCCTATGTCAGCTAACATTGCCTATTGTCGAGGAAGGCGATGACTAGGCATACGTAGTACATGTCCTAACCATCTCAGTCGATGTAATTTCACAGTTTCGTCGATTGATTTCCCCTCCTTACCTAGCACTCGACGCCTAACCTCAGTATTGTTCACTCTCACTCACACGGGAGATAGAACGCAGACACCTATGATCGAAGACAGCTATTCTTTTCATGTCCTCCGCTCTCAATGGCCAGGTCTCACAGCCATAAAGGAGGATGGACAGCTCTACGTAACATCACTGAGCAGAGCATAGAATGGAAGTCAAACCTCTACCTTAACTTCATCGACTTTGAAAAAACCTTCGACAGCGTTGACCGAGAAGTAATTTGGAAAATGCTTCGTCACTATAGCGAGTAGTGGCCAAGTCTTTACCAACCTTATTCAACCGCTACATGACAATGACACGTGTCAGGTGATCCACAATGGAAAACTCAGCGAAACCTGGCTTTGAAGTGAATACATCAGTAAGACAAGCTGGCTGCCTGCCTGTTATCACCTACGATGATATTCTTAATTGTGGTGGACTGGATTATACGTCAGACTATGGGGAGTGAGGAGACAAGAATAAGCTGGACCACCGATAAGAAGACTCCGGAAGATCTGGATTTCGCCAGTGGATGATTTATGCCATCTAATGTCACACAAACTCGAAGACTTACAGGCAGGCGAAAACCAACAAATTGCCTGAAGAAGCAACCAGCGAAAACAGGACTCCAGGTGAACATAGAGAAGACGGAGGTGATGAGGATAACCAACAAACCGCAACAACAACAACAAAACCAGCACCAATCACCATCAACAGGAGAGATTTGTCAGAGGGTTCTTATCTACGAAGAATCGTCTCAACTACAGATAGTTGGAACAGATGAAGATGTCAACACCAGCCGGCTAGAATCGGAAAGGCGAGATACGCCTTCATCAACGTGAAACCAGTTTGCAAATCTTCTGCACTGACTCAGTTGCATGAAGAACAAGATTCGGATGTTCAACACAAATGTCAGTGAAGTCAGTCAGTCAGTCAGTTCTTCTATATGGTTCAGAAACTTGCCCAGCGTGAGTCACGAAAAGCATTTCCAACAGGCCAGTGAAGACTTTTATCAAAAGCTGCTCACTTTTCTGGCTGGCTCCATATTGAAGATCAAATGACCATCCAGAAAGAATTAGTGATAAGAAACTCCACAGTCGAACAAACCAACAGGTGACAGCCGATTGCTCAACAAATATGTAGGAGAAAATGGAGATGGATATGGCACTTTCTGAGGAGACCGTTGAATGACATCGCAGGCTATGCAGGCCATCGCTCGAGTGGGTGGTCGGTGCGAGGTTGATATGGAGGAGGTGGTGTGTTGGGGAGGAGTAGATGAGAGATTATGGCCAACCGTGGACACAGCTGAAGAGGAAGGCAGAAAATCGAAATGGAGTGTTTGTTGAAGCCCTATGTTCCACTTGGAACCCAAGGAAGTAATAATAATATTTATTA
The DNA here is from genome assembly GCA_944472155.2 of Trichobilharzia szidati. Lineage (NCBI taxonomy): Eukaryota > Metazoa > Platyhelminthes > Trematoda > Strigeidida > Schistosomatidae > Trichobilharzia > Trichobilharzia szidati. Next base: position 32,286,242 of record OX235275.1, on the reverse strand, counting down.
GTATTTTAGCTGTTTTGCTCTATTACCTAAACATTTCCCGAAGTCTATTTTCACTGAAATGAGGTAAGATGAACTGAAGTTCAAATATTGTTTTGAATATATGAGATTTTTGCGTCGGTGGCACAGTGGTTAGGACTCTCGCCGACCATGCACATGGTCCGAGGTTCAATCCCCTGCCGACGCACACCCGATATCTAAAGTCGGCCTGCAAAATTTCGGGTACCGATATCCATGCTGAAAATTCCATACTTGTACTAAAAATACGGTGTGGCATCAAGCTGTAATCAAAAAAAAATCTTTTCAAGTATTGGTTTTGTACGGATTTTGTTTGATTGCATGGAGGATTTCATCATGAGCTGACATCAGTTAGAGAACCACTGGAAAACCTGGGAGTACTGGACAGCTGTTTTGTCCTAGTTCGGGACTCTTCATCAGCACGCGCCCACCAGGATTCGAACCCAAGACCTTCTGGTTAGGAGGTGAGCTCGTATACCATTGAGCCACTGAGACCCGATCCAATGGTTAGTACTTGAATTTTAATTTCTACCAATTCATGACATAGCGCGACCATTTCGCAATGTCTTCTTCGATGAGTTACTGCCTCATCTTCAACCTGCTGTACCCTACTGGTCAAGGACCATTGGATCGGGTACCAGTGGTCTACGAGCTCGCCTTGTAACCAGAAGGTCCTGGGTTCGAATCCCGGTGGGCGCATACTGCTGAAGAGTCCCGAACTAGGACAAAACAGCTGTCCAGTACTCCCAGGTTTTCCAGTGGTTCTCTAACTGATGTCAGCTCATGATGAAATCCTCCATGCAATCCCATCTTTTATCTTTTTTATAATTCAGTTGAACATTGTAAGCTCTCCATCCCATTAGTATTTCAACTCACAAGTTATTTGAATTGCATCCACCAGTGAGTTGATGAATTCGAAAAATTTCTTTTAATATATATGCTGTATTTTAGAGTGCCATGAATGTATCTTCCATATATCATCACCATACGTTGACAGAGTGGCGCTGAAATTGTGAAAAGAGATCCATTTGTTGATTATTTACGTTTAACAAGACATTAGAAAATTTGGATTTTTAATTCGCGAAATATACCCATTAAGACATTGAAATAAGAACAAATTAGTTCAGCGAAGAGTCTCTTTTCGGCGAATTCATTCACTTAGCTGTACAGTCGCAAATATATATACAATTATTTTGTGTGTGTGTACATTAGGTTTGTCAAAATCAAAATAACAGTTAGTGTGGGTTGTTGATTATATCATCAAGATAATGAAGAAGTTAAAATGTGTGATTAATACTCAAAGTTGTAACTAAGTGGGGTGAAGATTGGTAAGATGTGAGTAGAGTTACATCATCAAAATAATGAAGAAGTTAAAATGTGTGATTAATACTCAAAGTTGTAACTAAGTGGGGTGAAGATTGGTAAGATGTGAGTAGAGTTACATCATCAAAATAATGAAGAAGTTAAAATGTGTGATTAATACTCAAAGTTGTAACTAAGTGGGGTGAAGATTGGTAAGATGTGAGTAGAGTTACATCATCAAAATAATGAAGAAGTTAAAATGTGTGATTAATACTCAAAGTTGTAACTAAGTGGGGTGAAGATTGGTAAGATGTGAGTAGGGTTACGTAATATGGACATGTTTAGAAAGATTAGATGCTAGTGAAGGAGTTTGGAGACAATCATGAAAATAAACTAGATAATAGGTGAAAAGATTGAATGGGTTAGTTACTAAAAATTGTTATACGAAAATTGCAAAAAATTTGATAACAAAATGTTGATGACAAATAAACTTGGAATTAAACCCACGGTAGTAGGAGGGGGTGGAGAAGTTTCTTCTGTGTGCATAACTCAGGCTTTTCCATCCAAATCGCTAAGGCTTCAGCAATACAAAGTATAAGAAAGCTTGTCGATTTTGGAAGGCTTCTTTTGACTTTATAGATGACTTTGAACGGCTTCTCCTTGCAAATCGAATGACCAGTGTTGAGTATATGCTCAATAATGGCGCTCCTTATTGCTCCGTTGTTACCTTTCCGTAGCCAGGCGGGATAGTGTTCTTGAACTCTTGTTCTTGAGCCGGGTTCGAACCCCGGTGGGTGCGTACTGCTGAAGAGTCCCAAACTAGGACGAAACAGCTGTCCAGTACTCCCAGGTTTTCCAGTGGTTCTCTAACTGATGTCAGCTCATGATGAAATCCTCCATACAATATATGTATTTAATTGGTGGATGGTCACTAGCAGTGGAATCCAGGATGCGCATTTCGTCCTAGTCGGGACTCGTCATCTGGATGTACCTGCATTTCTCAGTGAGTGATGATGTTCCCACTGGGTTCGAGCCTCGGTGGGAACATCATCACTCACTGAGAAATGCAGGTACATCCAGATGACGAGTCCCGACTAGGACGAAATGCACATCCTGGATTCCACTGCTAGTGACCATCCACCAATTAAATACTAATTAAATGCCCAGACATCGTCGAAGCATCTGCTCAAGAAGCCGACATGTCAACCTGAGACCGAGCACTTCGATCCAATCAATTGACGGGAAAAATCTAAAATTCAATTAAACATATATGGTTCAGAGACTTTTCCCACACACACACACTCACGTCAATATAAGCATTTCAATCAGTTTATTGCAGACTTTCATCAACAGACACCTTCACTCGGTACAAAAGATCAGATAGCCGACCAGTAAGGATAAACTACAAGGAGCTAGTGTGATAGAGAATCAGTCAACACAACCTGACGACGAAATAAATATTCGGCGGAAGTACATAGGCCTCTAGATGGAACTCAAATGGGAAATAACGAGTTGAGCATGAATCCAAAGGGGACTTGCAGAAGAAACAACAGCGCTATAGAACAGAGCTCAATAAAGATGGACTGTGTGAAGCCTCATGTTTCTCTGGGTACTCAAAGAATGCGAAAAAACAAACAATCATATTTTATCCAACAAATATCTTGTTTATTTTTGTTTGAAATGTTTTTGTTCAGTTTTGTTTGTTGTTTTTTCAATTTTTCACCTGAACATTGAACAAAATGTACACAGAATATATTTTTTTTCTGTCTCATTTCAACCTAGTGACTTTTAAATAACCACTAGGTATGATTTCATTAATTTTTTGACATGATAAATAAAGAAGAAATATTGTCAAGTTTCTTTTTTTCTTATTTCCCTTTTTTTCATTCCTTCTTATTATAAAGTCTAATGTTGTTTTTTTGTGTTTGTTTTGTTGCTTTTTTTCTTGATGCAATGATTTCATTTAGCAGGTGGTCAGTGCTTCGAGTTAATAATTTCAATTGATCTATACTTGGTTTACATAATTCCAAGGGAGTGGATGGCTTTCCTGATTGCTTTTCACGCCTATCCAATAATGATAAATCTACAAATGGAATAAGCAGCGGTAGTGTTGTTGAACTAAAATAGTGTGTTCGTTTACGATGAAGATTTACTTCACATGTTCTAAATAAACAAAAAGAAAAACAGACATTTAAGATGTATATATATATATATTGAACACATTGAATATTGGACATTGAACTTGAATATGACAAAAAATTTCCCCTCCAGGTATTTAGGCGAGTCAAATATTTTTCAACATATTCATTTAGAAAGATAATCTGATCTGGCTGGCTGGATTCAACATAGAACTTGGCACCGAAGTGAAGCAGTTCGAGTTGCCACGTTCCAAATAGCACACAAAGGTAGACAAGAAAATGAGTGAAGAGAATCAATAGAGTTTTGACAAGTATAAGAGTGAAACAGAATGAGTAATGGTAGAAAGGAATATGAAAGATTACAGAGACTGAATACATCTGCGTAAGCCATTGACAACGATTTTGAGCCATGTCACCTATTGTCTCCAGCCATTGATTCTTAGAGTCCCGAGGGCCCCAACCCGGAAGTCTGCATCTCCCTCCCTACCTGACTCAGTTTAACTGTCAGGGATTTCATGGATTGATGAGGCCATGTTTTTGTTTGGCCACCACTTACTCTTTTCCAACCTGCACCTGTATCAGCTAGTAATCCCCGTCCGTCGGGGGAGGCGATGGTTAGGCATGCGCAGCACGTGACCTAGCCATCTCAATCTATGTAACTTTATAGCCTCCTCGATTGATTTTCCCTCTTTGCCCAACACTCTACGCCTAACGTCAACATTACTTGCCTTATTATACCACCTAACGTGAGAAAGAGATCGTAGACATCTATGATCAAAAACAGTCAACCTTTTCATGTCTTCAACTCGTATTGGCCATGTTTCAGAGCCATAGAGAAGGACAGAGCGAACTGCTGAGCAGTACACACGTCCCTTGGTTGATAGTCGGATGTCACGCCTACGCCAGAGATGGTGTAAGTTAGCGAAAGTAGCCCGAGCTTTTTGGATCCGTGCTGAGATTTCGTCACCAATCAATCCGTTGGTGCTGATACAACTTCCCAAATAGGTGAAGTGGTCAACATGTTCTATCACTTCACTCCCTATCACTAAGCTAGGAGTTGACGTAGTCCAGTCCTGTAGCAGCATCTTACATTTTACAGGGGCGAATCGCATGCCAAACATACGAAGATTGCTGCTCAGGGTGTTCAGAAGACTCTGCATTCTGTCAGCATCCTCATAATCTCATCTGCTTATTGTAAGTGTGATAAGAATGAACCCTGATAATGTATGCCAATCCCTACTTAACACAATAAATCCATAATAAAATTAAACAAAAATAAGGACAGTAGGCATTCACAACGTCAATCCCCACTGGATGTCACCAGTTCAGATGACAACTGACTGTAAGCGTTTAAACAGTTGTTTGAGTTCAAATAGAGTGCCCTGATTACTGAGATATACTTTTTCGACACTTCTTTCATTGCCACAGCACATCTACGTTAATGGAGTCGACTTTCTCCTCTTGGTCAAGAAATATGATGAGTTTCAGATGCATGGAAGTACTCCTATGCTCCAAAATTTGTTGAAGGTTGAAGATTTTTTATCAGTATACCCTCTTCCCTGCCTAAAACTTTCTTGGTTTCCTGGTGTCTGTTTCTCCCGAGTACCCCACTTAATCTACGCATGATTATTGAACCTAGAACCTAAGACACCATATCAATCAAGTTTAACCCCCTATGGTTATGTTAGGAAAATTGGGATAATTAGTGATCAGTCAGTCGACGAGACTGTGAAATTACATCGACTGAGATGGTTAGGACATGTACTACGTATGCCTAGTCATCGCCTTCCTCGACAATAGGCAATGTTAGCTGACATAGGGTCAGGCTGGAAAAGAGCTAGCACATGGTGGTCAAACCAAAACATGGCACCAGTCAATGAAATCTACAACAGTTAGTTTAAGCCAGCCACGTAGGAAGGTGTAGACTTCCTGGTCGAGGTCCTCGGGACGGTAAAAACCAATGGTTGGAAACAATTGGTGACATGGCTCAAAATCGTTCTCAGTGATGGCTGGCGCAGATGCATCCACTCCTTGTGACTCATGATTTCCAATGAAACTGTTTTGTTCTTCGTTATTACTATTCCTTTGTCTCACACCTCTGTTTACTGTCTATATTATGCATTTCTTCTACTTTCTTCTCTTGCTTTGTGTGCTACATGGAATGTAGCGACTTGAACTGCCGCATATATGTGCAAAGTTCTATGTCGAAAACCGACCGACCGACCGAGTGATCATTCATTTTATCAGGTCTTGCTGCTTGGCTTCATTTCAAATTGTAGTCAACATTTAAGACCTTGGATACACTCTGAGAGACAATGCCAGTATCCCTCTTAGGTGGGTGTTGAATTCTGGCAAAGATGAGCACCGCAGTAGACCAGCTGAATTCCTCCATTGAAGTTCCAACTTCCTATCCTGAAGGCTTATTAAGGTGTTATTTTTCTTGCAGACTCGCCAGCTTACCAACTGTGGTTTACAATCTGCATCCTTGATAAGCTCAAATAATTGTTGAGTGTTATCGTTCGCTAAAGTATCTTTTCCATCACTTTCACATTTATCACCCACCACCGGTTTTGATAGTTGTGCAGACTTTTGGTTAGCTTGCTTTTCAAAAAGTTCTGTCACTTTTCATCATGTTTCGAGTTTGTCAGAATCAGCCTTTTTGTGTCAGTCAGTTTGGACGAAACAGCAGAAAGCCGCTTACATTTACTAAACTTTGGATTAAACTTAATCTGATGCTATAGATTGTGAGAATAAAATATTGACAGATGCACTTGGTTTGTAGGGATTTGATTGATTTCTTTTCCTTCACGTTCCCCAGTGGAATATAGGGCTCCAAGCTAGTGGCTTGAAGTTTCTGTAGCAGTGTTTATTTTACAGGATGGGGTTGCTAGCCTCGTGCCCAACCTTTCCTCTTCAGCAGGATTATTTCTGGCTTAGCGAGGTAAAGGAGTGCGTCCAGTGGCCGGGGATCGAACCCCGGACCATGTGCATGGTCGGCGAGTACCCTAACCGCTATGCCACCGACGCTCCGATTGATTGGTTACAAAATTTCATCATGAGCTGAGATCGGTTAGAGAACCATTGGAAGGGCACCAGGAACTACTGGACAAAGCTAGCTGTCTCGTCCTAGTTTGGCAATCTTCAGCAGTAAGCATCCACCTCCGGGGTTTGAACGCAGGATCTTTAGGATACAAGGCTAGCGAGCTCGTAGACCATTAAGTCACTGGGCCCCGATCCAGAGGCCCATGAAGTCCGACTTCTGCCAATTCATGACATAGTGCAACCGCTAGCCAATGTCAGCTCACGATGAAATCCTGTAACCAATCAATCAAATCCTCAAACTAACCTATACTTGAGTTCCAGTGAGATGCTCACTAGTGACTGGCCCTATTCAGGCAGGGTTCTAGCGGGATGTCGTGACCAGTAGGGTGCAGCAGATCGCATGTGAGGACAAATACTCGCCACCGCGGATGACAGTGTCTAGTGGTCGCGCTATTTGGTGAACTGGTAGAAGTTGGAATCTGGTCCCAGTGGCTTAATGGTCTACGAGGTCGCTCGCTCGCTCGCCTTGTAACCAGAAGGGTTCTCATCCTGGAGGAGGGTGGGCGCGTATTGATGAAGAGTCCCAAAACTAGGATGAAACAGCTGGCTGTTCAGTTAGCTGCCTGGTGGTTTTTTCAACGGTTCTCTAAGCGATATCAGCTCATAATAAGATTCTGTTATCAATCAAACGAAATCCGTACAAACCGATACTTGGAAAATTTGCTTCGCTATCTACGTCTTTTTCTTATGATTCAATCAATATACGGGAATATATTTCCTTCACAATCAAGGAGATAACAAGTGAAATGTAGAAACGCCCCCACACACACAAATACACACACTCACGCACAAAATAACAATACTCACAAATTAGGATCCGCTTGAAGTGAATCAGTTTCCGCGGCATTGGTTGTCACCGTAATACCTGGTGGGAATATATCCATAATGCAGGTTTCATCTAAGCCTTTCAAGTCTTTCTCTGCTGCATTCAACTTTTCCCGTGTTTTATGTGATAATTTATGTTTTGATAATCTAGTCTTTTTCATATCATCATTGTCAACAGCAGCAGCAGCAGCAGCGGTGTCATGACGACTGCCACCATCAGCATCAGCATCATCATCTTTAGCCTGATTCACATCCACCTCGTCGTCTTCGTCATCCTCATCGTCATCATCATCAACATCTTTGACACTATCATCTGCATAATCATGACGGATTTTCTTTAAATACTGTATCATACTCTGTTGTTGACGTATACGAAAGTCTTTAGCAAAACGTTTCTCCATATCACTAATATATTCAAATACACTACGGATTTTAAGCATTGTCAATTGTTGCCAGAAATGAAAATCACACAACTCCAAGATAAGTTCAAATAGAATTGATTCAATTGTCTTAGGATCTTCACCAACACCACCAGTACCAACACCAACACCAGCACCTCCACCCCCACCAGTACCATTACTTTGCTCTAAACCACGTAATTCTGGTTTATCTGAAAATGATATCAATAACTTTCCATAGATTCGTCCAAGACTAACTTTCCCCTCGATTGGATTACTGGAACATTCCCAAGCATGAAGAAGGTGAATCATAATGAAAGCAAGCGTATCCATTTGTACACAAGACTGAGATAAGGCTGTATGCTGTACAATACAACGAATTTGTTTATTTGGACGTAAAAATAAATCCAACAATGGTGACTGTACCATACACATTGTAGATGAACGTGAAAAATTCAATAGCTTTCTTTCTAATTCATTGAGAAATAATCTTAACGTCATAATTTTCACATCTAGCCTTAACTTGCCTATTATATGCTTCAATTTATTTTCATTATTCCAATAATAGATTAGCTTGATCAAGGCTATTTTTGCTTCTCCGTACGATTCGTGTAAATCATCAAATAATAAATTCCATGTTGTTTGATAACATTCTGCTTCAGTTTGATTGACTAAGATTTGAATGAATACAGGAACAAATGGTGCTAACAACGGGCGAAAATTTGTAATCATTAATGGTGTGAAAAATATACGTTTTGATGGGTGGAATATACTCACTTTCGTCTGTTCTCTTTGTTGTTGTTGCTTTTGTTGCTGTTGTTGTTGTCGATGTAATCTATCATCTATTTTACTATCACTACTTGATATTTGACTGACACTACTAGTACTAGGGAAAGGAGTACCAAGATCTTTCATCCCACTTATACTACTCATTTGAACGCCACTTGTTGTAGTAGTATCCGTACTTCTAATACTACTACTAGAAGTGATACTGCTAGCACTTACCTCATTCACACTTTGATCTTGTGATTGATACAACATACTTGCTGCTGTCAAATATAATATTGGTGTGGTTAAATTTTTATCTTTAGTCACTGAAATAACTGGTTGCTGAGAATTTATATTCAACGGAAGTTTTGGATATTCATCAACTAATAATTGACTTGTTAATAATTTATTCAGTTTATTCTTTTTATCAGTAATAGAATGTTTGACTGGTGAACATTGAAAACCTTGTTGTTGTTGTTGCTGTTGTTTTAATTTATCATTTAATGTTGTAACCGGTTGTTTTGAATTTTTTACGTCAAATTTTAATGGAGGTAAATTTATCGTCATTTGTTCGGTGGCAGTGTCTGTGAGTGTATGTTCGTGTATGTGTGTAAATTAAAGTCGCTTCGATCAAGCAGATAACACAAGATCATGTGAACACATTTTTGATTGATTGGTATATTTTTTTTAAATCCTAGATAAGACAGACGCCAACCTTGAACATATGTGAACAATTGTGTAACATGTTGATAAATCTTGTCATCCCAACAGAAATCCTGAAAGAACTGTTACTAAGGTGTACCATGAATGTGAATTTTAAATTCGATGGCATACTTTACAGAAAAGTGAATGGGATGGTAATGCGCTCCCTATTGGGTCCCATGCTGGCAGATTTCTTCCTAAGTCAACTAGAAAATGGTCCTTTGAACAATCTTATAAGAAAATTCTCACTGTATTGCCGATATATGGATGATACCTTCATTCTTTTGTGATAATGATTCGGACAAGAACACATTATTATTATTGTTGTTCTCTTGGGTTCCTAGTGGAACATACGGCTTCTGTCTTCTGCTGTAATTTTCACCTGCATCCACGTTACTCCATACTGTTTCAACTCCTCTTCACACGATCTCCTCCATGTCACCCTTGCACTGACGTCCCACTCGCCGCTTCCCTTTCGGGTTCCACTCGAGCACTGGCCTGACGCGCGATGTCACCCAGCGGCCTCCTCAGCGAGTGTCCAATCCATCACCACTTTCTCCTGCATATTTGTTGAGCGATTGGTTCTTGCTTTGTTTGTTCCCATAGTTTCTTGTTGGTGATTCTTTCCAGCCATCGGATCTTCAGTGTAGAGTGAAGACAGTTGTTGATAAAGGTCTGCAACAGAAGAACTGACTGACTTGACGTTTGTATTGAAAATCCGAATTTTGTTGTTGATGCTGAGTGACGAGGATTTCCAGATTGGTTTCAGGTTGATGAATGTGTTTCTCGCCTTCCCGGTTCTCGATTTGACATCCTCGTCCATTCGTCCTGTAGTTGAGACAATGCTCCCTAGATAAGTGAATGAAGTAACCTGGATGTTGCTGTTGTTGTTGTTGGTTGATTATTTTCATAACCTCCATCTAGTCTATGTTCACCTGGAGTCCTGTCTTTGCTGCTTCTTCGACCAGTTTGTCGGTTTTCGCTTGTAAGTCTTCGATTTTGTGTGACATCAAACATAAATCATCTGCGAAATCCACGTCTTCTAGGTGGACAAGAACACAATAATAACTCAATTCAATGAAGTACATTCTGCTATGAAATTCACTTGTGAAGACGAATCCCAGAGTAGAGTTGCCTTCCTAGATGTCTTTCTTACAAGAAAACTAGATGGTAGTATAAAGAGAAATTTGCAAAGGAAATGCACATGAACAGGACAATATACACATTTTCACAGCTTCGTTCCTCTACAGTACAAAAGAAATTCAGTAAGGACCGTCGGCTACATGGTCAGAGGATTGTGCTCAGAAGACCTAATTAAAGATGAAATTAGCATTGTATATGACACCTCAGTTGAAAATAGCTATCCAGAAAAGTTCCTCAGGAAATACATGACCAGAAAAAGTGGAAAAGGACTATTGTATATTCGTAAATAAGAAACCTTTATACGTACGACTGCAATTCAAGGGTGACGCACACCTAATGAAATAATTACTAACAAGTTAACAAGAAAATCTATTCAAAGAACTTTTAATGCCGGTAAGCTACAAGTCATGTTTTCTACACGACCGATGGTGATTCCTCGATTGAAAGATGAAGTACGTAGACTAGACTAGCCAATTCTAATTGTATCTACCAATTCAACTGCGCTTGAGTTAGAGTGAGTTACATTGGCCGTTGCTCTAGGAACTTGATTTTTCGTGCTCGAGAACATCTCCCAGTATGGCTAAGTAAAGGTATAGTGAAAACCATCAACAGTTCGATATTAGACCATCTGGTCCAAACCGGCCACAAAGCCAGCTGGCATTGAAGAATCCTTCTCTGTCATCTACCGGGTGACAAATAAATTGCCAAAAACATCGAAGCACCGCATGCTTCAAACAGCAGAAGCTATGATTCACGTGAAACAACAGTGTTTGTGTGCAAAAGAAGCAAGTCCAGGCAGCCAGTACTACTGCCCTGGCCTTCAGTAGAGACTATAAATTCATGTATTTGTATTATTATCAAATATGGTGATAATTATATTTTAGTGGTTTACACACAATCATAAGTTTTGTTATTGGTAATACTTCGAGCAAAATTACTGCCCGTGTTCACATCACTGTTGGCATTGTTTTGTCTTTTTTAATTCACACATTTATGATTTGTACTCATATATATAGTTCATTTCTATTTTTGGTTCATTCATTTTTGTGTATTCAGAATTATAATCCAGATTGTTGACAGCTGTACTGGTACATGTATATGGTGTGACTTTAATGAATATAGATTCTGTTATAAGCCTCTCTTTCCATTTGGTCATATTAGTTGTTAGAATACAAACATTGTTCCAATCGATATTGTAGTTTTGTCCCATGCATGTGCAGCTATAGATGAATTTTCTTCTAAGTTCTTGTAAGCTTGTGTTCCTGTTGGTTGACCTTTAGTTAGGCGTTTATGTTCATTCACTCTTATTTTGAGTGATCTGGACGTTTGATCCACATATTATTTAGTCGGACAGTCAGCACAAGATATTTTGTAAATCACATTGTTTTTATCCATCATTTTTACGGGATTTTTCAGTTGATTTATTTTATTTTTAATTAGATTCCTCGGTTTAAACGTTGTGCAAATCCCAATATTTTTGAGGTTTCTTCGAATTGCCTCTGATGTACCATTTTTGTATCGTAATGTGACTGTTTTTTGAATTCTTCCGTCTTATCATTCTCCGGTTTTACCCTCTTTTTTTCTTTTTTATATTATCTTTTATAAATTCTTCTGGGTAGTTGTTATCGAGTAACATTTTGAATAGAACGTTTATTTCTTTACGCTGGTCCTCTGGTGTTGTTGTTAGTCTACGTATTCTATCTGCAAGACCTTGTATTAATCCTCGTTTAACCGTGAGTGGATGAGCTGAGTGATAATCAAGGAATCTTCCAGTGTGTAGTTTTTCTGTATAGCGTCGCTTTTATGCTACCATCTGTTACTCTTTGTATTTTGCAGTCTAACATAGGCAGTTCCCCGATTTCATTCTGTGTTTCCATAGTGAATTTTATTCAGTCGACATGACTGTCTATGTGCAAGAAGAATTTCTCAACATTGTTTTTTTTCTCATTATCACTAACGTGTCGTCTACATGTGTCCACCGACATTTTATTGATGACCTGAATGGATTAAGTGCATTCTCTTCCCAAAAATCCATGAATACGTCAGCTATTATTGATGAGATGGGCGATCCCATAGCTACTCCTTCATTTTGTTGGTATATTTTCCCTTCAGATGTGAAATATGTTGTTGTCAGACAGAATTCCACCCCTTTTATTATCTACTGTGTTCTGTCTTTTAGGCCATTATCTTCTTTTAGTTTCTCTTTCAGTGCATTCATGGCCATTTGAACGGGTGTTTTAGTACAGAGACTGTTTACATCAAAGCTGACTAGTATTTCCTCTTCCTCTATTTTAGTGGTTTTTAGTGGTCTCACTAATTCTAATGAATCTATTATTCTAGCTTGTGAGTTGTCTCTTGTCGGTCTTAGTATTGTCGAGAGAAATCTTGATAGCATATACGTCGGTGTGTTTCTAAAGTCTACAATCGGTCTTATTGGATATCCTTCTTTATACAATTTTATCTTGCCATATATCCTAGGCATATTACATGACCCTGGCGTAATTTCAAACCATTTTGACTTACCAATTACTTCTTTCATTGTTTTGTTTGTGATTGTTTCTGCTGATTTCATCATTAGGGTATAGGGGCTAGAATGAAAACGTTCGTTCACCTTTTCATTATATGTTGTTTTTTTAAGTAGTACTGTTGTGTTTCCTTTGTCTGCTTGAGTAATGACAATGGATTTGTCTGCTTTTATGTCTTGAAGTGCTTTTAGTTCCTCCTTCGTTACATTTAGTTTTTCTGCGTTTTACTTTTTTAAGGTTAATGCACATTGTACCCATACCAGTTCTGCTTTTTGCTTGTCATATCCTTCCAGTGCTGTTTCAACCACCGGTATAATCATCTTCAGGTTTTAATCTTTTGTTACTAATACTGATGTTCATCCCTTGCATCAATACGCTTTCCTCTGCTTCTGCTGGCTTTCTGTCTGACATGTTAATCAATCCAATTGGTTTTAGCTACTAGTGTGTTATTCACAGTTTTTGCCATCATGTGTTTATCAGATTTTTTTATTTGTTTCTTCTTCATAGGTAGTTTCTTTTCGTTTTTGTGTAACTTTTGTGCAAGTATGCTTTCATACTTTTCCTTTTCAATTGCTCCTTTCAAGTTTTCTTTTACTTCATTAATATCTTTCCTTATTGTAAATAACTTTCGTATAATTCCATGTAGGTTTTCTTTGATGCATATTTTTCAGGCATGTGTTTATTATTATCTTTCCTAATTTCCCTCTCTGATATTCAGTGTATTGTTATGTTGATCCTGTGGAACTGTAGTCTGTTCATATTACTGATTGACTCGATGTTATTAGTTTTTTTAATCCTTCACGTTCCCAGTGAAACATAGGGCTTCAAGCTAGAGGCTCGAAGTTTCTGTAGCAGTGGTGTTTACTTTTACGGGATGGGGTTGCTAGCCTCATGCCCAACCTTCCCTCTTTGCCAGTTCTATTACTGGCTTAGCGAGGTAAAGGAGTGCCTCCAGTGGCCGGGGATCGAACCCCGGACCATGTGCACGGTAGGCGAGAGTCATAACCGCTGTGTCACCGATTGACTCAATGTTATTTAAACAACATTTGTGCTGTTAATAGCACTAATTCATCATTCATCATAATGCATATGCGAATGTAGAACCTGATGAAGGTAAGGTCATCGAAAATTGGAATATTCTTTGACCAGTGATCAGTTTGTTGAAATTTCTCATGTGGATTTTTGATCAACTTATGAGTATTTTAACTCAAAGATAGACAGGCGAAAATCAACAGGCAGAGAAGACAAGACTCCAGGTGAACATACACAGGACGAAGGTGATGAAGATAAATAACCAAATAAACAACCAACTAACAGTTTTTAAAGGAAGATATGTGAAGTGAGTTACCTCTTTCACTGATTTAGGCAGTATATTTTTTCAAATACAGAGGTGATGAAAATTCCTAGGCAACACTACCAACAGCAACAACAACAACCACAGACAACAGTCAGCATAAATGGGAGGAACCTGAAAGAAACAACCTCCTTCACCTACCTACCTGGGAAGCATCGTTTCAACTACAGGCGAACGGAACTGACGAGGATATCTCAAGTCTGTGTGGAGGTCAACAGCACTCAGCTTGAAAAATAACACCCGGATTTTCAACTCCAATGTGAAGTCCGGGCGACTCAGCATACGGATCAGAGACTTGGCGTGTGATAAAGAGCACCTCAAACAAGCTACAGACCTTCATTAACAGTTGCCTTCGCTCAATACTCAAGATCAGATGACCAGAAAAGATCAGCAATAGGGACTTGTGGGAGCGAACCAACCAGGAACCGATTGTGCAATAAATATGCAGGGAGAAATGGAGATGGATTGGCCATACTCTGAGGAAACCATCAAGTGACATCACTAGACTAGCCATTGCTCGAGTGGAACCCGGCCGAAAGGCAAGCGGCGAGTTGGTCGTCCAAGGACGTAATGTGAAGAGGAGATAAAAGTATGTGGGCAGACCTGGAGCCAGGTGAAAAACGTTGGCAGAGAGCCGAACGCAATGGAAACGTGCAGCTGAAGTCCTATGTTCCTCTAGGAATTAAAGGAAACGATAATAATAATAGTAATTTTCAAATAGAGGGAGATGACAAGAATGAAGATGTCGAAGCTAATCAGGATTGGAAAGGCAACACACACACACCTTCATTGATCTTAAATCAATCTGGAAATTTGTTGCACTTAGCATATAGAAGAACAAGAATGGAATTTTCA
Source organism: Trichobilharzia szidati (assembly GCA_944472155.2). Classification (NCBI taxonomy): domain Eukaryota; kingdom Metazoa; phylum Platyhelminthes; class Trematoda; order Strigeidida; family Schistosomatidae; genus Trichobilharzia; species Trichobilharzia szidati. The sequence continues at coordinate 32,271,115 of OX235275.1, read as the reverse complement.
ACACTCGTGTCAAATAAATCAGTGCTTCTATATGGTTCGAAGACTTGCTATGCGCATCACCAAAATCATTACGGAAGAGCTGATACAAACTTTTTCTAACAAATATCTTCGCTCCATGTTGGAGATGAGATAACCAGCTAGAGAGGATCACCAACAAGGAACTCGAGCAGGCAACTAGCCAACCAAGATCCTATTGCTCTAGCAAATATATATCGAATAAAATGGAGGAGTATCGAACACAGGCTGTACGAAGCTTTAACCGACTCCACCTGGCAGGTAGGTACTTAAGTAGAGCTCGAATAGCAAAAGGACAAGTTGAACCTGTAGGGTAACATGGAATAGGCCGTATGATGAGGGGATCAAAGCCTATGAACAATCGTGGAACTGGCTATAGACGACTACTGAGAACTCGATAAAATGGAGGCGTGCTGCTGGATTCTTTGTTTCCACTCGGAACCTTAGGCAGTAATATCGGTATTGACTACGAAAATTACTCACGACACTGGATGCAGTTGTGTTCCCTAAGCCAGGCGGTTTAGTTACGGAGCTTTCATTGTCTTTCTAGGCAACATCTGCAGAACAGACTTCAATTTGTTGAAGTGATCTTTTAGATTTCTCCACGAGTTTATTGGTCATTTCTCCTTGTGAATGACCCTGAAAATGATTGGTTTTTTCTGTGTGTTTTCACACCCTCCAGGCTACTTGTATTGCTATTGGTGTTGATCGTTTCCTTGACTTGAACGTTGACTCTTTGGTAAATTCTGTCTATGTCAATGCGTCTATTGATTGATGATTCACTGGAACACCAGGCAGGCTTCTAAAAATTCTCTAGCATTCTTGGTGTTTCCTCTGTCTAATATCTGAACGTTCTCCCAGTCGAAATGATGTCCGTGGTTGTCTGTATGTATTGATATGAAGGAGTGGATGTCATGTCTTTTGACGACTAGTTTATGATCATGGATACGAAGACGAAGGGGACGTCCACTTTGGCCAATGTAGTCTTTTTCGCATTTGTTACAATTTATTTTGTTGATAATGTTAATTTTATCTTCTTTCGTCGTCGAGTCTTTTGGTTGACATAGAACTGAGTGGAGTGATTTTGTTGGTTTGTGTGCGACGTCAATTCCTAAAGGGTTGGAAAGGTCTTGCAGTGATTTCTGAGATGTCGTTTATATATGGTAGGGCGATTTTCTTTGTACTTTCCTTGGGGGCCTTTGATTAGGTAGGTTGGCTTTGGGGTAGTTACCTTTTGATAAAATTCCGTGGATATCCATCCTTTTGGAAGACGTCAATGAGATATTTTTCTTCAATTTTCTTAAGGTGGGAGTGCTGCAATGAGTCATGTCTGGCCTTCCTCTTGTGTGTTATTGGATTGTTGCTGTTGTAACCCAGTATTTGGTCTGTGTGAGTTGATTTTCTATAAACTTGAGTTTCTAATATTCCTGTGATTGTTCACTTGACTAAGACGTCCAAAGCAATAAATTGTGCTCGAAACGTCACCAGTAAATATTACTATATAACACTGTGAGACTCTATCAAAATAAAATTTACCCATAATGGAATTACACTTTACCACAGTGCCCAAGTTTTATTCTTATATCAATAAGACGTCCAAAAACGGGATTTTGTATTGGATACTAGTCATATACCTGTGGAAAATCTGAATACATTCAAAATAAAATAATTCAGCAAAGAATATCCTTTTCGATAATTTCTTCTTCTAGCTCTACATTTATATATACATATATATTCATGTACATAGAATATTCTAGAATAGAAGTCATTAACAATACGTTGGTGTTTTTTAAATAATATCGATTTGTTAAGTAAGATCATAATGGAATTACATTTCAAGAAAGACGTTTAAGTTATAATGAGCATAAAAATGTGATAGCAAATAGAATATGAAATAAAATTAAAGAAATTTCCACAACAAATTAAAGACCATTCGAAACTTGATGGCCGAAGTAAGGACAATGTCTGAACCAACATCTTCTTTTGAATACATACATAAGTTAGGCTTCTTAATGTGGTTCCCAACATCCAACCTAAGTAATATGTAGTAGACGAACTCTTAAGGCGAAGTTAAGATTTTTTGGTATGTGATAGATGACTTTGAAAGCTGCCTCGTTAACATCATCAATCTTGTGTTCTGTATCCACAAGATGAGATAGAATAGCGCTATATGAATGGATTTTGTTTGTCCTTTACTTAACCAACCACTTAGAGTGATGTTCGGAAATCCGACGAGAAACACGACTAATTGTACAACCTATGCCACTAACTGCTTCACTCCACAGGAGCAGTTATTAAGAAAAACAGAAACCTGAGGCAATCGCCATCAGACGATTCAAACCAAAATCCATGTAGGCAGAAAGAAATAGCGGTGAATCTTGTCCTGCCTTGGTGACTTAAGATACAAGACAAAGTAGGCAGTTTTGCAGATGAATTTGTTGACGATTAACTCCATTATAGATAGGATTTTATTTTGATAAATCTCACAGTGTTATACAGTAATATTAACTAATGACATTTCGAGCACAAATTATTGCTCATAATCATATCAAGTTACTCACACAACTACTTTCCTTCATTTATATACATGTGTGGAATCCATTAGATATTGGAATAAAATTCAATATGAGATAATGTACATTCAGAAATAATAATACGAGTGTTACTGATCAATTACAATTAGATGGGAAAAAGGACGTATGTTTCTATAATCATAATAAGTTGCTTGTTAGAATGTGTTGATGTGTTTGAATTGAAACAGAAATTTAAGATTATTTATCATTCTCTTCTGATTTGACCGGCGGTAATAATATCTTCCATATTTCTGGTACTTGCATTGAGTCATTTCTGTTGCATGTATTGGGTATAGACTCAATGAACAAGGATTCCGTAATCAACCTCTCTCTCCACCTACCTATATTGCTCTTTGGAATTTTAACCCTATCCCACCCTATTGTGTAGTTGTTTGTTAATGCGTGAAGGGCAATAGCTGAGCTTTTTTCTAAATTACTTATCTTTTCAGGGTCAACCATTCTGCCCTTAGCTAAATTCTTATGTTCTGATAATCTGACTACCCCCAACCTACTAGTATGACCTATGTAATTGACTTCACAGTCATTGCAGGGTATTTTGTAAATTATATTATTTTGTCTAATTGGGTCAACAGGGTCCTTTAACCTACAGAGCTTATCCCTGAGTGAGTTTATAGGTTTGAATGCCACCCTAATTCCAGCTTTATTAAGAATCCTACGTAGGGTCTCAAATGTCCCCTCCTTATATAGTATAACAGTAGAAGACTTATATTCTCTCTTATTTATGTTATCATTACTAGTTCCACAATTATTTTTATTTTTATTTTGGCGTTTTTCAATCTTCCTAATGAATTTTAAAGGATAGTTATTTAACACCAACACCTCTTCTATCTGTTTTATTTCATCATTTAGGTCTTTTCTTATGCTACTTAGTGCCATTGCTCGGTTTGTTAAACACTTAACTAAGCCTGCCTAAACAATTAAAGGATGAGATGAATTAAAGTCTAAACATCTATGAGAATGCGTTGGTTTTCTATAAACACTAGTGTGTAGTTTGCCTTCTTCTATTCGTTTTATTTTACAATCTAACATAGCTAATTCTCCTTCCTCATTTTCGGCTTCAAATGTGAATTTTATTCCCTCCACTAGTGAGTTTATGTGTGTCAAGAAGCTAGAGACATGTTCTGTTTTTAACACTGTGAAAGTGTCATCCACATATCTCCACCATATTTTTGGAGTAGGACTAAATGTATTTAGAGCAATATTTTCCCAACTGTCCATAAATATGTCTGCTACGATAGGGGATATTGGTGATCACATTGTTGACGATTCGATATATCACACAGTGTGAAGTAGTATTATTTACCGGATGACGAAGTTTTGAACACAATCTATTACTGTTTATAATCATGTCATCAGTTATTACTGTACAACTAGGAGATATCTGTCTTATAGTTTTCTTTATTCCTTCCTATTCGTAGCAGGAGTAGTAGAATTTTCCAGATATCCTGGTGGACAGATGATTCGATAAGTAAACCTTCCGTTATCAACGTTTCCCCTCATCTAGTTGTATTAGATTTTGAAAGTGTCATCTTATCCCATCATTCTATTGTCTGGCTGTGTGTAACTGCATATGGTGTAGTGCTATAGTGGAACTATCCTCTAGATTTCTTATCTTATTAGGATCAACTATTCTAGATTTTGATAGGTTTTTGTGCTCTGTTAGTCTGACGGACCACATTCTACTACTTTGACTTGACAACCATTGTTTTGTTCACCCGGCTCCATATGATGTTTTAGAGATCTTTAACGACGAACAAGAAGGAATCAAGAGAACTATAAAACGAAAGTTTTGAAGTTATTTAGTCATAATTAATGCTGTGATTATGTACAGTAATAAATTGTGTTCGAAACTTTATCATTCAGTACAAAAAACAGTTTCACTGTGTGGTATATCTAATCAACAAATTAATATAGAATTACGTAATACCACAGTGCCAAAGTTTTACACGTTATATATTAAGGCATGCAAACTTCCTGTGTCATGTGTTCTCCTCCATCGTCTATCTTGTTCAGAAAATTCTATTGTTTTATCTGAACACTACTCACTCCAACTCCTGTTTTACTACTTCATCTGAATATGACTTCTGTAGTTACGTAACCTGTTGCATTGTTATACTGTTTTTTAGTGAAACTTTATTTCTACCCTACAAAAGGCTTTTGAGCTCTACTCTCGAGAATATTGATTTAATCATCCAGTGAAATAGTCACTTTCGCCCCCCCCCCAAATGTAAGATGATGTTACAGGACTGGACTAGAAATAGGCAGTGAGGCGGTAGAGCACGTTGACCGCTTCACTTATTTGTGGGGAAGTCGCATCAGTCAGCGCCAACGGGTTGATCTCTGACGAAATCTCTGCACGGATGCAGAGGGCTAGTTTCGCATATCCCAGTTTACGCCGTCTCTGGCGTAGACGTGATATCTGGCTGGCTATCGATCAAAGGGCGAGTGTACTGCTCAGCAGTCCACTCCGTCCTCCTTTATGGCTGTGAGACCTGGCCATTGAGAGTGGAAGACATGAAAAGACCAGATAGCTGTCTTTGATCATAGGTGCCTGCGTTCTATGTCCTGTGTCAAGTGGTATAATAAGGTGAGCAATATTGAGGTTAGGCATCGGTCGAGTGCTAGTTGGTAAGGAGGGGAAATCAGTCGACGAGGCTGTGAAGCTACATCGACTGAGATGGTTAGGACATGTGTTACGCATGCATGTCTAGCCCAGTCATCGCCTTCCTCGACAATAGGCAATGTTAGCTGACATAGGTTCAGGCTGGAAAAGAGCTAGCACATGGTGGTCAAACCAAAACATGGCACCAGTCAATGAAATCTACAACAGTTAGTTTAAGCCAGCCACGTAGGAAGGTGTAGACTTCCTGGTTGTAGTCATCGGGACGGTAAAAACTAATTAAGGCTGGAGACAATCGGTGATATGGCTCAAAATCGTTCTCAATGGCTGGCGCAGATGCATCCACTCCTTGTGACTTATAATTTCCAATGAAACTGTTCTGTTCTTCATTATTACTATTCCTTTGTCTAACTTCTCTGTTTACTGTCTCTATAATGCATTTCTTCTACTTTCTTCTCTTGCTTTGTGTGCTACAATGAGGGAGTGTGGCGACTTGAACTGCTGCACATCGATGCAAAGTTCTATGTCGAAAAAACAGACAGAAATAATCAATACTTTTAAATCTTCATTATTTTTTCGGACTGGTCTTCATAGTGGCCGGGAGACAAGAAGGCTTTCACTGACTTACTGTGCACTGGTTGAAAGAAGATTGGGGAAACATGGCCAGAAGTACTATTGTACACTATTAATTTAAGGTTTACAGACAGAATTTGGTACCGATTAGCCATTGTATGTCAATCTGTTTCGTTATCGTTTGAAGAATAAACAATCGTGTTGTCCAACCGTTTTCTGTTGTTCTGTGTCGATTACACTGCATAGTGGGACTAGATGGTTGGAGGCAATCGGCAGGAAGCCTTGGACCTAGGTTTCGTGCTAGTTGGTACTCATCAGCAAGGCGTATCTGCAACCTTGAAGGAACTGATGTCCCATCTAGTACCAACAATTCACAGTGCACCGTAATGGCGAACCACCTAGCATGGTTGCCACATTGCAAACATGACTGATAGAATTCAGTCTTCACCGAAGACAGGACTAGACACATTACACTAGTTACTGACTAGTGTTCAATCAAAAACACTGCATAGTGTTCTGTGTATTAGGCTTAGTCTTCTGCAACCAACAATAGGTCCAAGATCATTGCGACCTCTGAATATTGAAAAGTGGAGCTAATACTGTAAACGGTAGAAGTCAAGAGAATTGGTTAACGGAATGTTTATTAGAAATTTAACATCTCTATCTAAGGGAATTATGTACACTTCATATGCAAATCGTTGATAGCACAGATCTTCCCATGTTGTGCTTCCTACCTCTCTGTCCTTCCTTCGTATTATGTTTCTTTGTCTTCATTTCATGCCCTCCAGCAGTGGTTCATTTGCTGTCTTCGACTTCAGATCTATCTCTAAGCGATTTGATTTTTTGTGTGCCAATTGATGAACGGCTCTTTATATACTACTGATAAATCCTATCAGTAACACATGCTCCCGATTTATCATTTTCGCTTTACTCAAAATATTGTTTATCATCAAAGTGAAAAGAACAAGATGTTCAGAAAAACGCCTACAGTCTGTTAGAGAACAAATTTCGAAATACTGTCTTCGTGACACGTTTGAATTCGTCTACAGGATCAAAGATGTGAAAGTGAGCGACAATCACATGATGTCGAATCTCTTTTCACAAATGTCCCGATTATGGAGATGATTTGTTTCTAATGCAAGTCCCTGGAAGACAACGACTTCAATATCGGAATACCTAGACTCAAGTTAAAAGACCTTCCACTCAGATACACATTCAGTGGTACAATCTATAGACAGCAAGATGGTATGGTTATGGCTCCACCTTTAGGCCTGTTACTTGCAGATATTTTCATGGCAAGTTTGGAAGATAGTCAGTTGGAGCCGACCATCAACAACTTCTCTCTGCACAAAAGGTACGGTGATGACACTTATATCATCTTTGATAACAAATGTGGCCTAAATAATGTCCTTCAAGTTTTCGGTAGCTGCCACCCAACCATCAAATTTACAATTGAAGCAGAAACCGGAGAGACAACCTCATTTCTGGACGTCCGACTAAGAAAGAAGACTGATGAGACTCTGAAGAGAAAGCCCACGTGGAACGGCCAGGTGACAGACTTCTACAGTTGGATACCCATCAACCGCAAGCGGAACCTGATAATCTCTCTTGCGGCTAGAATCTGCAGCCCCAAACCATTAGAAGGAGGGATCACTGTTTTGAGGAAGACACTATCTGAGAATGGCTATCCATTACACTTTATGGATAAACACATAAGCCGAAAATCAATAAAGAACAACCCATCTCTGTGGCGAAGATGACATGCATAAATGTGGTGCTCAAAGGCGACTTTCGTGTCGATACCATAAAGAGAAGAATATCTAACGCTCTGGAAAGAACATTCTTTGATGCTAAATTACGATTGCTATTCTCAAACCGCCCATTGTTCTTCATCAACTCTAAAGATAAACTATAGCACTTGACCACTTCTATATGTATCTACCAATCTAATTAGTCATATACAGCGAGACACATAGGTCTTTCGATGCGCGCTTTATCTAAAAGAGTTAAAGAACATTATCCCGCCTGGCTACGAAAACGTATCCGTGGATCAATAAAGGGGGCTATAATTATGAACATATCATATTCAACACTGGTCATTCAGTATGTGTAAGGGGAATTCATTCAAAGTTATCTACAAAGTCAAAAGATATCTGTTCGGCGATTTCATTCTCATAAGTAGCTTGTGCAATGACATTTATATACATAATTTTAGTTGGATAAAGGTGTTATTTAATTCCGCGTAATAATCACGAAGGCGAATAAAGGTGATAACCATTTTCAACTTGATATGAAACCTCGAAGGTGTGAGTAAATATCGATTAGACGGAGTTGGGTGACAAAATTACACAGGATTAGAAAATTACGTGAGTTGTATGCAAGATAGGTTGTATTTTTTCTAATGAACTCGATGGCCATGGAAACAAATTGAAACAATAATATTTTATCATTGAAAATGTGGAAGAAATTAAAAGAGGATGAGAAAAGGACACCTACGGAAACAAATAACCGAACTAGATGCATTTTTGTTTTATTCCTTCACGTTCCCAGTGGAACATAGGGCTCCAAGGTAGAGGCTTGAAGTTTCTGTAGCAGTGTCTATTTTTACAGGAGGGGGTGGCTAGCCTCATGCCCAACCTTCCCTCTTTACCAGCTTTTTATTACTAGCTGAGCGAGGTGAAGGAGTGCCTCCACTGGCCGGGGATCAAACCCCGGACCATGTGTATGGTCGGAAAGCGTCCTAACCGCTGTACCACCGACGCACACGATGCATAGTAAACTATTATTATTTTTCCCACCACAGGGGTTCAAACCCAGGACTTTTTGGTTACAAGGTGAGCTCGCACACCATTAGTCCGTTGTGACCCAGTCCAAAGGCCCATGCATGCCAACCCCTCATGCTGTGAACAGTCAGTCGCAAAATAGGACGAAACAGTGCATCCAATTGTTTCTCTGACTGATGCCAACTCGTCACCAAACCAGTATTATTATTATATTATTATTATTATTTCCTTTAGTTCCTAGAGGAACATAGGGCTTCAGCCATGCGTCTCCATTGCGTTCGATTCTCTGCTAGAGTTTTCACCTGGCTCCAGGTCTGCCCACATGCTTTCATCTCCTCTTCACATGATCTCCTCCAGGTCACCCTTGGACGACCAACTCGCCGCTTCCCTTTCGGGTTCCACTCGAGGGCTTGTCTAGTGATGTCACTTGCTGGTTTCCTCAGAGTGTGGCCAATCCATCTCCATTTTTTCCTGCCTATTTGTTTCACAATGGGTTCCTGGTTGGTTCGCTCCCAGAGATCTTTGTTGCTGATCCTTTCCGGCCATCTGATCTTGAGTATTGAGCGAAGACATCTGTTAATGAAGGTCTGTAGCTTGTTTGAGGTGCTCTTTGTGACACGCCAAGTCTCTGATCCGTATAGTAGTACTGACTTCACATTGGAGTTGAAAATCCCGATCTTATTTTTGACGCTGAATGATGTTGTCCTCCACACAGACTTCAGAGTAATGAAAGCTTGCCTTGCTTTCCCGATCCTTGCTTTGATATCCTCGTCAGTTCCGCCTGTAGTTGAAACAATGCTTCCCAAGTAGGTAAAGGAGGTAGTTTCTTTCAGATTTTTCCATTTATGCTGATTGCTGTCTGTTGTTGTTGTTGGTGTTGGCCAGGGATCTTCATCACCTCTGTTTTTTCTATGTTCACCTGGAGTCCTATCTTTGATGCTTCTTCTGCCAACTTGTTACTTTTCACTTGCATATCTTCCAGTTTGTGGGAAATCAGGCATATATCATCGGCGAAGTCCAGATCCTCCAAGTTCTTTGTGTGAGTCCATTTTATGCCTGTTTCCTCATTGCCCGCTGTTTGTCGCATTATCCAGTCTACTGCAATCAGGAAAATCATTGGCGATAGTAGGCAACCCTGTCTTACTCCTGTCTTCACTTCGAAGGATTCCGTGAGCTTCCCGTTGTGGATTACTTGGCATGCAGCGTTGTCATACAACTGTTGGATGAGATGTATAATTGTCGGCGGCACCCCGTAGTAGCGAAGTAGTTGCCAAATCACCTCTCGATCGACACTGTCGAAGGCCTTTTCAAAGTCGATGAAGTTGAGATAGAGAGGTGACTGCCATTCCAAACTTTGTTCAATGATGATCCGTAGTGTGGCGATTTGATCAATACATGACTTGTTACTCCTGAATCCAGCTTGTTCTGGTCGAAGTTTTTCATCCAAGGCTTGTTTGATCCTTTCCAGGATGATGCGGCTTAGTATTTTGCTTGGGATGGAAAGGAGCATAATTCCGCGCCAGTTCTTGCATTGACTTAAGTCTCCTTTCTTTGGTAGTTTGAATAGGTATCCTTTCTTCCAATCCTCGGGTACTTTGCCTTCTTTCCACACTTTCTCAAGTAGTGGCGTCATCAGGTCTGCTGTTGTCTCTGGGTCGACTTTCAATGCTTCTGCTGGGATTCCATCTGGTCCTGCTGCTTTCCCAGCTTTCAGCATCTTGATTGCCTTCAGGACTTCTGATTTCGTCGGGGGGTTGATGTTCACTGGTAATTCTGCTTCCGTTGTTGGTATTGTTGGGCGCGTTGTAGGTGGCGGTCGGTTTAGTAGTCTTTTGAAGTGTTCAGCCCAGTGTTTCCTTTGCTCCACTTCTTTGGTGATTGACTTTCCATTTTCATCCTTCACTGGCTTAATTTGTGACGAATTTTTGCCTGAAAGGTACCAAGTTGTTTGGTGAAGTGTTGCGAGGTCTCCTTTGCCTGCAGCTTGTTCTGCTTCATTGGCCATGGCTTCATAATACTTTCTTTTGTCTTCTCTGGCACTCTTCTTTACTCCTTTGTTCAGTGTATTGTAGCTTACATTCAACTCCTGTTTCTGTTGCTCGTCGGTGCACTGCAGAATTTTTTGTTTCACCATCCTTCTCTCCTCTATTAGCCTCCAAGTGTCCGTAGTGAGCCACGGTTTGTCCTGTCTCTTCTTTCTGCCCAGAACTTCCATGCAGGTTTCACTCCATACTGTTTTCAGGTTGTTCCAGTGTTTTTCGACGCTGACCTCTTCACCAGTGTTGATTTTTGTCTCGGCTTTGTCCTTTATACTTGCAGTAAAGATATCCTTTGTATCCTGGTCCTTTAGTTTTTGAGTGTTGAACTTGGCTTGTGGTCTATCTGCAGCTCCTGTTTCTCTGAAAGCCTTTAATTTGAGTTGGATTGTTCCTTGTACGAGGTAGTGGTCTGAGCCAACGTCTGCTCCTCTTCTTGCTTTTGTGTCCAGTAGGCTGCGCCGCCACTTCCTCGAGATTGTGATGAAGTCAATTTGGTTTTTGGTTCGCCCATCTGGTGACACCCATGTAGCCTTGTGAATATCCTTGTGTTTGTATACGCTGCCACCAATCACTAGTTCATTGAAGGCGCAGAAGTCGGCGAAGAGTTCTCCATTTTCATTCATCTCTCCCAGAGCTTCTTTACCCATGATGAGTTCCCTTCCTGTGTTGTCTGGTCCCAGTTTGGCGTTCATGTCTCCCATTAGTATTTTGATGTCACCGGCTGGAGTATTGTCTATTGCTGCCTGCAGTTGTCTGTAGAATTCTTCTTTCTTTTCGAGGTCTCACCAAACCAGTAATACACAATCAATCATATGAAGTTTTCCATTCACAATTCACTTTCATTCAGTAAATACTATCAACACTGTGTATTAAGGATAGATTGTTCTTCACCTTTTTTTGTTGGCAATTCAACTAATTCCACAACTATAGGGGTCTCCTTAAACAGCTTCTATTGGTGGAATCATAAACAATTGCATTACTTGACCCACCTACAAATATAACCACTGAAAACTACTGATATTTTGCTTTAAAACACTAGATACCAGAGATTAACAAAACTTTGATTATTTTCCATCAGCATTCTTCCAGTCACATTTCTCTTCTTATATTCTGGAGGTTTGAACAGAGTAGGGTGCAGCAGGTCGTTGGCGGTTAGGACAAATACTTGCCGAAGACATTGGGGCTAGGGGTCACGCTATGTCGTGAATTAGCAGAAGTTAGAATTCATGCACTGGCCATTGGATCAGGTCCCAGTGGCTTAATGGTATACGAGCTCGCTCGCTCGCTCGCCTTGTAACCAGAAGGTCACGGGTTCGAACCCTGTCGGTGGGTGCGTACTGATGAGGAGTCCCAAACTAGGACGAAACAGCTGTCCAGTACTCCCAGCTGGTTTTCCAATGGTTCTCTAACCAATGTCAGCTCATGATGAAATCCTGTAACCAATCGACTTTTTAGTACAATCATTCACCCCCCACCCCGTCCATTCGATTCTCCTTCCCATAGAAAAAACCAGTCATCTCCTTGAAACACTGTCATATAGTTATGTAGCTATCACCTCCTTTAGATAGGTCTTACTCCCTGACATCTTACACAAGTCAAAGGGTGAATATGAGTGTTCAGCAATCATCATCAGCAGACTGGTGGATATGAACATCCGCCAAACGGAGTTAGATAACCCTGTGCAGCACATGCCTTCCACAATCCGACAGGCTATGAACCTGTTTTCATTGCCGATAACCATTAGAACACAAATCCCCTAGTATCGCTGTTCCATGCCTTGTCGGTCAGGCTTCTAGTTAAAAGCTTACAGGTCGCGTGACCAATTACAACAATCAGCTATCTTGAGCTTCACACGTCCACACAGGATTTCAGCACTCTCACAATATTATATACAGCATCTCTTGGCGCCTGTAGTCTGTGTTGTGTATCAAGTGTATGTTCAATTAAATATGAATAATCCAACCAGTTAAGTCTAGGCAATAAAAAAGATGGACAAGGGAACCTAATTACCAAAAAGAGAAGAAGCAAAGAAAACAGTCGGCTAATCGCTTCAAATGACTATTGAATCAACCATCACCTGCAACTCGACTAGAAATACCGCAAACACCGGGCACAGAACTACCACTGGACACTAATTCTCCAATAAAAACAGAATTCTTCAATGCAGTCAAGCGACTGTCCTCACCCAGTCGCGAAGGCAGTGTAACTAGACAGGATTCTTTCTTAAAGCACTGAAAACTCACCCACAGACTACATCCACTATTGTAAATAGTTTGGAAGCAAGGGAATTTGCCTGCTGATCAGAAAAAAGACTACCTGGTCAAATTACGACAGAAGGGCGACTTCTGCCACCACTGTAAGAAATGGCGCAGAATCATGCAAAGCAAAATATGAAGTAGCATCATTCCAGAGAGGATAAAGGATGCATAACTCCAACCAACCACCGGAACAAGCTGGATCCAGAAAAACAAAACGATGTGATAATCAAATCCCAACGCTATGTATCATCATCAACGAACAGAGCACTGAATGCCAGTTAAACCTCTACCTCAATTTTCTTCGTCGATTTCGGAAACTCCTTCGACGGCATTGACCACGAAGTCATTTGAAACTACTCTAACACTATGGCCTGAAGTGAGAAAATCTTTATCCACCTGATTCAGCAGCTGCCTATGCTGACAATACAAGGTGTCAAGTGATCCACAACGTAAAACTCGGCGAGGCGTACCAAGGGAATACAGGAGTAGGACAAGACTGCTGGCCTCCCATCGACGGTTGTATTCCTTATTGCTGTACACTGGATTATGCGAAGCAGCGAACCTGAGGAGCGAGGAGAGGAAAATATTGGACCGATAGCAAGACTAGACATGATCTGAACACGGAGGTGATACACATAACCAACCAACTAACAAGAACAACACGTACCAACCACTATCGACGGAATAAATTTGAAAGAGGTGTCACTTCCTTCATTTATTAAGGCAGGCAAAACCCTTTCAACTACGGGAGAAACGTATGAGGGTGTCAAAGCCAGCCACAATCAAAAAGCCAACATAAATACTCATCATTCTGCAATCACTTGACAAATCTTTAGTGCATTCACCAAACAGGAAAACATTCGGATTTTCAACACCAGTGTTAAGTCAGTCAGTTCTTCTCAATGGGTCAGAAACTTGTTCACCGCATCACGAAAAGTATTTCCAACAGCCAGCTGCACAATTTCACCAACACCTGCCCACTTTCTTGGTTCCACAACCGAAGATCAGATGGCTGACGAGAAAGAATTACTAACAAAAAACTCTGGCTCAACAAAATATGGTGAACAAAATGCATATGAATTGTGGATTGGATCTACGCTGAGGAGACTATTCAGTGACATCATGCGTCACATCACAGCTCTCGAATAGAACCGCGGTGAGAAACGACCAGTCGGGCGTAGGTACGACGATGACATGAAGGAGGTTGAGCAACTGAAAGCCAGCTAATAGGCAGTCGTGGAGGCAGCTAAAAGCGAAGTGTGCAGTGAACACAGTGAAATGGGAGATGTCCTCTTGCAGCCCTGTTTTATACTCCAAACCCAAGAGGGAATAGTTATTACGATAAAATAGTTATTAATACATCAGGAAGGAATGTTTTTTATACCTATGCGTTCCAGGTGGAACATAAGGCGGCTTCAAGCATGACCTACAGAGTTCCAATAGCAGTGGTTTTCTCTACTGGGTGGGCTGGCTAGCCTCACACACCTAACTTAACCTTGCCCCTTTGTCTGGTTTACAACAACCCGCTGGCAAGAGAGGTAAACGTGTGAGCCGACTGGGAATCGAGCCCCGCACAACAGGCATAGTCGACCACCATCCTACCACTGAGTCACCGATGCTTGTCAAACAGCAGGACGACAAAATTTGTTACACATACAAAGAGGCTGAGTGAGTGTGTGTCTGTCTGTGCGTGATGGAGAGAGATACAGAACTAAGGCTAGTGCACACAGAGAAATTTGTCTTTAATAATTGTTTTCTTTAAAAAATAGTACTGTACAGGAATACATAGTAATCTGAGAACAAAACAAAAGTAACCAACACAGTTATATACATAAAGGAATGGAGAATAGTGATGAGATGAGATGAATAGCAGTCATACATGTTGTTCACCACTATTATAATCATGAGCAACTAGTCCTTCGGTAGGTTTTACGCATCGATAGGGCATCTATTTATAGGGGATATAGCAGCTTATACGAGGAAGAGTACGTCCGGTTTGCTGGTGTGCATGAGAGGTGGATGATGACGAAGCATTGCAGGATGATGGAGGATCGCAGCTGTCATCATCTGGAATTAATGAAAATATTTTGAAAAAACAAATCGAGTTACAATGAATGAATTTCAAAGCATTTACTACCGATCAGTATATACATATATATGTATACAGTTATTAACAACATCAATGCTGTTTTAAATTACATCAACAGATTACCGTTCGATCGAAAGCGTCAGTAAGGGAGAGAGAGAGATAATATGCATTAATGTAACACTAAACTGACTTTCAGGTCAACCAGGGGGGCAATCACATGGAATGTATGCAATTATATGCTCAACAGTAGGCCAGAGTACCACCAGGAGTGGCTGCTTCGACCTGTTTCTTCTACCCTCCCCACACACACACACACAAAACTCCACTTGATTTAAACCAATCACAATAACCTCTGCTGTTTTCGGTCATTGATTCGATACCCGATTGAGACTGTTCGATGCTAGCTGGCCTGCTGGCTAGCTTTGTGGTATGTTTCGGACGAGGCGATCTAACATCAAACTATTCGTGGTTTTAACAACACTTTTATTCAATCAAACTGGTAGGTGTTCCCAAACCAGCACGAAAAATCAGGTTCCTAGAGTTATTGACGCCAACAATATAACTGACTCCAGAAGAGAGCTGTTAAATTGATAACTACAATTACAGGAGGCTAGACTGGCTACTTCATCTTTCACTTGAGGAATCACAACCAGTTGTGTGGAAAATATAAGCTGCAGCTTCCCAGCATTAAACATTCTCTCAGCCGACTTTTGCTCAACTTGTTGGTTATTACTTCCCTCGGTACACCATCAGTCGTATATTCTCAGAGATTCCTTGTTAACAGACACAAAAGAATTCTTTACCAGTGTGTTGGCCATGTGTTTACTGGTGAACTTTCCAGCCTAGCTGTTCCCAATTAACGTGTCGTATGATATAACTTTCAATTCACCTTCAATCACATCTTCTGAACAAATACCTATCACGGTACAGCTGAGTCTCTCTCTTTACCAGATTTCTTCTATTCCGGAGAGAAACAAACCTCTGAAAATATGTATATTGATGGGTATATGTGTGATCACGGACTGACTGATATCAATCAGTCAGAGAATCACTAAAAGCCACAATGTACTGAAAAGCTCTGCTTCGCCCTAGTTTGAGATTCTTCAGCAGCACTCACTCATGAGACCCTATCACCACCTAGAGATCGAAATCACAACCTGAAAGTTAAGAGCTGAGCTCGTTAACAATTCAGTAGTCACTAAGACGTAGCAAGAATTCACAGGCTCATTGAATCTCTTAGCCAGCCGAAAGGGTGAATGCTTAACCAGCTTGATTTCGTCGTAACCTGAAGGTTGTTACGACCAGGACCGACTCATTGGAGTGCTCTGAATGCAGGAAACTGATCTCTGCGTCCTACTTTACAGCCGTGCGAAACTTCGTTGACCTACTCTCTCACAGTCACAAATATGCTCCAAAGACACTTGAAATCTATGTGTTCCACGTTCTATTCAACAATTTATAAAATCATAGAAACTCAAGATTACCTGCCGATACAGTGCTGCTGAGCAGCTCTACAGACGAGATAGTTTTTCTGAGTACAAAACAAGTAAAATGTAGAACAAAGTTAGTTAGCCAAAATTCAATTGTAACCACAACACGGTTTCAGAATCATGTTCAGGGCGGGATTCTCACCTCCATTCACTCAAACAAAATCACATCGCAAAGCAAAACACATCACCAGTGTGTATCTCACAACTACACACAGAATCATTCAAGTTAGAAATGAAACAAGCAGGAAGAAAGACAAGTCATTTATAAGGAAGGAACAAGCCAACAGATGATAGGCGAATATCAGAACAACAATGAATATACAACAGTCTAGAAGGGAAAGGAATAATAACTACACGGTTAATTGAAACAGTCATATAAGTAAGTATCGATTTTGTAATTCAATCCTTCAGGAGGGATTCTTTCAAACAACTATTTCGTCACAGAGGTCCCAGGTTCCAAGACCAACGGTGATGTCGACAATGTGCATTGGTGAAGACAGTCTCAAGCTCATACAGATAGAAAGCAGCTGTTCACTACTCCCCCCTAAGCTTCACAGTGATGATGATCTGTCCAACTCATGACGACTGTTCCATGACAAAATCCATATCAAAAAGAGAATTTATATATACTTATTTATGTATTTACAGCAAAAATCAACCCTAAAAGCCTCCTTTCAGATAACACCAAAACCACCCTAACCCTCCCGCCTAGTTAGGGTTTCTCAAATTAATCAATTTTCACTGAATCGACATGCTTCGTCCATTCACAGACTATATCGGCCTCAGAGTTTAAGTCTAGATGGAAAGGCTATCACTCTCAATGGGAGATGCAGGTAAATTAGGCAGGCAAGCCCATAATACGACAAAACGCGTGCGTGCATCTTCAATTCCCAACTACAATAACCACCCACCGTCAACTGCTAAATATCATTCATTGTATATTAACCCTTTAGATATTTTTGTGCACGAAATATTACAAAAACAAAACCACAAGAAATGAATACTGAAGAAGAGATCGAAATTCCATACGATACTGACTACGTTGGATCTGCTTTACACAACTGAAGTCTATCACTAATCTACACTGCATCATTATGGACTAAAACATTTTTATGCCATTAACTGGCACTGAAATCGGAGACTTTGTTGGCAATCTATCTGGGTCAACATTACGCCAATCAGTCAGTCATATCTTCATTGTTACGACGTCATGGAATTTTCGTCGAAATGTTACAATCTCCTAGCTGACAAAGCGATCAGGTTGAAAAAATAAATAAGTTATGCGAAAATCAAACAAGCAGACAAAGGTGATCAAGCTTACCCTTCAATTTTTGCAATAATTCCTTGTAGGCTGCTTTATTATCCTCACTCAATTTACTCTTCACTGCCGAAATTTCAGAATGATTACACAGTTTTATCTTCTCCTCCCATTTACTGTGTAGGTGACTGTACCGCTCCAATAATTTTCGATGAAGATTTTGGTATCTTTCAAAGGAGGCTTCTGTTCCCCTCACTGACCATATGTGATAGGCGTCCTCGAAGTCTAACTTCAATTGGAGCGTCTTATCATCCAACCAGTCAACTTATGAAAAGTAAAAAACATACTTTTTAGGAATATATATATAAAATCTTTTAAATCTCAAAAATAAAATTGTTTTAAAAGTCAACTTCACTCAACCCTCTCTTGACCGCCCCCGCTGACAACACTTTAGCACGGATATTAACAATAGGCAGATGTGGCATTTCCTGCTAACTTATATCATCACTGGTGTGCAGACGTGATATCCGCCTATTCATCAAAGAATATACATGTTCTCAGCACCGGTACTGTTACAAGAATGACAGCAGCTTGTACCTGCACTCAATCCTTCCAGGTAAACCGCTTTAAGTTGTCGATAAGTTCTGAGTAATTGTATGAGTGCTGGTGGAGGAGGTGTGTCATGGATGATATTTCTAACCTTATCATGAAAGCTAGGATGGCATATGCAATCTCGAACAATCGTGAAGCCAACTAGAAGGGACTGCAGAGAACACGAGATGAAATGGAGATGGGCTACTTACTGTTCAACGCCTCGATACTACACTACGGATCCAAGGCACAAATAATCAATAAAATATTACAATAATAATAATAATCACAATAATTGATTTCAATTCTTACACTTACCATCCATGGAATCTCTCAAATGCCGCTTGTCTTCTATAAAGCCAAAATCTACCATTTTTTGACGCAGATAATTCACCAGCTGTGCAATAACTGGCAAATCGCATTCTGAGGCTAATCTGAGCAAGTGTTCAGTTCTAAAATGGAGACACAAATGTCAATAATACTACGGTATATATATATATATATATACGCATACATATATGATATATACTTACACTCAATCATCAAGTTGAAACAAGGCAGCCACACGCGCACACACACAAACGGATACAAAAGGTGTTTACACAACAAACAAAACGAAAACAACAACGATAATGGAGAAAATCAAAATAAAGAAACCGAAGATGACAAACATGTACACATACGTTCACATTTATCAGAAGTGTGAATTTTGAACCGCCTCTCACCCACCCCCTTCCTTGCCTTCATCATATTCAATTAGGCAAAAAATAAAACATAAACGATTCACATATCTATGTGGAAGTGTAACAACATTATATTAAGAGAAGTGACCCCGCTTTCCCTTTCCATCCCTTATCCATCTGTATCATCACTATTAATTATTATCATTATTATTGTTCCCTTTGGTTCCGAGCGGAACAGAGACCTCTTCAACAGCAGCACATCTCCACTCTGTCCTATTCTCTGCTGTCCTCTTTAGCTGGTCCCACAATTGCCCATAGTCACTCATCCCCTACTCCTGCTCCTCCTCGCCCTCATGATCTCTTCCATATCACCATCGGAAACACACTCAACACGTCATTTCCCACTCAGGTTCCACTCGATGGCCTGGACTGGCCTGCACAGAGGTGTCACCCAAAAGTCCCCTCATCAGGTATCCAATCCGTATCAACTTCCTTCAACGCATTTGTTTTCGCCTGTTGGTTCATTCACAGAGTTTCTTGTTGCTGATTCTTTCTGACAGACTACGCGATCTTCAGTATGGAGGCAGCCAGCGAAGGTGAGCAATTGTTGATAAATGTCTACACAGTAGCTTGTTGAAAATGCTTTTCGTCACGCCTTCGCCGAGTTTCTGATCCATACAGAAGAACTCACTGACCGACTGACTGACTTAACATTAGTGTTGAAAATCCGAATTTTATTATCAAGCTGTACAACCGAGTATATATATTTATGTATATAGCCGTTAGGAAATTATGTCCCGTAAGGAAATTTAAACAAGGCTGTGAATACACAAAATAGTAACAGTAGTATGCAATATAATTAAAATGTTTGTGATTATAATCATGGTTAAAACTCAAATGGCAAAACAAATAGTCATACATAGAATAGGTTTCAGGTTTAATATCAATTGGAGGAGTACTGAATAGCTAGCTGTTTCATCAGACAAGTTTGCGACTCTGCAGCAGTACGCATCCACCAACACAGGGGTTAGAAGCCAGCACTTTCCAGTTACAAAGTGAGTTTGTAAATCACTCACAGTCACTGGATTCAATACAAATTCTGCCAATTCATTCATGATATTACCAGAGCAACCGCCAGCAAATGACACAGGCGAGTAACTGATCTCTGATACCTAACTTGATGGACTTCGCTGGTCACCACTACTCACTAGAACCTCGGGTAACTTTCCGTACAGAGCTAGTCACTAGTGAGCACCAGACTAATTATCAGTTATTAGTTTGGTGGCACAGTAGCAGAATGCTCGCCAAACACGCAAGTCGTCCGCGGTTCGATTCCCGGCCACTGTAGACACTCCTTTACCTCGATAAGCCAGGAATAAGACTGTTGAAGAGGAGAGGTTGGACACGAGGCTAGCATCTCCATCCCGTAGAAATAAACACCACTGCTACCGAAACTTCAAGCCTCTTACTTGAAGCCAGCCCTATGTTACACTGGGAACGTACAGAAATAAACAAAATTGGTTTGTAGGGATTTCATTATTGATAGGAGGTATTAATGTTGCAAGTGGGTGTACAATTAAGAGGAGTAGGAGGCAGATAAAAGACGTCATATAACATGATTTGAAATTTGATTGGACAGAATTCAACATTGCAAAAGATATTGCGATTCAGAATGATAAGTTGGACAAGAGAAGGAATACCAGAACAGTTCAAAGTGAGAGGCAGAGACAGGAATTGAACACACTTCTCTTGTACACAAAGGTCTGGCCTGGATTCACCAATAACCAAGGCCTCCACTGTCTTTAGAAGTTTAGAACTAAGAAAACGCAGCGAGTTAGCATGAATTCTATAGATGATGATCTTAAAATCACTGTCACGCTTGGTAGATTAATAGAAGCCGATTAAGTGTGTTCCAGAATAGCGTTTCGCACAACCTTACTTTTTCCTTTGTAAAATTATGCTGGAGAATATGTTCGCCTATACGTGCAGAAACCATTCTCTGCCCACTTTACAAGAGCAGATAAACTGATACATGCACACAAAGGCCGCTAGACGATAGGGAGCTTATCTATTTTTACAGGCACGGAGAACAACTTACAGTCAGTGGAGGTCATCTGTGGTTTTGCAGCAAACAACGTCTCACTAACTGATTTAGAGAGAGAGAGAGACAACTTCTAAGCATATCCGAAGCCTAATCAATATCTCAATTCAAAATTCATGAAGATAGTTCTCTTGGGAGAACCGAGTCAATGACCAGTTTGCATTACTTATGTGAGTACCAATAAAACATTTAAATAGAAATGAGATATCTACACAAACACCCACACACACACACAAATGCACACAGCAAAGAAAACCAAGAGACTTATACACCTTCAGAAAGATAAAGAACTTCATACAGACGATTGCCAGTGAGTGGACAGTGTGTGTGTGTGTGTCATTTTTGACAGCGAGATTGGAATTTTAGAGTACAACTTTGCACAAATTGCAACAGTACGAGTTGACACATTCACACTAAGCACACATAAGCACAGGAACAGACTTCAAAAAGGTAAGTTTAATGAAGACAAATGTACGGAAGAGAAAGCATAATTACCTAGAGGAACATGACTCAACTCCAACTGAATCAATCCTGTCAGTTAAGATTACTCGACAGAGAAGTTGATAGCACATATGTGTCAATGTATAACACGGTGTCTTAGCCATCTCAATCGATGTGACTTTACAACATCAGTGACTGACTTACTCTCCTTATCTCACAATCTGTGCCCAACGATTTTATACCAGTTAACATGGGAGACAGAATGTACACGTGTCTGTTCAAAGACAACTAGCCTCTTTAAGTCATCCACCAATTACTTAATAATGCACAGGTATGAAGTTTGGCAATATGGACGAACAGATTTCCATATTGGCTTTTCCTGGCAATTATTTGAACTTTCAACGCTAAGATTCTAAATAAAACGAGTTACAACCTGAACCAACACAGACAAAGTAACTTTTAACACTCTTACAAAACTTAACTGAACCATTCATCATACAGAGATTCTATACATAGTCTACTGCATTCGGACTAATGGGACTAAATTTTCTCCACCCCTGACCCATCAGCCTTACTAGCAATATACAATTCCACTCATGAATGAGCTAGTCATCGACAGTACTAATTAGGTGGAACAAATTCATACCATTCAAGTAGAATTTCACAGTGAGGTGTAGACTATCTACCTGGTTGGAGTTATCAGAAACTCTGAGAACCAATGGTGGTTTCAGATTGTTAGTGATATGGTTGAAACCTGTTCTTATTGGTTTACATGTATTCGCTTGTTTGTAATCTGCCAGATGGATTAATTAAGACGTCATAATCCTTTGTGTGATTATTCTTTCTTCTGTATGTAGTGTGTGCGTGTGTAGCGACTTATGCTGTTGCACTTTTGTGCAAAGTTCTTCGTCGAAAGTTCAGTTCAGTC
Organism: Trichobilharzia szidati; assembly: GCA_944472155.2. Classification (NCBI taxonomy): domain Eukaryota; kingdom Metazoa; phylum Platyhelminthes; class Trematoda; order Strigeidida; family Schistosomatidae; genus Trichobilharzia; species Trichobilharzia szidati. The sequence goes on along the minus strand of OX235275.1, from coordinate 32,248,652 downwards.
CAGTTCATGTAGAAATCTGAGTAGTTTTAATCAATTCTGAGTTGTACTACCTACACTCTTAACACATAATCGATACTGAGATTTTACCGGTCAATAAACTTTCGGACCTCTGATGTAGCCTCCTATAGTAAAATCGGATGGTTGATATGCTTACGATAAACAACATGTCTACGCAAAACAGACCTGAAGTAACAAATTATATTTTGGTTTTTTCTGGTTAATAGAGGAATGTCAGGCCACCGAAACATGTGGAAGTGTGATACCAGTTGATTTCAACACCGTTACCTGGAATAAAATATGACAAATACCTAACGTGATATAAGAATTTGCCGAAAATATATGCATATATATAGAAGTCAGCAGTGAGAACTTTCCAAACCACTTACCTTAATTCACTCTTTTTAACCCTTTTTGGTGACATATGTGTATGACTGAGTGTGAAAAAGTCAAAAAAGCACCTAAAATCTTGAGAGAAAAAAAGGAGACATACGTTTCAGATAACGACAACAAATGTAAACAAGCTTATCATAACTATGACATAAGCTTATAGCGACTGACTGACTGACAGGTTGAGTTCCAACAATACAAATTTACACAGAAATGCATCAGTTCAAAATGCCACATATTTGTTTGCTCATTTCTCTCTGAAATTAATTATTGAGGAAATCAAGGTCACTATTTTAATGAGCCTAAAATAGAAGTTACAACTGGAATGAATAAACATCTTGAGTAATTTGAAGAAAGCTTTATACCTCTAATCAGTTCCTCTAACAAATAGAAGTGTAACCCAACGCCCAATAAATGAAGTCGTAGACAGTGAAACAAACGAATTTAATCATAGAACAATAACTTGCTAAACTTCAGTGATTAGAAGGCGATGTGAAAATCGGTAACCAACACGATCTCGTAACATTGCATTGACAAGACAAAGGCTATCACCACTATCACCAACCATGATATTCCCAAGTGTGGTGGACTGGATTATGCACAACACCCACTACCTAGGAAGCAAACAAGACAAAAACATATTGGACCGATACAAAGACTATAGAACATCTCAACTTTCTGCACGATCGATGTCTAATGTCACATAAATTCGAAGACTCACAGGCGAATAACCAACAAACTAACTGATGAACAGGGCAGCGAAGATACGACTTCAAGCGAACATACAGAAGATGGAAGTGATGACAACAACAACATGCACCAATCACTATCAACGGAATAAATTTCAAACAGGTCACTTCCTTTACTCATCTGAGTATGTACCAGCGTTTCAAATACACGCACAAGGGACGGATAAGGATGACAAAACCAGAAGCTGAAAGGCTAGGCAGACCTCCATCGCTCTAAGATTAGTTTGGAAATCTTCTCCTCTGACTCACCTTACATAATAAAATTCGCATTTTCAACACCAACATTCAATCAGTCACTTCTATATGCGTCAGGCGAAACACAACAAGTTAGCAGGAGAAGCAGGCAGAGAACACACGATTTCACACCTAACTTACCAGGCTGGGCGCGCACGAAGATGAAGTTGAGTTAACATTCACATAAACAAATGTGTTGTAATGATTGAAATGAAACAGTCAGACCTTGTCTTTATCCAACTACCCAGTGAATAAATACAGATTATATTACATTCCGGCTGAAATGTGCCTTATCCCATGCAGTTCAGCTGTATGTTTGCGCTACAATGACGAAATCCCACACTTCTTCCCACTTTTCCCGTGTTTCCCGTATTTTCCCACATTACCCATGTCTCCGGAAAATAATTGCCCACGTATTTCCACTTTACCCATGTTAAAACTGAAAACAGACCACTTCTTCCTAATATACCCAAATTTGAACGACTGGACTTATATGTCACGTTGGGTTGAAATTTCGCTTGGAAATTCTTTTGTGAATAAGTTTTTTATAAAATTGTGTTATATGTTATCTGGATTGATGGGAATTCCCATCTCCTGGCTAATTATGTTGGTGTCCGCGTCATGTGATCTGACTGCGACACACTCTTGGCATATTGATTGCAATGATTAGTGTTTCAGGCCGACTGTTTAAAAAATATCGGTATAAACAGGAAGATAGCATAGTCGGAGGGTAATGTCATTTACACAAATAGTTTACTTTGTGCAGAAGCTTCACCTGTCGGCATAGTATAACTCAATGTAAACTTTACGTTTCAGTATATCTATCCCAATCGGACAAATACGGGGAAAATCGTGTTAAAAAGGGGGAGAAAATGGGACGTTCCATTGAGAGAAAAAGGGAAAAAATAGGGTTATGATAAGATCTTGCTCTTTTTTATCAGACATCGCACATTTCCTCCGTTTTCGCCACACTTTCCCCCTTTCTTGAAGTCATAATTTCCCCCTAATTAGCAGAATTTCCCCCTATTGCTTGCATATTTCCCCCCTATTACTCGCAGATTTTCCCCCTATTACCCTCATGTTTGCACCCTAATCAGCAGAATTTCCTCCTATTACGCGCATCACTTTTTCCTTATTCTCTTTACGTCAAATAACTCACAACTCGCAATTCAAATAACGGTTCGTTATGAAAATAAATATATTTCATTTGTTTATTGGTCAAAGGAAAAAAAGTTGACAAAAATTCGGCAAATTAATTCTTTAGGATAAATGAACAGTTAGAGTTGCAAATGATACACACAAGTAGAATGATTGTCTTTTAATACGAAGTCTGAATGCAAAATTACACCTGACCCCCATCATCAAGTAGATCACTGAACTATCCTGAAAGGGAAACAAATTATTAGTGAGCAAGGTAGTAATCAACGGTGACACTTAAACAGACATTTGACATAATGATAATGATATATTAAACGTATTTATTCAGCTTCAAAAGTTTACTTAATTATTGAGTACAAATCAAATTATTTGTTTACATATAAATACTCACACTGAAGGTCTTTAAGTGTGAGTATTTTTGAATTTTGAATTTTCCCATGAACATACGACAACAATTGAGTCATTGTAGACAAACCATGTACTCTTGAACCAACTGTCTTCCTAAACACGTAGTTCATATAATTAATAGCAGTAGTAATCATAACGTTGACAATTATACGCTACTGGCAGTTGCATTATAGATTTTTACAGCATTTAATTTAATTAAATTGTTACTTACAGCGCAGATCCTCTGGTCACTCTTCTTATTGTCTACAGCCACCTGTGAAAAATAAAAACAGAATTTCGTTGATTGACATTCATACAATGAAACGGTTTGTAGTATTGTAACCTTAATTTATCAAAAACTGTTTACTTACTCTTCGCCAGCTCCCCCTTTTTTCTACACGATCACGTACGTCGTGGAAGTAAGCCTTAGCACTGTCTTTCAAAGTCTTCATAACTTTGTCCTCGAGCATCGTAGCAAAAGCGAACTTGCTAACAATGATGGCTGAAAGAAATATTTAAATAAAGCGAGCTTACACGTTATAACTTTATAGAAGTAGCATTTTTTGAGGGCTAACTTCCTTGGTGTTCCGCACGCTGTGAAGCGACTTGACAGCTTAGGCTCCCAAATGTAATTGATCATTCGTCTCAACGAAGACTGTGGATTAAACGATAAATTCCCAACCAGTTTCGTCATCTGAGCGTAATCGAAGGTTAATTGTAAACTCACGAATGAATCTATGAATTTCGGGCTTTTCAGTGACGCTTCCAGTTGGTTAAACTCCTCTTCAGTCGCCAAGGGGAATTCCAGTTGACTATTGTCAATGGACGACTTCCCGGTTCCCAAGATGGTCACGTCGGTCGACCTATTTATCGAGACCAACTGCGTCACCAGTTTACTAAGGAACTGTACTTCTCCTTTTAGGGACTGAACTTCTCCTCTAAAGGACTGTAACTCAGTTACCACTTTATTAGGTGAATCAGTGTTTTCCTTACTGCAAAGTAACCAGTGATTAAAAATAACATACGTAGTCTGCTTAATTGGCTGTGTGATTGGTGACGACGTCGCCACTGGCATTTGTTGACAGAAAGTGCTGAAGGAATAAGAATATTAAATGAGTGCGCTACCTGGCTGTCGGTGCCATCCGATAAAACTTTTTGTGAGACAGTAGGTAAACTGCTAAACTAAGTCTTTGGAAGTTGCAGTATATTCCGGGTGGCATTGTGTCCTTAAGTAAGACAGGTATTAGGTAAAGGAGGAAGATGCGACATTCAGTGGCCTTCCACCGACTAACTTCAGTGAGCCCCTACACTTTCTCGGGAAGTCCCTGGGTGTCATTCTAGCACAAGCTAATATCTTCCCGTCAATTTTTTCAAGCATGGGCCGGTTTATGTGCATCTCCTTTTTTTCAGTTAAGTCTTGCCAGAGACTTATAAGGTTCCTCACTACCCCTAAATAGACTGAGTGAATTGGGTCAAGAGGGAAGCACTTAACCATACCAGTGTTTAAATCCTCAAAAACACACTGTCCACGGTGGTGACTTGACTGTATCCTTTGACGGAAGCTGTTATCGGTCCGAATTGGAAAAATTCCATTTTCGAATGTCATTCTGCCATCAAGTTTTCTCCCGGTGACCGTGCATTTGTCGCAACCTGCACTGGCATTATGGCCTACTATAAATTTCACGTCCGCTCTAGCCGGTGCATCACGTTGAAATGCCTATTCAGTCTGGTAATGTGTATGCCTTGACTTAATATATCCCTCAGCTCAGATACTAAGTCATTGCATAACTCTTAATAACTGCTAGGCTTGCTAGCACCACCGTATATACCTATCAGGAATACACTACTGAGGAACGGTGCCGTAATTTTACCTAACAAGGGCCAAAGCTGCTGGTTAGAAGACTTCGAGATGGACAATCCGTCAACATTCAACTGCAGATCAATCTTGTTGGAGGGACTTTTAACCACAGACATCTCCATGTAGTGCTGCAAACATTTCTGGAGACCGATGTGGCAATAGATTCCGCCTCCAAGTAGCATGTAAGGACTACGATTTGACCAGTTATACGTTTAATATATTTAGACAAAATAAACCAACGCTGCTTACTTCTATGACGCATTACCTAAAGCTACCTTAATATAGTTTCCGCTGAAGGTATTCTCCTATAGCTACTACCTTAGTGAGCAACTTAAAGTTATATATATATATTTATTCCTGTTTATGCAGGAACATACCAATTGTACAGGCATGGATAAGTTATTATATAAATTACACATATTTCGATGTATGGTGAATTTACAGTTTGTCTGTTCTTTCTGACATTACAGTCAGTCGGAACAGTCTGCAAAATAGTCTGTCTGTGTAACACATAAAGAGATATAGAAATATTGTCTTCGCATTAACAAAAAACCCAGACATCAGATGAATGTAATACAAATATTTGGGAAAAATAAAGCTTGAAGTCAATTCTCCTATATAACTTTGTTGTGAACAGCATCCTTGACTTTAAGTTTATTGATGTATTATTTTGAGGTCAGTGATGTATTTATTCCATTTTTTCAGCAGTCTAATCGTAGTTTTATAATAGGAAAGGAATTCGATCGTTGATACGAAAACTAGATAAGGTCATGTTAGATTGTTTTACTGCATGAAATGAGGCTGAGGTCGATTCCAGAACTATCCATTGGCGCCATTTGTGGCAGCATGACAGACTGTACACGTAAGTTGAGTAATACATTGAAAACTGTTTGAAAACCAGTTGCTTCTTTATTTCAGATCAAGAATACTCCTTGTACAGAATGTTTGCCAGCGACTTCAAATGGTAGCATCGGATCTTTCATGGAATTTGAGTGTGAATTTACTTAAATGGTCATTTCAGTTTAAATGTAGGGTTGTTCCACCTCGACCAGGAGGTAAATAGAAGAGTAAGCTCAGCAACAGAATTCCAGAAAGAGAAAGTATGCGAACATGAAAAGAACATTAATGTTTCATGCATATATAATAGTTATCTCAATTGTATTACACTGCATAGTAAACATTACCTATATTGTAGTTGTTTTTCATGTATTTTTGTGAAGTCTTAGAGTTTAGTTAGCGTCGATATATCGTAATGAGTCTATGCGTTATAGTGTTCTAATAGCTGATGCGTTTTAGAAATAAGTGGTGCGGTCTGGTTGGGATAGTTATTGGGATGAAACAGTTTATATAGCAAGCGTTTGAAGCTTATAATAGAGTGACAGGTCCTTATTTCTAGGGGTAAACTGTTCCAGATCTTAGAATACATGACGATGAAGAAGTTTGCACGGAGTGCTGTTTTACAGCTTTTCCTAGATACTGTGCACGTTTGGTTACGAAGGTTGTAAGAGCCTTCCGGTGAGAACTGTATCTCCTTGCTGTCTGAGAATGATATTTTATGCAAGACTTTAAAGAAGAATGTTAGGTTAATGCTCAGTCGTCTCATCCAGAGTGGGTCGATACCTAGAGTTATACACCTCGATGTGTAGTCCTTTTCGCAGTCAAATCCTAGTAGTTTGGACGTGAAGTATCGTTGGACACTTTCTATTTTAAGTTTGTCACTTACGCGAGTGCTGTTGAGAATAAATGGACAATATTCCAGTAGTGGTCTGACACAAGTTTTATATAATAATAGTTTCGCTTCGTAGTTGTGGAAATTCCTGAGTATGCATCCTAAGAGCATCCTCGATTTACGCGTCTGTGTCGCCACTTGCTCAGAAAACGTCAGGTCACTAGAGTACCTGAGTCCTAGGTCAACAACACTTTGGTGTTTAGGCAAGTCAATAGATTCAAGTACTAGTTTGATATTTATTGAGGGTGCACCGAAACAGATCCAACCACATTTTTTAAGGTTGAATTTGAGGTTCCATGTGGAGGACCATGCAGTTACTCGATCTAGTTCTTCCTGAACAGCATTCTGGAAGTATCCTAAGTCATCACAGTGGAACGTGTAAGCTACTTTAAGATCATCTGCAAAGATGAATGGTTTGCCAAGTGAGAAACAGCTGCATATGTCGTTGACATATAGAGTGAATAGGAGGAGGCCCAAGACGCTACCTTGAACTACTCCAGAACTGACTGGACTAGGCTTAGAATTTACAGACCCCAGTCTAACTACTTGGGACCTATTGTTAAGGAATGATTCAATCCATCCTAATAATGGGTCACGTATTCCTGAGGAGTTCAGCTTATTTATTAGAAGCAAATGGTCAACGCGGTCGAAGGCTTTGGATATGTCGAAGTAGATGACTAGTGCTAGTTGTTGTTTGTCTCGGCTACTAGTTTATAGTTAAAGAAGTCAAAGTGACAGGTCATGCATGATCTGGATTTTAGGAATCCATGTTGGTTGGGACTTAGAATATTGCAGCTGAGCATATGTTTGAGAATATCACCTTTAACTATTCTTTCCATAATTCTAGATGCTATGGGTGTAATATTGATTGGCCTATAGTTGTTGACTTCAGTTTTCGATCCGCATTTGTGTTTGGGTATTATAAATGTGGTTTTCCATTTATCTGGATAGGTTTGGCTTTCTAGGGACATTGTAAAGATCTTAAGTAATAATAGAGAAATGTCAGAACCACCGTGTTTATAAAAATACGATGGTATGCCGTCAACACCAGCACTACTAGAGCTTTTAAGAGTATTAATGGCTTGGTTAATATTAGAATAAGTGAAATGAACTGTACTGATTTGTTTCAGCGCTGAAGATGAAGGGAGTTCCATTGTAGATTGTAAACCGAGAAGTGGACTTGTGGGCTTAAGGTAGTTAGCTGCAAACGTCTCGTTAAACAGTTCACACATGTCTGCATGGTTGCTGTATAGTTTACCCTTGCTTATAAGGAGAGAAATTTTATGGCTTTGGCGATTCATTCGTTTCTTTAGGATTTCTGTGAGAGCACCTACTCTGGTGGTGCTGGCTAGTGCGGTGCATTCTTCATTTCTCATACGCAAGTTATGAGCTTGCGAGATGGAGCTAAGAGTACTAAGTATCGACCCTAGTGTGCTAAAGTCGTGTCGTCTGAAGTAACTTGTTGACAGTCTTTTGAGTTTTGAGCGATCTTTTGGTTGAATAAACTGCTTCTTGAATTTTGAGACTTTTACTGTTTGCAATGGGATCACAGCGTCTAAGCATGTGTTTGAGTTATAGTAAAAGATGTCTAGAGCTTTCGGGAGGTTATCAGTATAGAAGTGCTCTCTCCATTCTGAGGATCTTAACATTGATTTCACTAGAGTCCAGTCTGCCTTACTGTAGTTCCTGTATGTTATTTGTTGTAAAATAGGGGTATGGGCTGCATTGCTACTTGGTGGAAGTGGCAGTGCACACAGCACTGTTTTGTGGTCACTCCCTGAAAACTCAGAACCTACTAGGGTAGAAAGGGGACTTATATTGTGGCAGAAGATTAAGTCTAGTACGTTATTACTTCTTGTAGGGGTTGTGACAGTTTGTTTCCAGCCAAGTATATCCAGTGTGCCTAAGAACTTATCAAATTTAGTTGGGCCTGTGGGTATATCCCAGTTGATTTCTGGTAAGTTAAAGTCTCCACATAGGATCTTATGATCGTAGTGTAGGGTGGATAATTGTTCCAGAGTATCAATATGTTGGGTCTCCTAACGACACCGTTCCTCAGTAGTGTATTCCTGATAGGTATATACGGTGGTGCTAGCAAGCCTAGCAGTTATTAAGAGTTATGCAATGACTTAGTATCTGAGCTGAGGGATATATTAAGTCAAGGCATACACATTACCAGACTGAATAGGCATTTCAACGTCCGTTTGACAGCCATAATCTGTGATGCACCGGCTAGAGCGGACGTGAAATTTATAGTAGGCCATAATGCCAGTGCAGGTTGCGACAAATGCACGGTCACCGGGAGAAAACTTGATGGCAGAATGACATTCGAAAATGGAATTTTTCCAATTCGGACCGATAACAGCTTCCGTCAAAGGATACAGTCAAGTCACCACCGTGGACAGTGTGTTTTTGAGGATTTAAACACTGGTATGGTTAAGTGCTTCCCTCTTGACCCAATTCACTCAGTCTATTTAGGGGTAGTGAGGAACCTTATAAGTCTCTGGCAAGACTTAACTGAAAAAAGGAGATGCACATAAACCGGCCCATGCTTGAAAAAATTGACGGGAAGATATTAGCTTGTGCTAGAATGACACCCAGGGACTTCCCGAGAAAGTGTAGGGGCTCACTGAAGTTAGTCGGTGGAAGGCCACTGAATGTCGCATCTTCCTCCTTTACCTAATACCTGTCTTACTTAAGGACACAATGCCACCCGGAATATACTGCAACTTCCAAAGACTTAGTTTAGCAGTTTACCTACTGTCTCACAAAAAGTTTTATCGGATGGCACCGACAGCCAGGTAGCGCACTCATTTAATATTCTTATTCCTTCAGCACTTTCTGTCAACAAATGCCAGTGGCGACGTCGTCACCAATCACACAGCCAATTAAGCAGACTACGTATGTTATTTTTAATCACTGGTTACTTTGCAGTAAGGAAAACACTGATTCACCTAATAAAGTGGTAACTGAGTTACAGTCCTTTAGAGGAGAAGTTCAGTCCCTAAAAGGAGAAGTACAGTTCCTTAGTAAACTGGTGACGCAGTTGGTCTCGATAAATAGGTCGACCGACGTGACCATCTTGGGAACCGGGAAGTCGTCCATTGACAATAGTCAACTGGAATTCCCCTTGGCGACTGAAGAGGAGTTTAACCAACTGGAAGCGTCACTGAAAAGCCCAAAATTCATAGATTCATTCGTGAGTTTACAATTAACCTTCGATTACGCTCAGATGACGAAACTGGTTGGGAATTTATCGTTTAATCCACAGTCTTCGTTGAGACGAATGATCAATTACATTTGGGAGCCTAAGCTGTCAAGTCGCTTCACAGCGTGCGGAACACCAAGGAAGTTAGCCCTCAAAAAATGCTACTTCTATAAAGTTATAACGTGTAAGCTCGCTTTATTTAAATATTTCTTTCAGCCATCATTGTTAGCAAGTTCGCTTTTGCTACGATGCTCGAGGACAAAGTTATGAAGACTTTGAAAGACAGTGCTAAGGCTTACTTCCACGACGTACGTGATCGTGTAGAAAAAAGGGGGAGCTGGCGAAGAGTAAGTAAACAGTTTTTGATAAATTAAGGTTACAATACTACAAACCGTTTCATTGTATGAATGTCAATCAACGAAATTCTGTTTTTATTTTTCACAGGTGGCTGTAGACAATAAGAAGAGTGACCAGAGGATCTGCGCTGTAAGTAACAATTTAATTAAATTAAATGCTGTAAAAATCTATAATGCAACTGCCAGTAGCGTATAATTGTCAACGTTATGATTACTACTGCTATTAATTATATGAACTACGTGTTTAGGAAGACAGTTGGTTCAAGAGTACATGGTTTTTCTACAATGACTCAATTGTTGTCATATGTTCATGGGAAAATTCAAAATTCAAAAATGGCTGAAATTAAACGCCATGTACAAGGTCATTGATGGAGTGAGGCGCTCAAACGTCATTTTTGTCCATGTTAGTCGGCCATGTTGGGTTGCAGTTCCGTTGCTGTTCGTTTTCACATCGATTTTTCCGTTTATGCAGCACTTATTCACCACGTATCTTGTTGCACATTGTTTACAAATGTTGCGTTTCACTTCATTATTGTTTCCGTTTCTGTTAAATTTAGTTTTTTCGTTTGTTTCGAAGGTTTTACCAGCAGGTCAGTGCATTCATTTCATTGTAATTGTTTCATACGTTGCATTCATGCATAGTTTCAGGTTTTTAGTTGTTTTTCCGCTAATAATGAACTAGTACTGTCTAGAAGTTTCGGAAATTATGCGCATGAGCATGTTTGGGTGGCGGAAGCAGTTGTTTCCAGTTCAGTTTTGGTTGCAGTTGTTGTTACTAGCTCAGTTGCTTACTTAACATGTAGAAATCTGGAAAAAACAATGTCTGTCACATTCATGTTTACAGCATGCAGCAATATACTAGTCAATCTGATGAGGAAAATACAATCAGAGTTGATATTAGCAAAGTTTTCGAAGAGCAAATTAAACCTGAAGAATTTAGAACCTGTGATGATGTTGAAAAAGCTTTGAAGCTTTTTGAGAAGGTAAGCACAGTATCAGTGTGTCTATTATCAGTTAACAAACACCCGATATATTGTGAAAGAATCTAAATTAAATAAGGATGAGCCACATGTGAAGTATGACTATGCGGTGTATGTATGTACTTTTGGATACAAAAGGAAATCCGTAAGCAATCACATCCGCCTTAGAGGGTAAGTTTCCTGTGGTTTTTAATGTCTTACGGTGTAGATCTAAACACTGTGGTTGCATATCAATGATACGAATCCGATATCATTGCAATGAATTCATTATACCATCTGTATATATGATTCATAATCACTATTGCACTCGTGATTATTTAATGAAGGATGCTAGAGCACGCAAATTAGATGAGTCTGAACTTTCTATTGTTAAGTCGATGCTGTCTGTTTCATCCGATCCTGGAAAAGTTATTGAATACGTTGCAGAACGATTCAAAAAAAGGATGACGTACAACGATCTACGAAATATAAGAGCTACTGTAGTTGAAGGTGAGACTTAGATGTACAAGAATAACCTTTCAGATTGTGATTTACAGTCAGTGGTTTTTCCAGATTACACCAAGCTGGGAAATTGGTTATAATTCGGGGTGAAAATGACGGAAGAATAAAAATAGCATGTTTTAGTTCAAATAGGCAAATCGAAATTTACCACAAATTCCCTGAGGTCGTGAGTTTCGATTCCACCTACAACACTAATAGAGGAAAGTAGGTGTAAATGTTTTCTACATCAAATATTTGAAGCTATAAACTATTTCAATTTGTTGTTACAGACTCTCATGGAAAAGGTCTGCCGGTTATGTTTGCATGGAGTAGGCAAGAAAGGCTGGATGATTTAACGACGATTCTGGATAAATTTAAATGTGTAATAGGTACGACTTCCAATACAGAAACGTTTGTCATGGATTGCGCAAAAGCATTGAGAGGTGCCGTTGAGACAACGCACCCACTTTGCAATATAATATTGTGTGCATTCCATGTTTCTCGTGCTATGCGTAAAAAGGTAAGTTTTGTGAATTTCAAAGATTTTGTAGACAAAAAGTAGGCTTGTTAGGCAGTACCTGTCGAGTATGATTCGCGAGGAATCAATTCATGGGTAAATTTCTGAAACTGATCATAAATTTATTTACAGATTCTACACATACCTCGGTCTCATACGGCATCTGGATCCCCGTTTTGCGAGGTATGTACACAGACACTGGCTGCCTTTGAAGAAACTATGGGCAGCAGCATTCAACCGTAGTGTTTTGTCACTTGGCAATAACACTAACAATCGCGTTGAAAGTTTACACAGATGGATGAAACGAAATTTGTCAAGAGGTATTACACTACATTAATGTATGTGGGAGGTGTACCGCTGGAGTGACAGGAGGTTGCGGAGGATTGTGGCGAACGAGATGTGAACATAAGAGTGCTAGACAACAGGATACCTAGTTTGCAACCCTTACTGTCAAAATTAACAGAGTATGCCGGAAAAAAGGTTATTGCAGATTTCAGAAGAGTAAGAAGGGCCCGCATTGAAAACCGTATTTCCCACAACGTATTTTTCGTCGACGGATTCACACACCCAATAGTTGATATGGCGAGAGGTACATGTACTTGCAGTGTGTTCACCACCTGCAAGTATCCTTGTCGTCATGTGGTAATCGCTCATCTGACTTATCCCCATTTTGAAGGTAAGTGAGACGCACATTGATCTTACAATACAGTTGATCGCGTTCTGAGGAATTGTCGACGATGGATGCTTGCTAACAGAAATCCACTACCCGTATTAACTGCTGCACCGGTAACACGAAACAGTGACATCGAAAACTATCAAAAGTTGAAGCGGAAGTTTTGTAGGTTTCTTGACGAACGGGTAAATGCAGGTTATGTGGAAAAAGCAACTGCCTATTTATTGTCTCCGTATAACCGGTTAAAGGAAGGAAAGGAGGATGTATGAGACATCAGTGAGAACGTGGAATGGCCCTCTTTAGGGCCACCAAATACTGATTTCATTGACTTCATCAGTTTTACTTTAAATTATGAAATCGGATAAGTAGGGTAGGAAGAAATTAATCCGCAATCTCAGTAATGATTGTGAAGATGGTTTCCGAGTAATTATGAATAGTGAATCTGTTGTGGAGATAGGATATACATTTTTTACCGAAAAAATCATCTGAATGTCCTATCTAACCTTATAATTCTAAGACAGTGTTAAGTTGGTTAATAAGGTTGTAGCTGTAGGAGATTGTATTAGGCCACTTCTGATCATGCAAATAAGGTTGTATCTGACTATGAATGACTTGTTGGCTTTGTACTGGGTAACTTCTACACCCAAGAAGCACGATTATATATATATAGAACATGTATCCGCCCCAAACTTGAATATTGTGCCCTCGTGTATAGTAGCCTAAGGTCTGCAGACTGAAAAAAAATCGAAAGTGTTCAGAGAATCCTAAGAATATCCTCAGGTATCGATGTATCTGGTGACCTAATGGGTTCCAATTTTCCAGATCTCCGAATTCACTACTCACTTAATTATCATTTACCTACCTCAGAATAATCTTTTTGTTTACGCACTGTTATACTCTATGTTAACTACCTATGCCATTATTAAAGCTAAAACTTTCTCTTTGTTCAGAAGGAAACGAAACGAAGTTTGGGTTGTCGCTCAACTTTGACGGTGACCTTAGTGGAGGGTTCACAATTTAACATTTATAAGAACCTGTTCTGATTGAACAATTCAAACATTTGAAAAAGTGTAAATTATGATACTTACGGATTGTAATTTATAACATAACTGATCGTGCCTGTAAAAGTGGCATGCATTTCTTGTAAACATATCCGTTTCTACGAAATATAAATTATTATTATCCCCATGAATGGTATTGAGACGATTAGGTAGCAAAGTAGAATGTTTTGCGATTGAGAATCGTAGTCGTTGTGTTTCGGATTCATATCGCGCATCCGATTGTTAGAACCCTATGGATAAAGCTTTTTCCTCATTATGATATATACAAACCGTAAGCAGGCTGTCTTCGGTTAAATTATTTTTACTTTTTAAGTGACAGAAAACAGTGAGTCATTTGAAGCGATAGGATAAATACCTCTAAACGCTTTCGCGAAGAGATTAGGATATGTTTATTTTTCCGACTGGGAGACGATCTTTTTACCCAGAAAGCTCTCAGGATGTCCGCTTTAACTTTGTAATTCAAAGATAACGTTGAGTTGCTCACTTAGGTAGTAGCAACAGGAGATTATTTTCAGGGGGAACTACTTTAAGGTAGCTTTAGGTAATGCGTCATAGAAGTAAGCAGTGTATGTTTATAGTGTCTAAATATATTAAACATTGTAAATCTGGTCAAGTCGTAGTTCTCACATCTGAATTTTTTAAATAATTAGATGCACAAAGGCGTGAGTTATTTAATATTCATAAAGTAGATATGCAAACACCGCAGTTATTGATCATAGAAATGATGGATATTAGATGACATCACATGATTCAACGGCATATTAGGAATAGATGAAAATTGTTTCGTTGCAACTGGCTAGATAAGGCGATTTTAGCGTATCGAACAGTACAGAATTATTATTCCACTTGCTAAATCTTACTTAGTTTTTACAATGTGCTACTGTACGGAAACAGACACAAAATCTTACGAAGTGCTAAAGTAACAGTCTCATAATACTATAGTAAATCTCCATACTACTAACTAAGCTTAACATGCATTGATCCGAATTCACTTATTACAAAAGCACATAGTACTGCGATGCACTGAAAAAGTCTAGATGAAGTAGAATTGAAGAGTATATTAAATATTTCATTAATTTACAAAAGAAAATCCCGATGAAGAGTATTAACGTTAGTTTGACCGAATGATATTTCCGCTGGTTTCATATTCCACAACTTCCGTATACCTGAAAAAAATAGAGCACATGTAAGGACTAGCATAACATGAAGTTATGAAAGATAATTCTACATATTAGCACACACTATGAATACACTGATTCTGTTAATACTAGGTAATATCTCATGCAAATGAAAGTATTTGTAGTCCACAGCTGGTTTTTACATTGACGCCGTTTCCATAAATAGACCTCATATGTTTACCAGTATTAAAGGATTATACGCAAATAACAAGACAATCTTTGAAGCTTCCATACTGTTGAGGCGTCATACTCTCATTAACCTTAGTTGCAGATCAACTTCACACTGAATACGTTTACATTAAATGAAGTATTGCAAATGTGTAACTTAGAAATTGATCCATAATCTCAGTAATGTCTAATGAGCATAGTTTTATGAATCCTACAGAAATTACATTCTCATATTTAGGAATCTATAGCCATCAAATATAAGCTGAACATGCCTCAACTCTAAGCAACTATGCACAGTGTTAGCAGCATAGAGAAACACTTAAAATATTGTAAGATACGCAGACCTGTTGCGTTGATGAGGATAACAATGACATATAATGCAACCTAGACATTCGATCGTGACACTGCATCTCTACTGCTTCATGTTAATGGGAAATTCAGGAAAAATTCATCACCACTACTGGTGATCAAAAACAGTGCAGCATTAAGTTTACAGTGCCAGTGAGAATGGCATAACATACAGTAGATTGATAGTAATAGAGCTGACTAGATTCAGTTCTCATAATCCACACAATTCATGTGTATAATAATACTATACACTGAATTAATGCACTAAGTGGCACAGTAAGGAAATTTAAACGAGTGATTATCTTCTCCACTGCATTGCACTTACAATAATCATGACAACCACCTACGTTTGCCAGCCAAGCAGTCAGCTTAGCAATGGCACAATATCAATAAAGTTGAGGTATTTTTTATACATTGAGTCCAAATAACTCATATAACGATACACCAAACAGTGCAAATATACATGAAATGCATTTAGAAATAACCTCTCAACCTACGATAATTCCTGTCCAAACACACATACGGTGAGACAAATCCACATGATTACTTCTATTCCCACAGAAGGTTCTGTTAGCATTTACAGGTGATTTCGAAGTACTGATAGAATTCTTTTGTCAAAAAGGACTGTTCTTCACACGAAAATAGGCTGAATTAATATCCTGAGACGTGAAGTCTCCATTGAATGATACCATGACGAAAGGTGCAGCATCTGAATACAGTAGATTATTTGTGTAGATGAAATTACCCTTCAACTATCCTATCTTTCTCATTATATCGATATTTTGATACAGTCCGCCTGAAACACTGATCGTTGCAACCAATATGCCAGGGGGGGGGGGTCGCAGTCAGATTACATGACGCGGACACCAAAATAACAGGCCAGAAAATGGGAATTCTCATCAATCCAGAAAACATATAACGCAATTTTATTAAAAATTACTGACAAAAAAAATTTCCAAGGGAAATTTTAACGGCGCTACTAGAACATGGCATTTAACGTCTACCTTCAAAAATACTCACACTTAAAGACCTTCAGTGTGAGTATTTATATGTAAACAAATAATTTGATTTGTACTCAATAATTAAGTAAACTTTTGAAGCTGAATAAATACGTTTAATATATCATTATCATTATGTCAAATGTCTGTTTAAGTGTCACCGTTGATTACTACCTTGCTCACTAATAATTTGTTTCCCTTTCAGGATAGTTCAGTGATCTACTTGATGATGGGGGTCAGGTGTAATTTTGCATTCAGACTTCGTATTAAAAGACAATCATTCTACTTGTGTGTATCATTTGCAACTCTAACTGTTCATTTATCCTAAAGAATTAATTTGCCGAATTTTTGTCAACTTTTTTTCCTTTGACCAATAAACAAATGAAATATATTTATTTTCATAACGAACCGTTATTTGAATTGCGAGTTGTGAGTTATTTGACGTAAAGAGAATAAGGAAAAAGTGATGCGCGTAATAGGAGGAAATTCTGCTGATTAGGGTGCAAACATGAGGGTAATAGGGGGAAAATCTGCGAGTAATAGGGGGGAAATATGCAAGCAATAGGGGGAAATTCTGCTAATTAGGGGGAAATTATGACTTCAAGAAAGGGGGAAAGTGTGACAAAAACGGAGGAAATGTGCGATGTCTGATAAAAAAGAGCAAGATCTTATCATAACCCTATTTTTTCCCTTTTTCTCTCAATGGAACGTCCCATTTTCTCCCCCTTTTTAACACGATTTTCCCCGTATTTGTCCGATTGGGGATAGATATACTGAAACGTGAAGTTTTCATTGAGTTATACTATGCCGACAGGTGAAGCTTCTGCACAAAGTAAACTATTTGTGTAAATGACATTACCCTCCAACTATGCTATCTTCCTGTTTATACCGATATTTTTTAAACAGTCGGCCTGAAACACTAATCATTGCAATCAATATGCCAAGAGTGTGTCGCAGTCAGATCACATGACGCGGACACCAACATAATTAGCCAGGAGATGGGAATTCCCATCAATCCAGATAACATATAACACAATTTTATAAAAAACTTATTCACAAAAGAATTTCCAAGCGAAATTTCAACCCAACGTGACATATAAGTCCAGTCGTTCAAATTTGGGTATATTAGGAAGAAGTGGTCTGTTTTCAGTTTTAACATGGGTAAAGTGGAAATACGTGGGCAACTATTTTCCGGAGACATGGGTAATGTGGGAAAATACGGGAAACACGGGAAAAGTGGGAAGAAGTGTGGGATTTCGTCATTGTAGCGCAAACATACAGCTGAACTGCATGGGATAAGGCACATTTCAGCCCGAATGTAATATAATCTGTATTTATTCACTGGGTAGTTGGATAAAGACAAGGTCTGACTGTTTCATTTCAATCATTACAACACATTTGTTTATGTGAATGTTAACTCAACTTCATCTTCGTGCGCGCCCAGCCTGGTAAGTTAGGTGTGAAATCGTGTGTTCTCTGCCTGCTTCTCCTGCTAACTTGTTGTGTTTCGCCTGACGCATATAGAAGTGACTGATTGAATGTTGGTGTTGAAAATGCGAATTTTATTATGTAAGGTGAGTCAGAGGAGAAGATTTCCAAACTAATCTTAGAGCGATGGAGGTCTGCCTAGCCTTTCAGCTTCTGGTTTTGTCATCCTTATCCGTCCCTTGTGCGTGTATTTGAAACGCTGGTACATACTCAGATGAGTAAAGGAAGTGACCTGTTTGAAATTTATTCCGTTGATAGTGATTGTTGTTGTCATCACTTCCATCTTCTGTATGTTCGCTTGAAGTCGTATCTTCGCTGCCCTGTTCATCAGTTAGTTTGTTGGTTATTCGCCTGTGAGTCTTCGAATTTATGTGACATTAGACATCGATCGTGCAGAAAGTTGAGATGTTCTATAGTCTTCGTATCGGTCCAATATGTTTTTGTCTTGTTTGCTTCCTAGGTAGTGGGTGTTGTGCATAATCCAGTCCACCACACTTGGGAATATCATGGTTGGTGATAGTGGTGATAGCCTTTGTCTTGTCAATGCAATGTTACGAGATCGTGTTGGTTACCGATTTTCACATCGCCTTCTAATCACTGAAGTTTAGCAAGTTATTGTTCTATGATTAAATTCGTTTGTTTCACTGTCTACGACTTCATTTATTGGGCGTTGGGTTACACTTCTATTTGTTAGAGGAACTGATTAGAGGTATAAAACTTTCTTCAAATTACTCAAGATGTTTATTCATTCCAGTTGTAACTTCTATTTTAGGCTCATTAAAATAGTGACCTTGATTTCCTCAATAATTAATTTCAGAGAGAAATGAGCAAACAAATATGTGGCATTTTGAACTGATGCATTTCTGTGTAAATTTGTATTGTTGGAACTCAACCTGTCAGTCAGTCAGTCGCTATAAGCTTATGTCATAGTTATGATAAGCTTGTTTACATTTGTTGTCGTTATCTGAAACGTATGTCTCCTTTTTTTCTCTCAAGATTTTAGGTGCTTTTTTGACTTTTTCACACTCAGTCATACACATATGTCACCAAAAAGGGTTAAAAAGAGTGAATTAAGGTAAGTGGTTTGGAAAGTTCTCACTGCTGACTTCTATATATATGCATATATTTTCGGCAAATTCTTATATCACGTTAGGTATTTGTCATACTTTATTCCAGGTAACGGTGTTGAAATCAACTGGTATCACACTTCCACATGTTTCGGTGGCCTGACATTCCTCTATTAACCAGAAAAAACCAAAATATAATTTGTTACTTCAGGTCTGTTTTGCGTAGACATGTTGTTTATCGTAAGCATATCAACCATCCGATTTTACTATAGGAGGCTACATCAGAGGTCCGAAAGTTTATTGACCGGTAAAATCTCAGTATCGATTATGTGTTAAGAGTGTAGGTAGTACAACTCAGAATTGATTAAAACTACTCAGATTTCTACATGAACTGGACTGAACTGAACTTTCGACGAAGAACTTTGCACAAAAGTGCAACAGCATAAGTCGCTACACACGCACACACTACATACAGAAGAAAGAATAATCACACAGAGGATTATGACGTCTTAATTAATCCATCTGGCAGATTACAAACAAGCGAATACATGTAAACCAATAAGAACAGGTTTCAACCATATCACTAACAATCTCAAACCACCATTGGTTCTCAGAGTTTCTGATAACTCCAACCAGGTAGATAGTCTACACCTCACTGTGAAATTCTACTTGAATGGTATGAATTTGTTCCACCTAATTAGTACTGTCGATGACTAGCTCATTCATGAGTGGAATTGTATATTGCTAGTAAGGCTGATGGGTCAGGGGTGGAGAAAATTTAGTCCCATTAGTCCGAATGCAGTAGACTATGTATAGAATCTCTGTATGATGAATGGTTCAGTTAAGTTTTGTAAGAGTGTTAAAAGTTACTTTGTCTGTGTTGGTTCAGGTTGTAACTCGTTTTATTTAGAATCTTAGCGTTGAAAGTTCAAATAATTGCCAGGAAAAGCCAATATGGAAATCTGTTCGTCCATATTGCCAAACTTCATACCTGTGCATTATTAAGTAATTGGTGGATGACTTAAAGAGGCTAGTTGTCTTTGAACAGACATGTGTACATTCTGTCTCCCATGTTAACTGGTATAAAATCGTTGGGCACAGATTGTGAGATAAGGAGAGTAAGTCAGTCACTGATGTTGTAAAGTCACATCGATTGAGATGGCTAAGACACCGTGTTATACATTGACACATATGTGCCATCAACTTCTCTGTCGAGTAATCTTAACTGACAGGATTGATTCAGTTGGAGTTGAGTTAGTGGTAGTCGAATCAAAGCATGGAATCAATTCATGAGGTCTTTGACTGTTGGTCTGAGTCAGCCACCACATACATAGTGAGGTGTGGACTGTATACCACCTTGTTGAAGTTACCAGAGACTCTGGGAACCAATGGTGGTATGAGACTGTTAGTGATATGGCTGAAAAGTGTCTCATTGGTTCACATGTATATTCACTGTTTTGTAATCTGGGAGATGGATTAATCAAGACGTCATGTTCCTCTAGGTAATTATGCTTTCTCTTCCGTACATTTGTCTTCATTGAACTTACCTTTTTGAAGTCTGTTCCTGTGCTTATGTGTGCTTAGTGTGAATGTGTCAACTCGTACTGTTGCAATTTGTGCAAAGTTGTACTCTAAAATTCCAATCTCGCTGTCAAAAATGACACACACACACACACACTGTCCACTCACTGGCAATCGTCTGTATGAAGTTCCTTATCCTTCTGAAGGTGTATAAGTCTCTTGGTTTTCTTTGCTGTGTGCATTTGTGTGTGTGTGTGTGGGTGTTTGTGTAGATATCTCATTTCTATTTAAATGTTTTATTGGTACTCACATAAGTAATGCAAACTGGTCATTGACTCGGTTCTCCCAAGAGAACTATCTTCATGAATTTTGAATTGAGATATTGATTAGGCTTCGGATATGCTTAGAAGTTGTCTCTCTCTCTCTCTAAGTCGGTTAGTGAGACGTTGTTGCAAAATCACAGATGACCTCCACTGACTGTAAGTTGTTCTCCGTGCCTGTAAAAATAGGTAAGCTCCCTATCGTCTAGTGGCCTTTGTGTGCATGTATCAGTTTATCTGCTCTTGTAAAGTGGGCAGAGAATGGTTTCTGCACGTATAGGCGAACATATTCTCCAGCATAATTTTACAAAGGAAAAAGTAAGGTTGTGCGAAACGCTATTCTGGAACACACTTAATCGGCTTCTATTAATCTACCAAGCGTGACAGTGATTTTAAGATCATCATCTATAGAATTCATGCTAACTCGCTGCGTTTTCTTAGTTCTAAACTTCTAAAGACAGTGGAGGCCTTGGTTATTGGTGAATCCAGGCCAGACCTTTGTGTACAAGAGAAGTGTGTTCAATTCCTGTCTCTGCCTCTCACTTTGAACTGTTCTGGTATTCCTTCTCTTGTCCAACTTATCATTCTGAATCGCAATATCTTTTGCAATGTTGAATTCTGTCCAATCAAATTTCAAATCATGTTATATGACGTCTTTTATCTGCCTCCTACTCCTCTTAATTGTACACCCACTTGCAACATTAATACCTCCTATCAATAATGAAATCCCTACAAACCAATTTTGTTTATTTCTGTACGTTCCCAGTGTAACATAGGGCTGGCTTCAAGTAAGAGGCTTGAAGTTTCGGTAGCAGTGGTGTTTATTTCTACGGGATGGAGATGCTAGCCTCGTGTCCAACCTCTCCTCTTCAACAGTCTTATTCCTGGCTTATCGAGGTAAAGGAGTGTCTACAGTGGCCGGGAATCGAACCGCGGACGACTTGCGTGTTTGGCGAGCATTCTGCTACTGTGCCACCAAACTAATAACTGATAATTAGTCTGGTGCTCACTAGTGACTAGCTCTGTACGGAAAGTTACCCGAGGTTCTAGTGAGTAGTGGTGACCTGCGAAGTCCATCAAGTCAGGTATCAGAGATCAGTTACTCACCTGTGTCATTTGCTGGCGGTTGCTCTGGTAATATCATGAATGAATTGGCAGAATTTGTATTGAATCCAGTGACTGTGAGTGATTTACAAACTCACTTTGAAACTGGAAAGTGCTGGCTTCTAACCCCTGTGTTGGTGGATGCGTACTGCTGCAGAGTCGCAAACTTGTCTGATGAAACAGCTAGCTATTCAGTACTCCTCCAATTGATATTAAACCTGAAACCTATTCTATGTATGACTATTTGTTTTGCCATTTGAGTTTTAACCATGATTATAATCACAAACATTTTAATTATATTGCATACTACTGTTACTATTTTGTGTATTCACAGCCTTGTTTAAATTTCCTTACGGGACATAATTTCCTAACGGCTATATACATAAATATATATACTCGGTTGTACAGCTTGATAATAAAATTCGGATTTTCAACACTAATGTTAAGTCAGTCAGTCGGTCAGTGAGTTCTTCTGTATGGATCAGAAACTCGGCGAAGGCGTGACGAAAAGCATTTTCAACAAGCTACTGTGTAGACATTTATCAACAATTGCTCACCTTCGCTGGCTGCCTCCATACTGAAGATCGCGTAGTCTGTCAGAAAGAATCAGCAACAAGAAACTCTGTGAATGAACCAACAGGCGAAAACAAATGCGTTGAAGGAAGTTGATACGGATTGGATACCTGATGAGGGGACTTTTGGGTGACACCTCTGTGCAGGCCAGTCCAGGCCATCGAGTGGAACCTGAGTGGGAAATGACGTGTTGAGTGTGTTTCCGATGGTGATATGGAAGAGATCATGAGGGCGAGGAGGAGCAGGAGTAGGGGATGAGTGACTATGGGCAATTGTGGGACCAGCTAAAGAGGACAGCAGAGAATAGGACAGAGTGGAGATGTGCTGCTGTTGAAGAGGTCTCTGTTCCACTCGGAACCAAAGGGAACAATAATAATGATAATAATTAATAGTGATGATACAGATGGATAAGGGATGGAAAGGGAAAGCGGGGTCACTTCTCTTAATATAATGTTGTTACACTTCCACATAGATATGTGAATCGTTTATGTTTTATTTTTTGCCTAATTAAATATGATGAAGGCAAGGAAGGGGGTGGGTGAGAGGCGGTTCAAAATTCACACTTCTGATAAATGTGAACGTATGTGTACATGTTTGTCATCTTCGGTTTCTTTATTTTGATTTTCTCCATTATCGTTGTTTTTGTGTTGTTTGTTGTGTAAACACCTTTTGTATCCGTTTGTGTGTGTGTGCGCGTGTGGCTGCCTTGTTTCAACTTGATGATTAAGTGTAGGTATATATCGTATATGTATGCGTATATATATATATATATATATGTATATACCGTAGTATTATTGACATTTGTGTCTCCATTTTAGAACTGAACACTTGCTCAGATTAGCGTCAAAATGCGATTTGCCAGTTATTGCACAGCTGGTGAATTATCTGCGTCAAAAAATGGTAGATTTTGGCTTTATAGAAGACAAGCGGCATTTGAGAGATTCCATGGATGGTAAGTGTAAGAATTGAAATCAATTATTGTGATTATTATTATTATTGTAATATTTTATTGATTATTTGTGCCTTGGATCCGTAGTGTAGTATCGAGGCGTTGAACAGTCAGTAGCCCATCTCCATTTCATCTCGTGTTCTCTGCAGTCCCTTCTAGTTGGCTTCACGATTGTTCGAAATTGCATATGCCATCCTAGCTTTGATGATAAGGTTAGAAATATCATCCATGACACACCTCCTCCACCAGCACTCATACAATTACTCAGAACTTATCGACAACTTAAAGCGGTTCACCTGGAAGGATTGAGTGCAGGTACAAGCTGCTGTCATTCTTGTAACAGTACCGGTGCTGAGTACATGTATATTCTTTGATAAATAGGTGGATATCACGTCTGCACACCAGCGATGATATAAGTTAGCAGGAAATGCCACATCTGCCTATTGTTAATATCCGTGCTAAAGTGTTGTCAGCGGGGGCGGTCAAGAGAGGGTTGAGTGAAGTTGACTTTTAAAACAATTTTATTTTTGAGATTTAAAAGATTTTATATATATATTCCTAAAAAGTATGTTTTTTACTTTTCATAAGTTGACTGGTTGGATGATAAGACGCTCCAATTGAAGTTAGACTTCGAGGACGCCTATCACATATGGTCAGTGAGGGGAACAGAAGCCTCCTCTGAAAGATACCAAAATCTTCATCGAAAATTATTGGAGCGGTACAGTCACCTACACAGTAAATGGGAGGAGAAGATAAAACTGTGTAATCATTCTGAAATTTCGGCAGTGAAGAGTAAATTGAGTGAGGATAATAAAGCAGCCTACAAGGAATTATTGCAAAAATTGAAGGGTAAGCTTGATCACCTTTGTCTGCTTGTTTGATTTTCGCATAACTTATTTATTTTTTCAACCTGATCGCTTTGTCAGCTAGGAGATTGTAACATTTCGACGAAAATTCCATGACGTCGTAACAATGAAGATATGACTGACTGATTGGCGTAATGTTGACCCAGATAGATTGCCAACAAAGTCTCCGATTTCAGTGCCAGTTAATGGCATAAAAATGTTTTAGTCCATAATGATGCAGTGTAGATTAGTGATAGACTTCAGTTGTGTAAAGCAGATCCAACGTAGTCAGTATCGTATGGAATTTCGATCTCTTCTTCAGTATTCATTTCTTGTGGTTTTGTTTTTGTAATATTTCGTGCACAAAAATATCTAGAGGTTTAATATACAATGAATGATATTTAGCAGTTGACGGTGGGTGGTTATTGTAGTTGGGAATTGAAGATGCACGCACGCGTTTTGTCGTATTATGGGCTTGCCTGCCTAATTTACCTGCATCTCCCATTGAGAGTGATAGCCTTTCCATCTAGACTTAAACTCTGAGGCCGATATAGTCTGTGAATGGACGAAGCATGTCGATTCAGTGAAAATTGATTAATTTGAGAAACCCTAACTAGGCGGGAGGGTTAGGGTGGTTTTGGTGTTATCTGAAAGGAGGCTTTTAGGGTTGATTTTTGCTGTAAATACATAAATAAGTATATATAAATTCTCTTTTTGATATGGATTTTGTCATGGAACAGTCGTCATCAGTTGGACAGATCATCATCACTGTGAAGCTTAGGGGGGAGTAGTGAACAGCTGCTTTCTATCTGTATGAGCTTGAGACTGTCTTCACCAATGCACATTGTCGACATCACCGTTGGTCTTGGAACCTGGGACCTCTGTGACGAAATAGTTATTTGAAAGAATCCCTCCTGAAGGATTGAATTACAAAATCGATACTTACTTATATGACTGTTTCAATTAACCGTGTAGTTATTATTCCTTTCCCTTCTAGACTGTTGTATATTCATTGTTGTTCTGATATTCGCCTATCATCTGTTGGCTTGTTCCTTCCTTATAAATGACTTGTCTTTCTTCCTGCTTGTTTCATTTCTAACTTGAATGATTCTGTGTGTAGTTGTGAGATACACACTGGTGATGTGTTTTGCTTTGCGATGTGATTTTGTTTGAGTGAATGGAGGTGAGAATCCCGCCCTGAACATGATTCTGAAACCGTGTTGTGGTTACAATTGAATTTTGGCTAACTAACTTTGTTCTACATTTTACTTGTTTTGTACTCAGAAAAACTATCTCGTCTGTAGAGCTGCTCAGCAGCACTGTATCGGCAGGTAATCTTGAGTTTCTATGATTTTATAAATTGTTGAATAGAACGTGGAACACATAGATTTCAAGTGTCTTTGGAGCATATTTGTGACTGTGAGAGAGTAGGTCAACGAAGTTTCGCACGGCTGTAAAGTAGGACGCAGAGATCAGTTTCCTGCATTCAGAGCACTCCAATGAGTCGGTCCTGGTCGTAACAACCTTCAGGTTACGACGACATCAAGCTGGTTAAGCATTCACCCTTTCGGCTGGCTAAGAGATTCAATGAGCCTGTGAATTCTTGCTACGTCTTAGTGACTACTGAATTGTTAACGAGCTCAGCTCATAACTTTCAGGTTGTGATTTCGATCTCGAGGCGGTGGTAGGATGTCATGAGTGAGTACTGCTGAAGAATCTCAAACTAGGGCGAAGCAGAGCTTTTCAGTACATTGTGGCTTTTAATGATTCTCTGACTGATTGATATCAGTCAGTCCGTGATCACACATATACCCATCAATATACATATTTTCAGAGGTTTGTTTCTCTCCGGAATAGAAGAAATCTGGTAAAGAGAGAGACTCAGCTGTACCGTGATAGGTATTTGTTCAGAAGATGTGATTGGAGGTGAATTGAAAGTTATATCATACGACACGTTAATTGGGAACAGCTAGGCTGGAAAGTTCACCAGTAAACACATGGCCAACACACTGGTAAAGAATTCTTTTGTGTCTGTTAACAAGGAATCTCTGAGAATATACGACTGATGGTGTACCGAGGGAAGTAATAACCAACAAGTTGAGCAAAAGTCGGCTGAGAGAATGTTTAATGCTGGGAAGCTGCAGCTTATATTTTCCACACAACTGGTTGTGATTCCTCAAGTGAAAGATGAAGTAGCCAGTCTAGCCTCCTGTAATTGTAGTTATCAATTTAACAGCTCTCTTCTGGAGTCAGTTATATTGTTGGCGTCAATAACTCTAGGAACCTGATTTTTCGTGCTGGTTTGGGAACACCTACCAGTTTGATTGAATAAAAGTGTTGTTAAAACCACGAATAGTTTGATGTTAGATCGCCTCGTCCGAAACATACCACAAAGCTAGCCAGCAGGCCAGCTAGCATCGAACAGTCTCAATCGGGTATCGAATCAATGACCGAAAACAGCAGAGGTTATTGTGATTGGTTTAAATCAAGTGGAGTTTTGTGTGTGTGTGTGTGTGGGGAGGGTAGAAGAAACAGGTCGAAGCAGCCACTCCTGGTGGTAATCTGGCCTACTGTTGAGCCTATAATTGCATACATTCCATGTGATTGCCCCCCTGGTTGACCTGAAAGTCAGTTTAGTGTTACATTAATGCATATTATCTCTCTCTCTCTCCTTACTGACGCTTTCGATCGAACGGTAATCTGTTGATGTAATTTAAAACAGCATTGATGTTGTTAATAACTGTATACATATATATGTATATACTGATCGGTAGTAAATGCTTTGAAATTCATTCATTGTAACTCGATTTGTTTTTTCAAAATATTTTCATTAATTCCAGATGATGACAGCTGCGATCCTGCATCATCCTGCAATGCTTCGTCATCATCCACCTCTCATGCACACCAGCAAACCGGACGTACTCTTCCTCGTATAAGCTGCTATATCCCCTATAAATAGATGCCCTATCGATGCGTAAAACATACCGAAGGACTAGTTGCTGATGATTATAATAGTGGTGAACAACATGTATGACTGCTATTCATCTCATCTCATCTCATCACTATTCTCCATTCCTTTATGTATATAACTGTGTTGGTTACTTTTGTTTTGTTCTCAGATTACTATGTATTCCTGTATAGTACTATTTTTTAAAGAAAACAGTTAATAAAGACAAATTTCTCTGTGTGCACTAGCCTTAGTTTTGTATCTCTCTCCATCACATACACGCTCAGACACACACACACTCACTCAGCCTCTTTGTATGTGTAACAAATTTTGTCGTCCTGCTGTTTGACGAGCATCGGTGACTCAGTGGTAGGATGGTGGTCGACTATGCCTGTTGTGCGGGGCTCGATTCCCAGTCGGCTCACACGTTTACCTCTCTTGCCAGCCGGTTGTTGTAAACCAGACAAAGGGGCAAGGTTAAGTTAGGTGTGTGAGGCTAGCCAGCCCACCCAGTAGAGAAAACCACT
This sequence comes from Trichobilharzia szidati, assembly GCA_944472155.2. Taxonomy (NCBI): domain Eukaryota; kingdom Metazoa; phylum Platyhelminthes; class Trematoda; order Strigeidida; family Schistosomatidae; genus Trichobilharzia; species Trichobilharzia szidati. Next base: position 32,220,842 of record OX235275.1, on the reverse strand, counting down.
GCTATTGGAACTCTGTAGGTCATGCTTGAAGCCGCCTTATGTTCCAGCTGGAACGCAAAGGTATAAAAAACATTCCTTCCTGATGTATTAATAACTATTTTATCGTAATAACTATTCCCTCTTGGGTTTGGAGTATAAAACAGGGCTGCAAGAGGACATCTCCCATTTCACTGTGTTCACTGCACACTTCGCTTTTAGCTGCCTCCACGACTGCCTATTAGCTGGCTTTCAGTTGCTCAACCTCCTTCATGTCATCGTCGTACCTACGCCCGACTGGTCGTTTCTCACCGCGGTTCTATTCGAGAGCTGTGATGTGACGCATGATGTCACTGAATAGTCTCCTCAGCGTAGATCCAATCCATAATTCATATGCATTTTCTTCACCATATTTTGTTGAGCCAGAGTTTTTTGTTACTAATTCTTTCTCGTCAGCCATCTGATCTTCGGCTGTGGAACCAAGAAAGTGTGCAGGTGTCGGTGAACGTCCGCAGCTGGCTGTTGGAAATACTTTTCGTGATGCGGTGAACAAGTTTCTGACCCATTGAGAAGAACTGACTGACTGACTTAACACTGGTGTTGAAAATCCGAATGTTTTCCTGTTTGGTGAATGCACTAAAGATTTGTCAAGTGATTTCAGAATGACGAGTATTTATGTTGGCTTTTCGATTGTGGCTGGCTTTGACATCGTCATCCGTTTCTCCCGTAGTTGAAAGGGTTTTGCCTGCCTCACACTTGACTGGATGGACCTCACTGGTCACAACTTCTTACTTAGGACTCCATGAAACTCCGTCCAATAGCTAGTCACTAGTGTTCATCAGATTTATTTTCCATGGTTGGATTGTAAGGAGGTTTAGTTTTGTTTTCACGAGTTTATCACGGATTAATATTTGTTAGAGATCCATTTAATACCAGGGTGTACTGGACAGCTGTTTCATCAATGCTTCTCTAACTGTTATCAATCCGTGATCAATTCGTAAAAACAAAACTAATACTTACAAACCAACTATGGGAAATTAAGGCTATATTAATGAATTATGCAGTTTACAGAATATTTTTTGACAAACTATTCATGAGTCATATGTCTGACTAAATTATTACTTGATTACAGTTCAAAATACTAAATTGAACCGATCATTAGATATCAAATGAGTAAGCGATGATGAATAGTGATCACAGTGAATTTTATTCATACTGATTATGAACTGCACGTATATGAATGAAAAAAAAATGGTTTAAGAAGTCACGACTATTTGTGTATTGTGTGTGTGTCAGTGTGTTGATGGGGGGGGGGATAAGTTAAATTTGAGAAAACAAAAGGCGTTTTCCCGCAAGTGTAAGTGCTTTCGAAAAAAATAGTGGAGACTTAACCAGATTCTCTAAGTATCGATAATTTAAGTCATGCATACTGGATATTTAATAAAGATGATTTAATGGGTCGGACAACAGATTGATATCAGTTAGAGAAACATTGGAAACCACCAGGGAGTACTGGAGAGCTGTTTCGTCCTAGTTTAAGACTCATCGGTAGTACGCACCCATCACAGGGGTTCGAATCAAAGACCTTCCGGTTACAAGGCAAGCAGGTATACCATTCAACCACTGCCACCCAATTCAATGGCCCGTGGTGTAACCTGAAACAAACAGAATCACTACAAACTAATTCTTGAACAGATAATTCCATTGGACATTTAACTTCAAAGCATATACATCTAATATCCAGATTATGGGATTGTTGTGGATTTTGGCAGAAATACAATTGTTAGATTTTAGTCATCTTAACTAAAATTCATTAGACAGATCACTACAAACCAGAAGGGAACATTGGACATTTGTTTCGTCCAATTCTGATACTCCTCATTAGTCCGCATCCACGACCGTATCAACTCGGATCGAACTCACCACCTTTGGGTTACGACATCGAACTCTGTGACTATTCAACCAATTGAGCTTAGTTCTTTGTTAACTCGTCATATAGCTCTGCCTTCAACTTGACATTGTGGACGCTACCGCTGGTTACGATTTCCGAGTGCAGCTTCGAGGAAATCCATCGATGAGCTGGCGGCTGATATTCAGATCACAGGAGTTTTATGGGGATCATGGATTAATGTGGATAGAGTAAAGAGATATTTACTGACATCTGATCCCACGATTACCCATAATCTCGTTGCACGATCTCCTCCACCATACACTCAGCTGGTCGTTTCCCATTCGGGCTCCACTCGATGATGGCCTGCCGCGTGATGTCCCTTGACGGTCTTCTCAGAGTGTGTGTCGGACCCATCACCATTTTCTCCCGCATATTTGTTGAGCAGCAGCTTCTTGATTGGTTCATTTCTAGGGTTTCCTGTTGGTAATTCTTTCCGGCTGGCTGTATGATCTTGAGAATAGGCGAAGGGGTCAGTTGTTGATAAAAGTCTAAATTAGCCTGTTGGAAATGCTTTTGGGGTGATTCGCGATCCCCGTTTCTGACCCATATGACGGACGAGCTAACTGACCTAACATTGATGATGAAAATCTAAAATTCCGTTCTTTAGACTGTGGGCAGAAGATTTGTACACTGATGTGTGAGTAGTGAAGTCCCGATTTGTCTTTTTCGATTTCGGTTTGGAACGTCATCATGCATACCGACTGTAGTTGAAACGATTCTGTCTGGCTAGATAAATGAAGGAGGTGACACCTCTTTCAAATTTATTCCGTTGATAGTGATTGGTGCATTTTGTCGTCGTCGTTGTGGTTGGCTGGTTATCTTCTGTATGTTCACTTGCAGTCTTGTGTTGGCTGCCTGCTTCTACTGCCAGTCTGTTGGTTTTTTTCTCATGTAGATATTCAAGCTTGTGTGACGTTGAATGACGTAAATCATCCGTGAAATCCAGATCCTCTCGAGTATTCCTATGGGTCCAACAAATGCCTATATATGTATAGGTTTGGGTGGTATGCTTGCATTCTTTGAACTTGATATACAGACCTAAATTTCTACGTGGACTTTCACATGTCTGGTTTATTTCTCTCATCCCACTTATTGAATTATAGACATAATTTTCTCTCACCCTAATTACGACCTTCGAAATAAAAGAAACATTCAGCGAAGGAAATTTTCTTTATCGACGAATTCATCTTCAGAGGCTGTACAGTTGTATTTAGATTTACCGAAAATATATAGCAGTCTATTATTGAGATGGCCAAAAGATCAGCAACAGGGATCTTTGGGAGCGAACCAACCAGGAACCGATTGTGAAACAAATAGGCAGGAAGAAATGGAGATGGATTGGCCATACTCTGAGGAAACCATCAAGTGACATCACTAGACAGCCTGAGTGGACAGAAGCGGATTTGTAGACTGAGGAGATGGAAAGGAGAGAAAACGTGTGGGCAGACATGGAGCCAGGTGAAGACTCTAGCAGAGAACGAACGCATGGAGACGCACGGCTGAAGCCCTATGTTCTGTAGGAATTAAAGGATACAATAATATAATAATAATATTGAGTAATAGGGGGTGACGTAATTGATATAATTACTCGGAAGTGGCTTTAGAAGTAAAAAATAAAAGTTGTAAATTACGTGGTACTCAACGGCACAAAGTTAGGAATTTGAAAAGGTTAAAATTGCTATTGAGTGAGAATAAAGGTGGTAGTTGAGTGTCAATTTAACAAGTGTGAAGGGGCTGTGAAAATGTACAAGTGGAACATACGAGAGTGATAATAGTGAATTAATTGATAAAGTGAAAGCAAACTAAAAGTAAAATTGAAAATTCAAAAAAGAGAAAAAAGTTAAAATTTACAGGGAACGACTAGTGAAGAGGTTAAGACCAAGGTGGAATAAGAGACTGGACAAACTTTTTCTGTATACAGAGTTCGGGGTTGTATTGACGAATTGCCAGCGCCTCCGCCATACACAAAAGCCGAAACCTGACGCCCTTCGTACCATTTGGCCTCACCTTGTAGATGATCTTGAAAGACGACTTTGGTGGAGCTGTAAGGTTTGAGTTCATCAAGTGCTGGAAAATTGATCTAGTAATTGTCTTGCCTTGTCCTTTTGCTAACCATGCCGGATAATGTTCAAAGATGCGTTTGGAAAGTGTGCGGCCAATATAACTAGCTCCACACGAGCAGGTGAATTGATAAACACACTTTGAAGTGGCCCAAATCGGCGGCAGTTTATCTTTCACACATCCATTGATCATTTGTCGGCTGTAGAAATTGATCCCTCAGCTCAGCCGTAAAGAAGGCTTGGAGGATATCCATTCTCTATGAGGACTTCTCTGAGTCGCCCCAGTTCGCCGTCAATTGTATCACTGGAACATATCCTTCTTATTCTTGTGGATCAGGTTTCTCTTTCTTCACAAAGGGACCCAATTATGAAAATTCGTGTCCCGACTGTTCCATGTTGGTTTCCTGTAGATCTATCTTCGAGGAGAACTATCAAATCTCCTTTACAAACAAGGAATCACGGAACCTGATGGTCGTATTTGCTCAAATAATTCAGAGCTGATAATCGATTCGTTCTTCATCTTCTTCAGTATTTGTGTTATCTTTCCTTCAATTTGTTCCGTTTGGTCTTTCTGGCTACTTTCTTTTGAAAATTTGTTTTCATCTGATATGGTTGCGATGAAGACATTTCCAGTAGTGCTTGGGATATTCTTTCTTATCAATACAGCTCTTTAGAAAACTGATTCTTGTATTGGCTATGGCAAGCTTGACAGAATACTTAATCCTATTGGTTGTTGACTGTTTCATCAATTGACCAATGTGGTTAGAGTCTTTCAGGGTCATTTAAAGAATACACATACATATACAAGCGCTGTCAATCATGTCCACTGTTGATACGACACAGTAAAAGCTGTCCACTTCAGTCAACCGTCTGGCAGTCTTCGCTTCTTTCCCTCTTGCGTTACATTTTCGGTGGTACTTTATCGTGTCGTCGTTCTCGTTGCAGTAAGTGGTAAGAATAATATGCGGGCGAATCGACTAGAAAGGAAATTCGTTAGCTCAACTACAAGTACATAAATGGTCATGTGAAGAACTCTTAGCCATAAAAAAGTGTCTTAAACCGTGTCTCATCTGTTGAAAAATTACTCGTCTTTACTTTGAATTATACGTGTTGCTAAACCAATTTTCAAATCAAGCTTTGTTTTATGTGAGTGAAGAACTTGAACTCTGAGGTTGAATATGTAATTCCATATATATGTCAGATCAGTTTATTTCAAATATCCTACAGTATTGATGTATACGTAATAATTGAAGGATATTTCGAGCAGAGATTGTTGCTCATAATCGTATGCATTTAGTCACAAGGCTTCACAATTTTCCTAATACACATATATTCTCTATTTCGCCCTCTACCCCTTCCTGTTTGTTGCCACTTTCCATATATCAGGTATAGGCGATGCGTCATTTCGATTTCACGTGTGTATGGTGTCGAATCAATAAGCAAGGATCCAATGATTAACCTCTTTCTCACTCCCCCTAACTATATCACTTTTTTCACTACTTTGACTCCGCCTCACTCTACTTTGTGATTACGTGCAAATGAATGCAGTGCAATGGCTGAGCTGTGTCCTGTCTAGAATACTTAACTTACCAGGGTCAATGATTCTGGGTGTAGCTAAATTTTTATGTCCCAATAATCTGACTGACCCAGATTCACTGGTTTCATCCCCATGTAATTGATTATAATAAAGGTTTTTGTATTTCCCAATGAATGAAAAACAAAACGATATTGTTTTCTACTGACGTTTCGCTATTTAATGCTAATAGGTTTATCAGAGTATTAGAACAATATCGTTTTGTTTTTTTGATTGCACACTAGTGTAATGCATCTAGTCCTATCTTCGGTGCAGACTGAATTCTATCAGTCATGTTTGCAATGTGGCCACCATGCTAGGTGGCTCGGCATTACGGTGCACTGTGAATTGTTGGTATTAGATGGTTGGAGGCAACCGGCAGGAAGCCTTGGACCTAGGTTTCGTGCTAGTTGGCACTCATCAACAGGGCGTATCTGCAACCTTGAAGGAACTGATGTCGAGCCACCTAGCATGGTGGCCGCATTGCAAACATGACTGATAGAATTCAGTCTGCACCGAAGATAGGACTAGACGCATTACACTAGTGGCTGACTAGTGTGCAATCAAAAATATCCGATACAGTCCTACAGGAGGTCAGTCGCGAGCCTGAATAGCTCAGTGGTAACGTCTCTGACTGCAGCACCGGGTGACGCGGGTTCGATTCTCAGAAGGGACATCAGTTCCTTCAAGGTTGCAGATACGCCTTGCTAATGAGTGCCAACTAGCACGAAACCTAGGTCCAAGGCTTCCTGCCGGTTGCCTCCAACCATCTAATACCAACAATATCGTTTTGTTTTTCATTCATTAGGAAATACAAAAACCTTTATTATAATGAATATCATATACCCAATGCCCAAATTTTTTCAAACTGTTAAAAGTGAACTTGGTTTGGGCATATATAACTCACGTAATTGACTTCACAATCATTGTCACATGGTATTTGGTAAATTATATGTGATTTTTCCTAATTGGATCTATTGGGTTGTTAAGCCGACAAGATTTCTCTCTGCGTGAGTTGGTTATTTATTTGGTTTCAATGCCAATCTTACTAAGAATGTAAGTCAATGTTTACGTCCCAAATCTTGGTCAGCAGAAAAAACAAGAACAAGGACTAACTCAACAACCAATCACAGCACACTTTGCGTGGGCGGATACGATTCGCAGATATATGGTCTGACCTTCGAAGAAACGGCCACAATGAGATGACAGAATAACTTTCAGTGAGAAAACAACCAATCAGAAGACGCTGTTTCTCTGCTAGTCATAACGAATAGTAATGCGCATAAGAATATATATACTTTCTCAATAAACGATCTGTTGCCTGGCCCTTGTCTTCTGTCGTTATGATCCTACTAACTTGTTTGTATTTTACGTAATTCTACAGCGTCATTATCATTATTTTACAAATTTTCTGATTATGTGATAACTTATTGCTAACCCCTAGGAATTAACTGGTCTTGAATTCCGTAATTACTTAATTAATTATTTTCACCCCTCCTTCCTTTAAAACTTAAATATCTCGTTACTAACATCTATCAGTTAATTGTTTCGATGAATTTTAACCTCTTGATTTCAGCTGCCCCCCCCCACTCCTATACCTAAAACTGATCGACTAAAATAACCACATGGTGGGTATAATTTTGATGCAAAAATAAACTATATTATTAGTGTAGGGCCGATGATGAGGAACTAATTAAAAAGGTATATATTTCTTCGCTCAATTGGTTGGTTTTTCTAAATGTTTAAAGCAATTATTTCCTCTTATGAATTTCGACAACAAAATAAGAAGACGTAGTTTATCTGAAACGTGTGTAATCTGCGTATTTGCGCAACACATTTCGGACATTCCGACTACACACACACACACACGCGTACTTGTCATACACAGTTTTATAGAAGGCATGAGTCATTACAATACAGGTCAGATTGTGAACAGGTCAAGGTCATGGATAATGGGTAGGGAGATGACGACGCAAAGGTGTGGGTAAGAAAGGAAAAAACAAAGCAATGAAGGGGTTGAATATATATATTATGAAGTAAATTGATCCTTGGTTCTAAATTGGATTACCAAGGCAGATTTAAGGTGATAACAAATAACTTTTGGACATATAAGACAGACAGGTTGAAATCTTTTTTTGACGAAGGCTTCAATGAATTCAAGAGTGTGACCCAACCTTGTTTTATATATGGGCTTAAAGGCATTGTTGAAATCAACCTTATATATAACCTGTCTCTATAATGTACTTCGCTATAGATGATGTTGGACATCTGCTTTCGGAATTAATTGTATCTGGCGATTTTATTTGTTGTTCCAGCCACTTTGGAATATTTTGTGTATCCCTAACCTGCAGAGACTGCAATTAACAGAGAGGAATTCAGTTCACTAAAGCTCACGTAGTCCCAACTACCACACATGTATGCTATGCCTAAAACACAAAAACCTAACATTCCTCTCCGTCCCATAATGCCCATGTGCAGATCCCCAACCCACAAACTTACACAGTGCCTAGTGGAAATATTAGAGCCTATTACAAGAAGCTTCTGTAAGTTCAATTACTCGCTGAGATTTATTAGGCGTTTCGAAACTGTCATCCAAAGAGCTCCACCAATCCAATCAACTCCCAAAAAGGATGTTTACATATCCTTGCCGTTCAGAGGTGATCAACAAAGTCTGGTCACTAAACAAAGACTCAAGGCGGCAACTAATAGAATTTATTATACAGCTAAACTTATCTTCATAGAGAAAACGAGAACTATGCTGTCCTGTAAACCCTCACAGTATCCGAACGATAGTGTTTTATCCCATTGTGTTTGTCAATTACATGTATGTGTGGATATACGTACAAAGGGAGGGCCCATCGGTCTCTGCAGGTTAAGGCTACAGAAAATATCTCAAAAGTGGCTGTAACAACAAATAAAATCGCCAGATACAATTAATTCCGAAAGCAGATGTCGAACATCATCTATAGCGAAGGACATTATACAGACGGGTCATAAGGTTGATTTCAACAATGCCTTTAAGACCATATATATAACAAGGTTGGGTCACACTCTTGAATTCACTGAAGCCTTCGCCAAAAAAAATGACTTCAACCTGTCTGTCTTATATGTCCAAAAGTTATTTGTTATCACCTTAAATCTGGCTTGGTAATCCAATTTAGAACCAAGGATCAATTTACTTCATAATATATATATTCAACCCCTTCATTGCTTTGTTTTTTCTCTTTTCTTTCTTACCCACACCTTTGCGTCGTCATCTCCCTACCCATTATCCATGACCTTGACCTGTATTGTAATGACTCATGCCTTCTATAAAACTGTGTATGACAAGTACCCGTGTGTGTGTGTGTAGTCGGAATGTCCGTAATGTGTTGCGCAAATACGCAGATTACACACGTTTCAGATAAACTACGTTCTTCTTATTGTGTTCAAAGTGTGGATTTGGCAATTCAAGAGAAAAGTGGTCTTCACAAAGAAAGTATTTTATATTTAGAAGCATAATTAACAATACCCATGCACACACACACACATCAACCCTGAGTTCTTTTGGCGTTGTGTATTACAAAATTAGTGGGTTTGAATACATGATGCGTTAATGTATGTATGTGAGTGTGTGTGTGTGTGGAATTTTTGAAAGGCACAGAAGAGTAAAGGCAACAAAATATAGAGGCGCAAAGTGTATACATGCACGGCTGTTGGGTTGTTCAATTGAAATGAACACGCTAGTGGATCTACACATATTCAAGATTGAAGCAAATGAAAGAAAGGCGAAAAATTACGCATAGAGAGAGAGAGAGACAGAGAAGCTGTCATTTCTTTTTCAATCATCATCAGTATCATCATCGTCACCAGCACCAGGATTCCCATCGGCATCATCATCATCGCTATCGTCAGATGATTCATCTCCAGCAATACGTTTAATATAATTGCTTTTAGCCAATTTAATAGTGATTCGTTTCGATGGATCTTCTTTCAATTTTGATTCTAGTATACCTAATTTAGCTAAATGCCATTCCAATTCTATATTAAAAAAAAGAAGAGGGGAGCAAGAGTAATGCAAAATTGATTATACACAGGAACAATGCGATTGTGGGTGTTTTTATGGTAGCGGATTTGGATAAATTTCATTATATTAACCAACCAAAGTGCGTCGGTGGCACAGCTATGCAGGTGGTTCGCGGTTCGATCCCCGGCCACTGTACGCACTCCTCGCTTACCTCGTTACGCCAGTAACAGCACTGGCAAAGAGGGAAGGTTGGGGGCATGAGGCTAGCAACCCACCCGTAAAAATAAACACCTCTGCTATAGAAACTTCAAGCCTGTAGCTTGAATCCCTCTATGTTGCACTGGTAACGTAAAGGAATAACAAAAAAACCAACCAAAGGGTACTGGATACCTATTTCGTCCCAGTTTGGGACTCTTCGACAGCGGGCACATCAACGATTAAACCAGGGATCCAGTAAGGGACTTCCAGGTTACGAATATTAATCTTCAGAGTAGTTATGACTAATAGATGGAAATACTATTTGTTGTCGTTATAATAATAGTCAGTTATGCGGCGGATACTTTTTTATATAGATTGACAGTGAAGAAAAGACCTTTACGTCTACAATTCAGAGGAGATACTTTTGTGGAGATTCTATCACAACGTTTAACTAGGGTGATAAAGAAAACTTCCTATTCGACACATCTGTTCTCCTAGGCTTCAGTAGTCATTAAATGTTCAACCAGTAACTGAAAGATGTTTTGCCTAACCTTAGCTCTTCTTCATGCATATACCATTTCAACTGTTCCTGTGGTTCAAGTTATATAAGGTGCATGATTAGGCAGGTTCGTCTACGGGTTCGAGAATATTTACCAGCTCGGTTCAGCAAGGAGGAAATTAAATGCATAAAAAGCTCGATCCTGTCACACTTGGTCGATAATGGACATCGCATCAACGCTAACACAGCTTTCAGGGTTGCATACTAAATCGCGAAATCGTTATCACGTGGAGTTTGCTTGCGTGTCTCCTGTACATAGCTGAAGGTGTTGCACTATAAGATCGACTAAACCGGAACTTTGTATCTAAAAAGAACACGTCCAGACGCTGTTCCCTACCGTGGCCAAAATTGGATTAACGTTTCTTCTTCTCACCAAGAGTGCTTCTTCCCCTCATCCCTCTTGGTTTTTTTTCTTTTTTTGCATATTATTACAATTATTATTATTATTGTTCTTGCTCGTTATAATTTGTGCCCTTCATTCAAACATTATCCCAGTACTATCGAATTTTCCATTTATACTATCCGGACTTATTATTAGTGATATTATCTCTTTTCTCAATATGTCCCTCCACCTATTTCATTTCATATATTGGTTATTTCATGATGAACCACCTCTGATTGCAGTCTTACTATCTCCTCTTTAATACATACTACTTTGTACTAGCCACTCACCTGACGCCTTCTATAACCTTGAACTGACTTGTCAATTTTTTCCCACCCACACATTGTATAAATCTATTATGATTAATCACCACTGTTGTCTCCCATTTCACAATATCTAGCACGTTTGTCATAAAAAATACTACTTATTTCGACACCCTAATAGATGGATGTCTTGAAGATATACTGTAAAGTAATGACCAGAGGGGTCCACAATGTCAAGCTGAAACGGATTCTTCATCGACAAAAGCATCGGTTGAGAGTAACACTACATATCACACACACTATATCACAAGGAACTCAGAATAGTTAGAATTCACGCGTCACTGAACTCCACCCAAAGTGACTGAATACTCTACGGAGTTGATTTGCAACTGGAAGGTCTTGGGTTCGAGCCCCAGGGGTGCGTACTGGTGAAGAGACCCAAACTAGGACGGAACACCTGTCCAGTAAGTACTCCGTGGTGGTTTTCAATGCTTCTCTAACTAATATCAACCCGCGGGCAATTTAAAAACCTTCTGAAGCCGATTAAGCAAAGTTACAACGATCCCTGGGGACAGTCAAATCATATTCACGAAGAATTCCAAGAAAAGCTCAATTCACAGTGAACAAGGTACTGACGATGTGGTGTTGTCTACAGAAGAGGAATGAAAGCTTAGTATGCACAGCGGTAGAATACTCGCCAATCACGCCTCATGTGGTCCGGGGTTCGATTCCCGGCCAATGTATGCACTCCTTTACCTCGGTAAGCCAGTAATAAGACTGGTAAAGAGGGAAGGTTGGGGGGGGGGCATGAGGCTAGCAACCCCATCCCGTAAAAAATAAACACCACTGCTACAGAAAATTCAAGCCTGTAGCTTGAAGCCCTCTATGTTGCACTGGTAACGTAAAAGAGTAAAAACAAAACCCAGTGCTTACAGAAACTCTACCCACCACACATTCATCGTATTTGTTGGAAGGATAAAAGATTTAAATGTGAACAATAAATTCCTTATTCACTAATATACTACTAATGGAAAAATAGTAGGTTTTATAAACGAAGAGCTTATCAAGCGAAACATCGATGTTGGCGTTTATGTATGTCTTCTTTTAAGATGCGCATAGTATGTTCAGTTGCTCTATTTATAAATAAGGAATTCTACACACAAATTGATGGTGAGATTATAGGATCAATACTAGGACTAGCTAACATTTTCCTTGCAAAATTACAGGATAGAGCTTTGAAAGGTACAATTAATGATCTGCAATTCTATTGTCGTTATAAGGATGACACATTTTTGACTACGGGAAATGAAAATGAAGTGAAGAACATCATCTTTGACAAATTCTAGTGATGTGAACATCACCGAGAGATGAAGAAAGAAACGACAAGTAATTCAAGTTTGTTCATGGAGAACCACTGAAAATCAACTGTTGGGAGTAATGGACATCTAGCTGTTTCATCCTCGTCTAGGAAATCCCTCTTGAACGATCTCATCACAATATTTAAACTTGGTAGGACATTTCAACAAACATTGTAATTTTCACTTATTGGCTTCATAGGGGGATTTATTTGATTGCCTGGAGGATTTCATCATAAGCTGACATCAGTTAGAGGACCATTGGAAAACCAGCGGGGAGTACTAGACTGCTGTTTCGCCCTAGTGCAGGACCCTTTATCAGTACGCACCCATCGGGGTTCGAACCCGGTGGGAAGCCGTGATCAGTAGGGTACAGCAGGTTGAAGGTGAGGCAGTAACTCATCGAAGAAGACATTGCGAAGTGGTCGCACTATGTCGTCAATTGGCAGAAGTTGGAATTCATGGGTTAGCCATTGGGTCGGGCCCAGTGAGTGGCCTAGTGGTCTACGAGCTCACTAGCCTTGCGACCAGAAGATCCTGGGTTTGAAACCCTCTGGTGGGTGTGTATTGATGAAGAGTTCCAAACTAGGACAAAACAGCAGGCTGTCTAATACTCCCTGCAGGTTTTCCAATGGTCCTCCAACCGATGACAGCTCACGATGAAATCCTCCAACTAACTTCGTTATTATTATCCATCCTTCTCTTAGACAATATATCATTGTGCTGAAACTTGCATATCACAGCTTGACTTGATCCCCATTATTTGTCTTTATCCCTGTTGAATCTCTAATTTTGATGTTTCTTTTTGTAGTTGTATGATAGTGATATTGACGATGTGTTGTTTTACAACTGCGATTTAATTTAAGTGAGTGAAGGTCACTCTGATTGTCTTCGATTGCCTACTGAAAGCGTCGGTCTGTGATTCCTGTGGACAGAGTTTTTGATCCCACCTTGTCGGGGATATTCTACTTAATTCTAAGTATTTACTGTGTAAATAGATCATTCTCTCGCCTGTACACCAATGCATCGGTGGCACAGCGGTTAGGACACTAATCGACCATGCACATGGTCAGGGGTTCGATCCCCTACCGACGTGCACCTGATATCAATGATCCGTTTGCTAAATATGGGCTACCAATATCACATGCTACAAATTCCACACTTGGTCCAAAAATACTTTGTGGAATCAAGCTATAATAAAAATAAAAAAATCACTGTTGAGGTAATTTTGAGTATTCGATGTTACCATGGTTGTAGAAAAATAGAACCATACAACGAATTTATCAACGAATAATCTTTTAGCCATATTTGGAGCGTTTTTATGACTAACTGTGAGTCTGTCTCAAGAAAGTTTTGGGACTGCTATATAGTAAGATGCAAAGATCGGTTCTCTGCGTTCATTCAGACCACAACGAGTCCATTTAATTATCAGTTTTATATCTCCCAATGCACTTTCAATGGTATATATATATGTCTGTAAGTGGAGTATTCAGCTGAAGAGTCCTGCTGAATTTTCTATCAGAAAACAACTGTCTCTAAACTCTTAAAACAAAAATAATTATCCAACTACTCTGTAATTAGCCAATTATTAAACTCACTTTTTACAGTAACACTATTCCCACCGACAGCATTAGGACCAATCAACTGTTCTTTCAAATCACCAGATTTATAGACAAGAAGCGATGGTAAATTACTCGATGGATAATTCGGTATGCATAAACATGATTCACCGCGGAGGAATTTCACTGTAGGAAATTTTTGTGCCAATTTTCTCAAATGATTGTCAATTAGACTACACAGAGCATGACTGAAGAAATAGATGAAAGAAAAAAACACAAGAGTATATACATATAATGAAGAAAATTGCCTGCCTACAGAAGATTATGATGAGATTGATCTAAGTGAAAAAGCGTCGATAATTCAATCGGTGAATGATAGCCAGCCTATTCGTTAGGTGTTTCGGTTTTGTATACCGAGTTAACATGCATAGTATGATTGCAACGACAGAAGACAAGGCCAGCCAGGCAACAGATCGTTTGTTGAGAAAATCAACAGATATTTATATATTTTTATGTACATTAATATTCGTTATTACTAGCAGAGAAACAGCGTCTTCTGATTGGTTGTTTTCTCGCTGGGAGTTAATCTGTCGTCTTTTTGTGGCCCTTTCTTTGAAGGTCAGACCATATATCTGCGAATCGTATCCGCCCACGCAAAGTGTGCTGTGATTGGTTGTTGAGTTAGTCTTTGCTCTTGTTTTTTCTCCTGACCAAGATTTGCGAAGTAAACATTGACGTAAATTGCTGTCTATCAATTTTGGCCATCACACAGCTCTCACCACATGAGGATGAGAAATATTGAGTTTAGGAGTTGTAGAGTGCTAGGGAAGGTGGATAGGTCAATCAATGAGGTTTATATGTGAAGCTACATCGATTTAGATGGCTAGGAGACGTGTTACACAAGCTGAGCTGTCGCCTTAGTCGACGAGCTATGTTGGTTAGCTGACATTATTTTGTTAAGTTGGAAAAGAGTTAGACGTGGTCAAACTAAAATCACAGGACATTTTTCCTCCATACAGGAGTAAATACTTACAGTATGAATGATGCAACATCTATAATAGAGTGAGTAATATTGAGGTAGGGAAGGAGTGGAAATCAATCGACAACATTGTGAAGTTACATAGATTCAGATGGTTAGGAAATGTGTTACGCATGCATCCCTAGACCAGCCATCGCCTTCCTCAACCAACGGGTAATATTTGCTGACATAGGGCTAGCTGGGTTGGAAAAGAGCTAGCACATGGTGGTCAAACTAAACTAAAACATGGCTTCATCAATCGATGAAATCCTTGTTACATTATAGACAGCGTACCCGGAGGCCTAGACCAAAGCAGGTGATTTTCTCGAGACGTCACCCTCTATCCCCTGCACCGAGTTTTTTTAATTTGAAATCCAATCTGCAGAGCAGTGTGGAACAGAGTTTCCATGATTTTCGGTAATACAAACAGGTGCATACGCCACTCAACCCGTTAGGATTCTCGCGCCCATGTACACCATAGGTTCGGAATCAGGGTTAGTTTTCCAGATCTCCTGGGTGGACTTGCATGTCCACATGTCCGGTTCTAAGCACCAGACGTTTGCGATTAGCCTTTCATACCCCTACCAAGGTGTGAAGGCAGTGAATAGTATAAATTATCTGCCACTGGCTTTGAACGCGTGGTTACATGATAGAGCACTTCGGCAACAAGAGCCACTTTAAGCCGTGCTAAGTTGTTTATGGAAGTTAGAAACCCTTAATAGAACAAGCACACTTCCATAACCCCATCATACTATAGTTTGACCTAGCGTATGCCTTCAGCTACGGATTTTATTAACTCGAATATATTTGGTATTAAGTTATTTGTTTTATAATGGACAGATAACCTGATTCTTTTTGGTTTCTAAACCTTCCTAACAAACTAAAACCCACAGGAAAGACTTTTAAATCAATTGCCCTACAAACTACAACCATACAGTATCCATGTATACTGTCTGTCTGCTTTCAACATAGAACTCTGCATCGATGTGCACCAGTTCAAGTCGCCACACTCCTTCCTTGTAGCACACAAAGCAAGAGAAAAAGGTAGAAGAAATGCATTATAGAAACAGTAGACAGGGATATGAGACAAAGGTACAGTAATAACGAAGAACAATATAGTTTCATTGGGTATTATAAGTCAAAAGTAGTGGATGCATCTGCGCCAGCCATATCACCGATTGTCTCTAGCATTCATTGGTGTTTACCGTCCCGAGGACCCCAACCACTCAGTCAGTACAGTCTACACCTTTCTATGTGGCGGGTTTAAACTAACTGTTGTGGATTTCATTGACTGACAAGACCATGTTTCGGTTTGACCACCACTAGCCCTTTTCCAACCTGATCCATTCCATGTCAGCTAACATTGGTCATTGTCGAGGAAGGCGATGACTGGGCTAGGGATACATGCATAACACTTGTCCTAACCATCTCAATCGATGTAACTTCACAGCCTCGTCAATTGATTTGCCCAACCCTCTTTACGGAGCACTCGACCGACTGCTAACCTCAATATTGCTCACCCTACTATACCACCTAACACGGGAGATAGAACGCAGACACCTACGGTCAGAGACAGCTATCTGGTTTTTTCATGTCTCCCACTTTCAATGGCCATGTCTCACTCACAGCCATAAAGGAGGACGGAGAGGACTGCTGAGCAGTACACACGACCTTTAGTCGATAGCCAGCCACATATCACGTCTACTAAACCAAAGAGGGCGTAAACTAACATATGCGGAACTAGCCCTGTGTATCCCTGCAGAGATTTCGTTAGAGATCAACCCCACAAATAAGTGAAGCGGTCAACGTGCTCTACCACTTCACTCCCTATTTCCACGTATACATTTTAAAGTACACCCCGCCCCCCGCATTGTAGAGTATGAAATTATAAAGACTGCTTAGCTTCACTTACCCTTTTTCACTAATATGAACAATGACAAATATATCATCACCAGCATTTGTCACTTCTGTTGTCCAATCAGCTTTGGTCACTTCGCGTACACAACCAAATCGGGGTTTTGATGCTTCTTCTTTCAGCATAGCTATCCGCTTGCGTCGATATTCCTCTAAGAAACGTGCCTCCTCCTCGTCAACTTCACCATCTTCTAATAAATCGAATTTCTCATCTAATTCATTTGATTTTAAATTGTCTAAAATGGTTTCTAGATTAAAAGGTAGTAAAAACAAGTAATACTGTGTTACTGCTGGGCTTCGCCGCTAATCGATAGATTTTTTAGTTAGACCAAGAACTTCAGTCAGTTAGATAAGTATTAGAAACCAGAAAGTATGAGATGATTGTATCATTCTAGTTTAGAATTCTTCAGAATTATGCCACTAAGAGTTGAATCCACAATGGTCAGACTATGAGACAAAGCTCGTTTGACCATTCACATTCAATATAGTCAAAATATTCATTCAGACATCTATAAAACACAAAATAATTGAGAAAAAAAGTATCCTTTTCGATAATTTCCTCTTCTGGCTCTACATATATATATATATATATATGTATATGCATAGAATATTCTAGAATAGTAGTCAATAACAATATTAGTGTTTTTTAAATAATATCGATTTGTTGAGTAAGTTCAATGGAATTACAGTTCATTAAAGATGCATGAATAATAATAATAATAATAATAATAATATATAATAATAGCAAATACAATATCAACCAAAATTAAGGAAATTTCTACAAAAATTAGGGATCGTTAAAACCTTGATGGCCAAGGTGAGGACAATGTCTGAAACAACATAAGTTGGGCTTCTGAATGTGTATCTCAACAGCCAACCTCAGTAATATGTAATAGACGAACTCTTCAGGCGAAGTTAAGATTTGTTGGTATGCGGTAAATGAATTTGAAAGCTGCCTCGTTAACATCAATCTTGTGTTCTGTTTCCACAAGATGAGATAGAATAGAGCTATGAATGGATTTTATTGGTCCCTTACTCAACTAACCACACAAGGTGATGTTCGGAAATCCCACGAGAAACACGCCTAATTATACAGCTGATGTAACTGGCTCCGCAGGAGCAGTTAAACTGCTCGATACACATGGAAGAGGCGAAATTAGGCAGTTTATCTTTTACTCTCGAGAGCAAAAGAGGAGTGGCTTTGAAGGCAAAGCGTAATTCAGCAGCAGGGAATGCTCTTTTTACCGTATTTCTAAGGTGTTGTGTTAGTACCTACTTGATGTTATCTCCGAAGAAATGAATTTGTAAGAATAAGGCCTTTTTAGGAACTGTTAGTACCTTGGGCTGCTTGGTTTTTAATTCATATTCTTATCAACAAACTTTTCGGGATAACCATTTTCACTCAGCAATCGTTTAACATTATTAAGTTCCTCATCAAGACATTCATCCAAGCAGATTGCTCTGTGAACCAAGCATTTTATCAAATTGCGTTTGTATTTTAAGGGCAAGAAGCTGAAAAAATGAGTATACTGATCAGTTGATGTAGGTTTTCTACATACACTTCTTCTTATTGTGCCATCCTCTTTTCTGGTCATAAGGACGTCTAGAAATGAAATACTAGAGTCTTTTTCTTTCTCAATAGTACAAGTTATTGCAGGATGGACCTTGCTAAATTTATCCAGGATGTTCTTTGCTTCCTCCTCATTTTTCAGAATAAAAAATGTATCATCATCCATTTACCGACAATAGAATTCACATTCAGCCACTTGGTTCATGTGAATTCCTAATCTCTAACATTTCATGGTATATATGCCGCTACCGCCAACCAATGTCACTGGTAAGTATCCAAATGACAAAGACCTCGTGCTGTAACAACAGAAGACAAGGGCCGGGCAATAAATCGCTTATTGAGAAAATCAAGAGGTATTTATATACTTTTATATGCATTATTATTAGCGTTATTGTTGTAGGAGAAACAATCTCTTCTGATTGGTTATTTTCCTGCTCAAGGTTATTCTGTCATCTCTTTGTGGTCGTTTCTCAAAAAAATCAAGCCATATACCTGTGAATCATATTTCCGCACTTTAACTCCGCTACGATTAGCTGGTGATTTTCTCAATGTTAAGCTTCGTTATTGTTTTTCTCATGACCCCGACTCGGGACGTGAACATTGACGTAAATTGTTGTCTACAATTTTGGCTTGCAGATAGCTCTCATCACAGAACTAGAACTCCAGGAAACCTCATCCGATATTCAGTCCATAATGAGCACAGTCATCAAAAATAAGATACGGATTTTCAACTCCAATGTGAAGTCAGTGCTACTTGACGCGTCATAAAGAGCACATCAAACAAACTACAGACCTTCATTAACAGCTAGCTGTCTTCGCTCAATACTCAAGATCAGATGACCGGTCAGAAAAGATCAGCAACAGAGATCTCTGGGAGCGAACCAACACAGCAGGAACCAATTGTGAAACAAATAGGCAGGAAGAAATGGAGATGGATTGGCTGGCCATACTCTGAGGAAACCATCAAGTGACATCACTAGACAAGCCATTGCTCCAGTGGAACCCGACCGAAAGGGAAGCGGCGAGTTGGTCGTCAGTGCAAGGGTGACTTGGAGGAGGTCATGTGAAGAGGAGATGAAAACGTGTGGGCAGACTTGGAGCCAGGTGAAGACTCTAGCAGAGAACTGAACATATAATGGAGACGCACGGCTGAAGCCCTATGTTCCTCTAGGAATTAAAGGAAATAATAATAATAATGAGCACAGTGGATTTTCAGGTGGTGTCATGGGCGTGCACTGCACTATCGAAGAGTCCAGTACTCTCTAGTTTCCAGAGCTTCTCAAACTGATATCACTATGAGATACGGTTTAAAAATATCGTAATAAATTAGTTTTCAGTCAGGAAAAATAAATCGAGTGAAAATAATACTGATTACTGAACAGAGAATACTCTTTTCGATAACTTCCTCTTTTCCATGAGGTTCCACAGATAATATCCATCTAAATAATATCAAATGGTTGACACAGAAATACCAAAAGTTATATGCAAACAGATTTGAAATCATGGATGAATAGGTTCGAGTCTCAGCGGGAGGGGACACCATCAGACACTGGGGGAATGCAGGTGTGCACTTCCAACTTCTACTAATTCGCCAATTTAGAGTAACTGGTACCATCCAATGTCATCGGTGGAGAGTATTTATCCCCACTCACGACCGGGTGGATCCCACCGACTACAACTTCTCACCGGAACTCAAGGTAACTTTGTTCTGCAATCAGCCAGTCACTGGTGAGCATCAGATCAATTTTCAAGAATCTGTGACTGACTGCAGGACGAAGTTGCTTGGAGTTCTAGTGAGAAGTTTTGACTACCATCCTGAGACCCCTAACCAGTCATTCAGGCGGTGTACACCTCCCTACGTGACTGAGCTAAACTTACTGTTATGAATTACATGGACTGATGAAGCCATATTTTGGTATGACCGCTATGTGCTAGCTCTTTTCCAGCCTCATTCATCGTATATCAGCTAACATTGCCCGTCAGTCAAGGAAGACGATGGATGGGCTAGGGTTGCATGCGTAACACATGTCCTAACCATCTCAATCTATGCATCTGCTTCACAACCACCCTCCCTCTTTACCTAGCACTCGACCGATGCCTAACCTCAATATTACCCAACTTATTATACAACTTAACATGGGAGAGAGGACGCAGACACCTGTGATCAAAGACAGCTAGCCTTTTCGTATCTTCCACTTTCAATGGCCATAACTTACAACCAGCGAAAAAAGGAGGATAGGGTGAACTTAACTTTATATAGATGAATGATTGTATCAAAAACACGGAGAGAAAATGGGGTAAAAGTTTGCGTATGTGTGTGTGTGTAAGACAGTTACTAAGTTTAAATAAGAAAGTAAAGGTACAAGTACAAAATAATGCTGTTCATAGTAATAAGTATTATTTTCAAGTAACGGTTATTTTGTAGGGATTTTGTTTGATTGCTTGGAGGATCTCATTATGAGTTGACATCAGTTAGAGATGTTTTGATCATCCTCGTTGCAAGCTCCATCCTGACTCGGGGTTATGGTTAGAATAGAATTGAGGTAGAGGTATGATTAAGGTTAGAGTAAAACTTGCTACGAAAATTATAATGAAAAGCATTTATTTGTTGTAATGCTGAACAGCGATCTGATTGGTCGGTCGACTCAAGGCCATTTCACGGTGTGGTGTATATTCTCTACTGTGTTGTCGGATACTTCCTTATTCACTACTCGTCAGGTTTTCTTTGAAAATAATACGGAGTTTCCTGGAGTTCTAGCTAGAAGTTGTGACTAGTGAAGTCCAACCAGTTAAGTGTGAGGATGGATTTCCCACCGATGACATTGGTTGGTGGTCGTGCTAAATCACGAAATGGTAGAAGTTAGAATTCGTGGGCTGGTCATTGAGTCAGCTGCTGCCAGTGGCTGAATGGTATACGAGCTTGCCTTGTAATCGGAAGGTCCTGGGTTCGAACCCCCTGTGCAGTGGATGCGTACTTCCGATGATTCACAAACAAGGATGAAACAGCTATCCAGTACTCCAGTACTGGTTTTCAATGGTTCTCTAACTGATATCAATCTGTAGTCAAACTCGTAAAAAGCAAAATTTAATCCTTACAAACCACCTTTTGAAAACAAACAATACTTACTGGGATCAGGAGGTGGAGGAAGTTCTTCTTCTGGTTCCACCTTTTTAGGTGGTAAAATTCCTTTTTGACGTAAAATATCATTCCATTCCGTATCAGCATTTGGATCCTATCCAAAGGTAATTGTGAGGTGAGGTGAGGTGAAAAAAAGCCGAACAATGACAAACCTCCATTTCTTTTTGTTTGAAATGAATAAAGAGCAATCAACGTTTGTTTGCTTTCTTTCAATTGAAGAAAAGAAGAAGTTTTTGTATGATAATTTTACTTCTTAACGTTAATTCAAGCGAACATATTCATCAGTATACCTGTAATTAGACAAAAACGCAGAAAATTACCAGAATGTAAACCGTTTTACTATACAGGAATATATATATATATATATTGTGAGCCATTAAAAATCTTTACAAGAAGTAAATTGGATTGTTAACATAAGTATCTACGTTTCAACATAGAACTTGGTACAGAAGTTTAACAGTTCAGCTAAACCCAGCTACTAATCTCTTATAGCCTGATATTTAACCCAATAGTCATTTGTCTTTGACAAAGAGTTCGGTGAAGACGTCTTTTTTGTGACTATTTGATTCGCTACAGTTGTACAACCAAGAATGTATAGTTCAACGAAATTAGCGCCCCTACATTGAAAAGTATACCTATACGCAAAGGTTATTTTATTTGTAGAAATTACAGTGATATTAAAACAGGGGAAAACGCAAAAGTATACAAAGTGAACATATGCTGAGGCGACTGTTGAGTTACATTACACTCCAGACTGTCGAGTAGCACCCTAATGTGAAGCAATGAGTTACTCTAGGGTTACAGGTTGACTCGAAGGAGATCGTGTCTGACTGACTGAATGGTTCCAACGTACTGCACAGATGTACAGCAGTTCCAGTCACCACACTCCTTCCATGTAGCACACAAAGTAAGCGAGGAGAGTAAAGAGAGACTCAAAAGAGAGATAACAGACAGAGATGTGAGGCAAAAAGAACAGTAATATGGAGTAACAATAGATTTTATTGAATATGATAAATCACAAAGAGCGAATGCATCTGCACCAAACATTGACCACGATTTTCAGTTACATCACCAATTGTTTCCAGCCTTCATTATTTTTTACCATCCCGAGGACCCCAAGCAGGAAGGCAGTCTACACCTCCCCCTGTGTGGCTTAAACTGACTGTTATCGATTTCATTGGGTGATGAAGCCATGTTTTGGTTTCACCACCATGTACTGGCCCTTTTCCAACCTCATCCATCCCATGTCAGCTAACATGGCCCGTCAGTCGAGGAAGGCGATGGCTAGGCACGCGTAACACATGTCCCAACCATCTGAACCGATGCATCTGCTTCACAACCTCGCTGATAGACTTTCCCTCCCTCCCTACCTAGCACTCAACCGATGCATAACCTCAATATTACTCACCTTATTCTACCACCTAACACGGGAGATAGAACGCAAACACCTATGATCAGAGACAGCTATCTGGTCTTTTCATGTCTTCCACTTTCAATGGTCATATCTCACTCACGGCCATAAAGGAGGACGGAGAGGACTGCTGAGCAGTACACACGCCCTTTGCTCGATAGCCAGCCAGATATCACGTCTACGCCAGAGACGGCGTAAACTGGCATACGCTAAACGAGCCTTCCGTATCCGTGCTGAGATTTCATCAGCGATCAACCCGTTGGCGCTGGCTGATGCAACTTCCCCACAAATAAGTGAAGTGGTCAACACACTCTACCACTTCACTCCCTATTTCTAAGCTATGAGTCAGTCGGTGTAGTCCAGTCCTGTAGCATCATCTTACATTTGTCGGGACTACATGGACATTTTAGCTATGTGAAAAATCGATAAAAACACCTTTAAAATGAATGAGATTATAAGTAATCGTCAGATAACTGACTAATTGACTGAGTTTCAGCATACAACTTTGCACAGAAGTGCAACAGTTCAACTTATCACATTTCTTATTGGCACACAATGGTAGATAAAGAATGGGGAGAAATGAGATTAGACAGAACTATAATGAACACAAATCTCCGGGAGTAAATAACTACACGTGGGGGGGAATTGAAGTTTTAATGGATACAGGGGATAACAAAGAGTGCTGCTGTTGCTTCCGTAGTTTTCAGTGCACACAGAGTGAAGAGGAAGTGAAGAGCCATTAAGTAGAGGAGTTGCATTAGTAGAAGCAAGGAAAGATAATAGAGATGAAGATGAAGACAAAGGTGAGTGAGGATTAGAGAGGTTTCGCGTGCACTTCGGATTGTGAGGGCGATTGTTACTTCCCGGCTGCCCACACCGTGGAAGTTGGTTGCGTAGAGCCCAGGGGACAACTGCTTGAGGCCGGTCACACACGGCCTGTTTTTGTTTGTTGTTTTTCATTTGGTGTGTCTCAGTAGCGTATTTATCACTTCTGCCCTGTGACACGGCAGCAGAAAGCGCGGTCGTTGTTAATCCGGGCCCCGACCGATCCGGCATGATATTTTGTGATTTATTTGAAGTCATAGGATTGGATTGGGTAACTGCTTTTAGTCTAACCGCTATCCAAACAACCTTTCTGGCATGGTAGGACCTGCAGGAACATAAGTTCTAGCCAGTATAGCTTGTTGGGTCATTGCGGTGTTCAAGCCCGACCACCACGTCAAGGTAGCAGCTTTCTGTCGGGATAACAAAGAGTGAGCGCATCTGTACCATTGAGAACGATTTTGCTCATCGGGTTTGCATATCGTAATGATTTAAAGCGTCACACTGGCTGGAACTAACATTCCTGAAGGTCTTATCATGCCAGAAATGTAGATTGGATAGCGCCTAGACAAAAATCAGTTACCGTCAATGCAACTTGTTTACACTACGTTGAGGATCTGTGACAAGTCGTACTGTTGCTAGGTAACAATAGTAAGGTGTTTCATTGAAATGAACACCAAACCATCTATGGTTTTATCTCCGTTCTGGAGTAGTAGTTGACCCTGAAAATTGTACACCTCGACTTACCCTGAGGCAGGCCGTATTCAGCGGTAAGATCTTAGTACAGATACAACTCTAAAAACCACTAAAAACAGACCAAGCAGATGTCCCTCTGGGCTTCACGGTTGCACAGCACTAATGTTCCTATTTCAGGTAGCTTAAGAAAAAACCAACATCTATGGTATAGGCGGCTTGATTAGTGCTATACATTTACGGAGTTAAATGCACATAAAACGGAAACACACAGCATAAATTTGCATATAGAAGAAACCACTAAAAATATAAGAATAACAAAAATACTAATACTAAAAATACTAAAAAAAACTATCTTGCAATAAACATTCAATACTGTTCATATGAACTGTGATCAAGATTTGACCGGATAGTTGCAAAATAATTGAGCGCTGAGTGAGAAGTAGACATTTACAAATATAATTTTATAAATTCAATACTGTCACCCATGATTGGCTGTCTGAGACTGAGTTTTCAACGAAGAACTTTCCATAGAAGTCACCACACTCAATATAGCATAGAGAATAACCATTCAAGGGAAATATAATGAACAGAACTGTACAGGATACAGGACAAGCACGTGGAGACTAATGAAAATTTGATGACTTTCGGATTTTAACCGTACCACCAAAGGAAGACCTTGAGACATATAACACCCAAGTCTCCAGACAATAATTCTTAGCTCCACTAAGACACTAACCAAGCAATCTTCACCTCCTTATGTGGCTAGCTCAAACCAGCAGTCAAAGACTTAACGAGTCGCTCGTACCTGATAACCTGAGGAGCAAGTCACCAAAAATCTGTCCTACAAACTACTCGCTTTGTAGTTACCAGACTACATATAATAGCTGACCTTACAATTTTTGAAAACTCATTGCCAATGGGAACGCATTATCTAAAATAAGGTGTAATACTAATAATGGTCTTTCACATATCATGAAGACATCTTACAAAATAACAGGCCTAGAAAAGAAGTTATACAGATTATCCATTTAACTAGGTTTTGCTTCTTAAAGATATACTACGCCTTGTGATACTGCTTATATTTCTAGGATGGGAAAGTCTTTTCAAAATATAGATGTCTAGTAGCATAGTGTGTAAAAATTTAAGGTGACACAGGCAAAAACCTTAAAAGGATAATTCAGCAGATGAATGCCATGTCAGGAATTAATCCAAATGAGATATTAAGGTGCTGAAACTTGTTAATGCAATAAGTTTGTCGGAAAAGGTCAGTTGTCGGTGTTACAATTTAAATAAAAGGCCTTTGTAGCTTGATACGAAGAAAATAGTGTCAGTGAACTGGTTGGTCTACATGAATAGTCTACACATTACTATATCTTTTATGACTGGCGTTAACCTTTGTACGTGAATCGACTGTCAGTTGCCTTTTCCTTCATTACGTCATTGATTTCCCCAACTTGATGAATGGAGAAGACACCGAGCCGAGTAGGAAATGTGTTCAGAAACAAGATCCAAAATTACAATCAAAAGGTAGGAATGTGGCACGTAATAATAAAATTCAAGAAGGATAATATTATCAGTCGTATTGTTACTCGCAATTCGAATAAGGTAAATTTTGACTTCTCAAATCGCCGGCTCCATATTCGAGTAACTTGTCAATGTTACCTTAACATTCCTTGTAGGGATAGTAGACCACGGGGTTGATATATATATATATATATATATATATATATATATATATATATATATATATATATATATATATATATAACGGTTACCTTCAGCTTGGAAAACTGTATACAGGCATCCGGCCATGGCCAAAAAATGGCTCATACTTACTGGGAAGAGTAAAGTTGAACTCCCTATACGACAACCAGTTAAAAATCCATGACAGGACCGATTTAATACGAGGTGAGAAACTTCATATCATGTCGTTGGAAGGTTTGACTACGATGTTCAGAATTAATGATTTCATTTCTCTTCTCCCCCTCTTCCCACTTAAGGACAGCCTATACAATGCGGTGTGAATTCAACATCTGAGAGAACTACTAGTTTGCCCACTTGGTGACAAACTCATAGAATCTTCTATAACTTCTTAAGAAGTGACCCCTTCTGAAAGTTCGACATCTGAGACTTTAATTAGCTGGCTGAAGCAAAAGATAAATAGAATTCTACTTTAGACTACAATCCTGTCTACGCAGTATTCCTGCTACCTATTAGGTACATACATCTTGATTCCCTGCTAGGATTTGTGTACGTTTTTAACACACTTTAACTAAGTGCAGAGAAGTTTTAAGTAAAAATAACTAGCTGTTGATGTCTGCAACGATCATAGTGCAAACACTTTCAAAGCTAATTTTGAGTAGAAACAAATATTATCAAAAACTACCATTCAAGCAACGTAACGTACCCACTCGGATACCCGCCAAAATGGTTTACTTACTGAGGTCAATTTATTTCGAGTAATGCTTTTCTAAATTATCCATGACTGGTCCTTACTGCGTTAATATGTCGAAATGCGCGAGATATTGATAAAAATGTATGTGAAGTTCCTAATGTCGGTAGTAAAACCACCGAACAAAGATAACTCTGACCTGAGGTTTATTGCTCTATTTTCTGAATTTTCCTTAAAGGAGAGGAGTGAAATATCGGTACTCTCCATTCCTTGGAATCCTTTGCTTTACTGCACCATTTCCTGGTCTACGGTGTTGTATTGGAAGTTATTCGACACTTTAGGTTCAACGTGTGACACGTAAGTTCTATGAATGTTACGTGTGACTGTGCTTTTGACTCTTTCTGACAATCTTTATGACCTTATAGATGAGGATTCGTTGCAGGTTTCAAGCAATAATATAAATGAAGTGAGATGGCTATTAAGTTTCTACTAACTTTGTTCACTTAGTCGTTATAAATAGTAAACGTCTTATATACTGCTACTAATGCATTGTTGCCTCCATTGATACAAAGTAGAAACTATCCTGAATGGTTTAACCGTTGTTTCTTACATGAAGAGTCTACACTTAATCTTTTTCTTCAGTCCTCCCCCTCATATTTTATTAATCCACTCATAGAGACATGGTAATTCGTTTGTTTATAAACTCAGAAAAACACGCTAAAATACCTTGCGTTGCACTGTTCTTGCATAGTATTTGGAGTGAATTATTACTATGATTCATTTGCCGAAGAGAAACTCCCTGAATAAACTGGTTTTTCAACGATTCCAGAAACCCCTGTTTCTGCAAAAAGTCTGTTATAAGATTCCCTGTTAAGGGCCAAATTCAAGCTAGGGTTGAGTTTCTGTGCAAATAGGGTTTCCTAGATGACGAAAGCAATCATTTGAGCTGGATTACATTTTAGTGCCCACCACATAGTCCAGAGAAGTTTCCCACCCTAATCTTTCTACTCTACTTTTGACACTTAGAGGAATCAAATTCGATACAGAAAGTCTTGTTTCCACATTAGTACTGAAGTGCTGTTGTGTGAAGGAATATATCATATTTCTTCCCTTTCATTCATTTGTCTCAAAGCGGGTTAAATACTGAAAAGTGTAATGGTAACACAAACAACAAAAGCTCAGAATTTTTTCCTGCAGCCTTAAAATTTTATGTATGCCGGGAGGAATGATTGCATATTATGTGTGTACTGTACTATGGTAAAAATGTACTTATTTCGCGCATACCTGAAAACTGTTAGTCATGCGCTTCGGAACAACAAATGTATCTCCGAAATTCCTGGATCAGTGCTGATAAGTCGGGATTCCTAACTTGATAGCTAGAGATCTTGCAGAAACAACAGTATATACTACCTCCGCATGTAGAATAGCAAGAGTGATTAACTGCGTATATTTAGCTAATGGTGATGAGGCTATAAGCTTGTGAACATACTTATTTATTTACTACTATGGCTCCACCTAGTTTACTAGATGAACCATGGTCTAGAAAAGCAGTAAGATTGGTCATAGGGTTAGCAATCCAAACCAGGTAAAAACCAACCTCCTCGCTACTGAAACTTTGGAGTACATAGAGACTTGGAAGATTCTTCAATTTGAGGATGAAAAATACCAATGAGTGAAGGCTCTCAAGAGGCTGATTTCCTTTTGATAAAACCCTAGGTAGGCATGGTACAGTCATAGAACGAATAACGCTCTGGAAAAACGTACTCGCAATCTTCAACCAAAGTCCAAAAAGAAACCAAGTTGTTCCAAATAGACCTAACTGAATTCAAAACAAAAATTAAATGATCCCAAATATAATTATGTGGATGAAAGACTACTGAAGAACTGCAATCTTAGTGTTTTATCAAACTAAATTTATCAGGAAAACGTAGCACAGTGGTATTCTGTCATCCAAACATCAAGAACACAAAGTCTGGACACCAGATGGCTCTCACTTAACAAAAATGTGCAACAGTCCAGTAAAGCACAAACAGTCCAAAACAAGTGAGAAAGGGCGTATAAAGTACAACTTTAGTGTTTTAAAGTGAAAATATCAGACGTAACAAAGTAGTGTGGTATGGAAGATTCTCAACATACTTGAGACTGCGAAGGCTGATCAGGTAGCAGAAAGAATGGAAAAATACGGTTTAGGAGTATTAGAAATTTCCGAAAATAGATGCAGTGAAAACAGGGATCAGGTTTACTGCCGGTTATCATTAAATTAAATCAAAGTGTATGGGTAAAGACGATGTTTGAAAAATTGTGGATAGTGTTACATTATCGGGAAGACTAACAACTTATTGGTTAATTGGCGAATAATCATTTGCAAATAAATGATATAAAACAACATACACTGTATACGTAGACCCCCTAAAAAGCTATACAACCTTGAAGTGAAGTTACGAAAAGAGATCTCGTTTTCTTATGTGCTCTTACTCATACAGTACTGCGCTCCTACGAATAACTCAGACCAAGAGAAGCAGTTCCCCACACAAATAAAGACAGAAGAAGACAAAACACCAGGCGGTGACGTCGAAATTCTAATGATTGATACGAATTCCAAACTAGGGGCAAGTGATGTAGGGAGACAAACATCAACACCGAAGAAGCCAGTTAGTGATGTTGGAGGGAAGCTAATTACCAAAGAGATAAAACTAAGCATAGTGGTGCTGGCCATAACAGAGGGCTCTGGAATTTAAATATCAGATAGGGCCGACTTAGAACTATACAAGTAGTAACACGGAAACATGATCCTTTGTGCCCAAGCAAAACAATAAACGCATCATCCCTTGCTAGTTAAACAATCATTCTCGCACAAAGATTTTGATTTCTGAGTATATTTCGTATTCTGGAGGTCAGTCTGGTATTTTGATTTGCCTTCGGTCTGCGCAGAACAAATACTTCAGGAGTTCGGTAGGACAAGAGCTTGTATCGGTATACAAGTTACTTAACGTAAACCTCATCTCCATTATCTCCCAAAAATTAATTGTAATATTTATTTACTAAATGTTATCTAATTAGCCAGTTACGTTAAAGCATAGTTCTGGTGTTCACAGAAAGTAGGACGTATACCAACGCCAGTCCTCATACCCACAACGCCTACATTATTTGTTCTGCGTAGACCAAAGGCAAGTCAAAACACCAAATTGACGGTTCAGAATACAAAATATATTTCCGGGCCAAAGATTTAGCACGATTTTGTTTATTAGCTAGGTAGGAATCGTGCACAAACGAACATAACGCGACAGCATGGCAAATAGCGTAGAGGCTTGATCGCTATCCTTCAGCTAAATGAGTCGACTTAAACGGTGAAGGTCCGCATCCAATTTTGGGTGAAGAATGCTGCAGACTAATAATTTTGGAGTAATATTTTCCACTACAAGGGTCTCTGGAAGACCAGTTAGGAAAACTACTTAAACAGATCCTAGCTCGTTTTCGATTGACTTGCATGATAGTACGAATACGTCCTTCGGTGTCTTGCTTCTATCCTTGCTCCCCAGTTTTCTTCAGTGTGAACGTGTAGCTAGCTGCCATACGCAATATTACAGTATACCGAATAGGAGTACTGTTTATATTTATCGGCCAACAGACGGTAGCCAATGTCACGTGCTAAGTTCTTAGTGTTGGCGCTGACTGAACTCTATCAGTCAGATATCTAGGGTGATTCGTCATCGCCATGTACTCTGAATTAGTGTTAGGTGGTTTGTGTCAACCTATCGGCTCCAGTCATCCAACGTAAATACTTCTGCTTAACAGGTTGAGGGTTTAACATTCAATGTTGAATGTCAGTAAAAGTGAAGGCTTTTAGTTCAAGGGAATTATTTATTGTCAAAGTCTCCATTGGTACTCAGTCACGATGGGATTCAGTGTCATTCGACTGGTGACTGACTGAATTAAAATGGGTTTGGTTTATGACTGACCATAATATACTCATAGATATTCTTAATTTCTTCTTAATTTTCTCAAAAATTAGTCTTTCCTTAAACGGAAATGAGGCTGTGTAGCTGCATCGACTAGGATGTCTGTTGTATGCACTATGCATATCAAACTGTAGCCTTCTTCGTTTGGAAATACTGGCTGAATTAGGATAGAATGGAAAAACTTTTGGGGATGGTTGGTTAGAAAAATGCCATCAATCCATGAAGTCACGGACTATTAGTTTGAACTCCACTGGGAAGTGTAAACTGTCTGTCTTGAGTTCTAGATATACCTACAGCCAGCATTTGGAGACTGTGAATATTATTATTATTGTTGTTTCCTTTAATTCCTAGAGGAACATAGGGCTTCAGCCGTGCGTCTCCATTGTGTTCGGTTCTGTGCTAGAATCTTCACCTGGCTCCAAGTCTGCCCACACGTTTTCATCTCCTCTTCACATGACCTCCTACAAGTCACCCACCGTCGCACTGACGACCAACTCGCCTCTTCCCTTTCGGTCGGGTTCCACTCGAGCAATGGCTTGTCTAGTGATGTCAATTGATGGTTTCCTCAGAGTATGGCCAATCCATCTCCATTTCTTCCTGCCTATTTGTTTCACAATCGGTTCCTGCTGTGTTGGTTCGCCCCCAGAGATCTCTGTTTCTGATGTTTCCTGGCTATCTGATCTTGAGTATTGAGAGAAGACAGCTGTTAATGAAGGTCTGTAGTTTGCTGAGAGACTGTGAATAGCACAACTCAAAATCGTTCCTATTCTAAAGGTTGTTCAGATTACAGAAATTTTCGTTTCTCTTCATGAGATTATTCTCTCTCAGAGGCATTTGCGTTTGTTGTAGTTCCAGTGTACTTCTTATTTCTATATTCATGTGAGCTTTTACGAATCAAACTACTACCAGTAAGAAACCATCCTCGAAAAACATAAGAAAATTCATCTTAACATATAAATGTAAAGAATGCTTCTGAAATAATAGCTGGAAGAGATTATGACACACACAAACCAACACAGTCACTTCATTCAATTCTGTGCGCAGTTCAGAAGCCCCAACCCAACAGCAGTATCAACACTATGTACACAATAAGTTCCACGAATTGTGATAGACACCACTATATTGGACAAGATGGGCATCCTCTTTGACTCCGACTTCAAAAACATAAACTTGATGTCCAAAGATACTACATTTATTCTTTCATGTTGATACACGCAGACAGCTATGGATACCAGTTTGACTAGAAAAATGTGAAATCTTAATCAGTGGAAACACTAAAAATGCCAGGGAAGGCCTAGAAAACTGACACTCCTGTAACGGTAGAAGACGGGAGGCTTTGGTATCTCAGCATAGCGAAATTATTTACACCTTATCTTCAACGCACCAGTTGTTTAGATGTTCTATGTTGTACTGCTTCTGGCCTTCCTTCATACTGTGTGTGTTTCTTTGTGTTACTTTCACGTAGTCTCCGATGTATCTCCTCAACGCTGTATCATTTACTTTCTCTGACATCAAAACTGTCTCCCAGATATTTGATATTTTTATGCCGATGAACATCTTTACATATGTATACTACTGATATATCTTATCAGTAGTACATGCAACACGACAAAAACGATTAGTACTGATGCAAATCACCAAGTTATCATGACACAGGTATCCAAGAGATACAGTTATATCATTCATGTAGGATTCATATAAGTTCAGTCAATGTTAAAATTCGCGCTGATACGATAATATCTACAAAGAAAATGAAAGTTTTGCAGTTAAATTACCTCCCACCTCACAGGACACAACCACGTGGGAAATATACTAACGGATGTGGATTTCTCCTAAGAAATTCTGAACAATAATTAGGAGTTGTGTAGCGGTAAATAATTCCCCAAAATTATTGACCACAGCACTCATCACT
This sequence comes from Trichobilharzia szidati, assembly GCA_944472155.2. Taxonomy (NCBI): domain Eukaryota; kingdom Metazoa; phylum Platyhelminthes; class Trematoda; order Strigeidida; family Schistosomatidae; genus Trichobilharzia; species Trichobilharzia szidati. Next base: position 32,188,127 of record OX235275.1, on the reverse strand, counting down.
GGACATTGGGTGCTGACCCTCACTGTTTAAGTCGACTTGTTTAGCTGAAGGCTTCCAGTCAAGCATCCCTACAATTTTGTACTCCGTCGTGTCACGTTCGTGCACGATCACTAGCCAGCTAAGTAATCATCTTACACTCCTGTTTGGTCCCAAAATATATCTCGTAATTTGGACGATAAATTCTGGTGTTTTGCTTTGCCTCTGATCTACGCGGAACGAATACTATAGAAGTTGTGGGTATTAGATCTTGCGTTAGTATACTCCGTACAATCCGCGAACGTCAATACCGTCAGCCTCTAAAGTTGGACTTCTGGTGAAATAAGCCAGAAAATATTTGTGTTACGCATAAAATTCCAAAACGCAAGATTCGTGTAAAGTGTGGTACTGTATTACATATAAGAACAGTAAATGAAGATTACAGATGTCACATTATCACGTGATTTGGTGAAATTCTGCCGAAAACACTGTCAATCTGAGTTGTTTTAAGAACGACCCACGATCAGTGACAATCAACTTACGAATGTACTGAGCAAGCAAATAAAGGTTCAAAAAATACGATTCACAAGACAGAAAGAAAGTAGAGCTTAGGCAAAACATGTACAGCAGGTACAGTCCAGTGATAATACGAAGACTATCGCAGACAAGATAGGATTTTAAGATAATTAATTGAGACCCAGTCCTACGAAAGTGATGAATCAAAGTTTTAGGGTAATGAATGTCACAGTATTCAGAATATAAACTTAAACTACTTTTAAATAATAAGTAGTGTGTAGCTGAACACAAAGAAAAGTGAACGCACTTGGGTAAATGTCAGTTTGACCAAGAATTGACAATGGTCAGATCACCATTTTGGCTTTTGCTCGATGGCATATTGAGAACTTATTCAAATAGACATTTGGAAAGATTTATGATTTCAAATTCTTCACTCAGTTCGTCATCTAAATGTGTTTGAATGACTTGACAAAATGTTCTAGGCCCAATTAAATGGTGAATATCCCAAGGGAAAATTAAAACTCAGATGTTAAGACTTCTGATGTTATGATTATTTTTATTATTTTCAAGTATTTGGTTTTGTAGGGATTGTTGTCTGATTGGTTGGAGGATTTCACATCATGAGTTGACATCAGTTAGAGAACCATTGAGAAACCTGGGAGTACTGCCGGATAGCTGTTTCGTCCTAGTTCGGGACTCTTCACAGTGCGCACCTACCCAACTTCAGGGTTTGTATCAAGGGCCTTCTGATTACAAGGCAAGCTAGCTCGTGGAACATTCAGTCACTGGCACCAGATCCGATGGCCAGCCCATGAATTCTAACTTCTGCCAATTCATGACATAGCGTGACCATTTCGCAATGGCTTCTTCGATGAGTTATTATTATTCCCTTGGGTTCAGAGGAGAAATAATAATAATAATCTGCTTTATTCCAATAACAGCGGCACTTATAGTACAGCATGGAATTCTCGGAATTTGTCACAATATTCCATCTAACTTTAGAAGAAGACAAATTTCGCGAGATGATGCTATCATTTCGTAGTTTCTTTATAACCGCTTTACAGTTAACACGGTTCACAATAACAATAAAATAAAATGCGTGACTATTACTCAGTTATATAAAAGAAAAGTACATACTAATGACCACGAGCGACACATTGATGGATGAGCTTCACCACATACATTCAGTTTTATTAGCTAATGGTTATCCAGAAAACGTACTTTATCAATTGTCACAGTAAGGATAGACCACACCTAGAAAAGACAGCTTCTGTACCAAAGAAAACTATCTTTACTAACCTACCATTCAAGGGTGACCAGATTATGCAGTTGACAGCTCAAAGACTTCGGTCAGCCATTAGACGCACATTGTACGCCGCATCTCTTTTTCTCACACGCCGAAAATTTTCGATCCCTGTACCTGTGATTAAAGGACAAAACTCTGTAGACTCTACTTCAAACTGTATCTACAAGTTCACCTGGAATTGTTGCGGTGATATCTATGTAGGTAGAACCAACAGAATGTTCCAATGTGGTCGTCGAAAAGAACATGTTCAAAAATGGCCATTAAAAGACATAGAATATCAATGTAATTATTAATCTGAATAGAAATCCATTCTCATCACCTATTGTAAAACACTTATGAATGTCAGGTCACAAAATCAATATTAATTATTGACTGCTTCACAATTATTTCACATAACTCTAATTCAAGGTTGGTTGTTAAAGGTTATGGAAGCACTTTGGATTAATCACATACAGCCTAAACTGTGTGTACAAAAAACAATAGACATCAACCTTCGCCTACCATGAACTGACTACTTGACCTATTTAAATATGACTGGTCATTAGTATGTACTTTTGGTTTTATATGACTGGGTGATTGTTATGCTCTTTATTTTATTATTCACTGGATACTAGTGAAATAATAATTAAGAGCTTAAAATTCTGTCTAGAAAGTAATTATTTTACATTTAAAGGGAGTTTATATAGGCAGACAAATGGTGTTACTATGGATTCACCAGTCTCCCTAATAGTCGCTGACCTCTTCATGAATAGATTCGAAAATAACATCTTTTCAAGCATACTCACTCCTAAAATATGGCTAAGATATGTAGATGATACTTTTGTAGTGCTAAAACGAGATCTACACAGTTCATTCCTGGAGAAAATAAACTGTATATCTCCCAGAATCCAGTTTATTTCAGAAGCAGAATCTGACGTCGGTGAACTACCATTTCTAGACTGCCCAGTTAGGAGGAGGGAAAATGAACATTTTAGTATATCCATATTCAGGAAGAAAACCTACTCCAATGACAAATATTTAGACTTCGGATTATCAGAACCCATCGGCGCAAAGGTATCAGTTGTTTCAAGTCTTCTTAGACGAGCACACTCTCTGATAATGGATGAGAAAGAAAAAGAAGACGAAATATCAAACATTACTGAAACTCTCAAGCAAAACAACTACTCAAGGAACTTCATCAACAAAATCAACACAGACATTAAGTATGGCCGAAAACGCATTCCGAAAACGCATTCCGAAAACATGAACCTCAACAATCGTCATTCCATATAGAGCGGAGACGTCAGACGATATCAGGAGAGTACTACTCAATAAGCACAAAATTAGAGTTTTCTTCAAAACATCAGACACGCACAGTGCAAAGCAGTCTTGTCCAAATCCCTAAAGATTCTCTATGTAATTGTGTCTACAAAATAAAATGCTCAGAATGTGATGCGATGTACATCGGACAAACCTCGCCAGAGAGAAATCAAGGTAATCAGAAGAAATGAACACCGTCGAGCATCTCTTCGACCACCGAGAAATCCAGTTGAACTACAAAAACTTGAAAAATCGCCAGCCATAGGTCTACATGCTATAGAATCAGGCCACAAAATTGATTTTGACAATATTGAAATAATCCAGAAAAACTTCAGAAATCACAAAGAACATCTAATATCAGAAGAACTTCACATCAAGTGGAATCCAAATTGCCTGAATAGGAATTATGGACTAAAACAGAATCTGACCTGGATACAACACTTTCCTCCTTTCCCCCATGAAGTGACAAAATCAACACGAATGTGATAAGCAAGTTCACTATATAAACACACACTGGTTTTATAATTTTACACACTTGTCAAATCCAACAGTCTACACACTTGGTTTTCCTATTTACCAACTTGAAAACAAAAAATGCCCCCAGACCGATGAAAGATGATCAAGTTAGTAAACTTTGTTTTGATATCATAACAGATGTACTATTAATTCATTTTTAGATTTTTCCCGTCGATTGATTGGACCGAAGTGCTCGGTCTCAGGTTGACATGTCGGCTTCTTGAGCAGATGCTTCGACGATGCCTGGGCATTTAATTGGTATTTAATTGGTGGATGGTGACTAGCTGAAGAAGCCGACATGTCAACCTGAGACCAAGCACTTCGGTCCAATCAATCGACGGGAAAAATCTAAAATTGAATTAAATCAATATGACCCGTTGCACAAGAGGTGGCTCTCGTGTCCCAAGCGGTCTAGTGGATAACGCTTTGGCGTTGGAAACTATGGGCACTGGGTTCAATCCTCGGTGGGAACATCATCACTCACTGAGAAATGCAGGTACATCCAGATGACGAGTCCCAAATAGGACGAAATGCGCATCCTGGATTCCACTGCTAGTCACCATCCACCAATTAGATGTACTATTACCTTGGTTATTTTGACTTTCAATATGTCTTTTTAACTTGACCTAAGTCTATTTCCTCACCTATTAACTCTTTGTTATATATATGCTGAGTAGATTTTGTAAATTCCCGTTTAATAATACTTTGATAAAGCTTTCAGTATTAAATAGCGAAACATCAGTAAAAACAACGACAATATCGTTTTGTTTTTCATTCATTGGGAAATACAAAAACCTTCGTCATAGTGAACTATGTTAGTTGTAAAGCGGTTGTAAAGAAACTATGAAATGAAGATATCATTTCGCGAAATTGTTTTCTAAATGCCTTATTCAAATTTATCACAGTGGAAATAAAGTCAAAATTGTGCAAAGTATAAAATGAGAATAATAACTCTAATAATAATGATGATAAAATTGACAGCAGGTTTGTTTCAAACAATACTATCGTTACAATATGGGAATTTTAGCATGTTATAGATTATTGAATCTAATGTTCTCTTGACATAGTATGGTAAGGGGAAAAACAAAAAAAATAACAATTATCACAGAACTTAAATGATGTTTACACTTATGAGAAAATAAACACACAAAAAATGAGAGGATTATAAATATAAGAAGAATAATAACAGTAAAGCTTGGTGGTATAAGGTTGGAGAAAATGGTTTATTTACTAGTGGAAAGAAGGTTAGTTAGTTAGTTCGTGCCTGACACTATTTTCATCACATAAAATACTTGGACGTGCGCGAATAATGTATTCTGAAAAGACTTCTTGTTTTGCCTGAGAAGGGACAAGATGAAAGCAGTGGGTAAATTGGATGCATACAGTCTGACAAAATCCCTTTAGCAAATTTGTTGCATGAAATTAAACGCCTATCAATGACGACCTCAACGATATGGCCCAATGGGATACAACCACTCGCCCTACTGACAGTCTTCAGAGTTCTACCAAGTATGACATAGTCTTTCCTTTAAGCAATTCAGGAAAGAATAATGGTGAACAATAAAGAAGAATAGGTAAGATGCAAGAGTTGACAAATTGTAAGAGGAGGAGGGGTTGAGTTATACGCCTGAGTGCTTTAACTTCTTAATTTAAAATGTCAGACAGAATAATTTTATTTAGAAATCGCTAAGACATGAGAAGACCAGGATAGGGTGGAAGAAAGAATTAGTCCAAGGTAGTTAACGTCAGACTTGATTTCTATATCAGTATCATCAATTTTGCAACGGTCATAGGAATTAATGACTTCATTTAACTTTCTTTTACATCTAAAACTGAAATTAACAGTCTGACATTTGGAAGGATTGAGTTTAAGACCATTTGAGGAAGACCATTTGCTGACTGATGATAGAAAGCTGTTGATCTTAGTACAATGTAACTGGGAGTTAACAGACATGAAAACTGTCAGATCATCCGCATACGTAACAAGGTTAATTCATTAGAGTGAGGTAAGTCATACAAGAAGAAAGAAAACAGAAAAAGAGGAAAGAACATCACCTTGAGGGATGTCAGCCTCAGTAAACAATGAAGTGGATGACTTCCCCTGACATACAGTGTACTGCTTTCTTTCTGAGAAATAGAGCTAAGGCCTCACACACACACTTCCATCTCACACCATTTTCTGCTGTCTTTCTTAGATGGTTTCATGATTGCGGTAGGTTCTTGGTTGGTTCCTTTGTAGTGGACTAAACGGCTAAGTTCGTTTATACGTGAAATCAAAAGGACAAAACGAACACAAACATGTTTGTCTGTAGAAGGGGATTCAGTCCACATGAATTAATATATACAGTTATTTGAAAAGTTATAATTGTCCCGAAATACTCAAATACAGGCGTACAGAATGATAGGGATAAAATAGTCCTTTTCTAGGGTTTACAGATGCTCACTACACGTAAGAGATGCCAATGGTCGGAGGACACTTGCAGAGAGAAAAGTCGATTGGAGCAAAGGATCCTAATGTGGATGTACGGATCAGGAAGAGCCAGAGTTGACTGGTGAATGTGGAAAGCGAGAAGCTGGAGAGGGAAGAATGTGTCGTCCGTATTGCGCGCGGAGCTAGGTAGTGTCCTTGTTCAATCTGTGAATTCCTTATTTATACTATTTTACGGTGAACGTATAATTTGATATGTTTTCCGGCCTCCACATCTTTCAAGACTTCCTGATTGTTTATCCCTTCTGGATATCTGATCTCCGGCACAGTGATAAAGGCAGGTGTTTGTGAAAGTTCACAGTAGCCCATCCGAAATGCTTGCAGATGGGAATCTTGTTACAAATGCTGATTGCAGTATATTTCAATAATGATTTCAGATTGACCAAGATACGTCTTACTTCCCCGATCCTGGTTAGCTTTGATGTCTTCATCCCTACCGTCTTCCTTCAGTTGAATCGATTCTGCCTTAATAAGTGAAAGAGATGTCTTCCTGCAAATTCCACCCGTTAACGGTAATTAATACTTGATGTAGTTGGATAGGCGCCTTCATCATTCCTGTCTTCATTCCCCCGCTTCTTCTACCAACTTGTTAGTTTCCAGCTATAGATCTTTGAGTTTTTATGACATTTAGCGTAAATCATCTGTGGAGTCCAGATCTTCTAATGTCTTTTTGTAGGTCCGATATCTACCCGTCTACTTACATCCCACAGTCATTTGCACGATCCAGTTCACCACAGTCAGGAATATCACAGTCCATAGTCCTGATTTATCCGACTCAAATTCAGAAAGCAGAAGGATTGAGCGAAGAAATATTTAATTCATGGAAACTACCCATTGTAACATATAGAAAATCAAAACAAGTGGGGATTCAGCGAAGACCGACTATACCTATAACTATCTGCTTGCCATTTTGTGTCTGTCTAACATTAACCAATATCTATCATTGTATATATATTGATGGATTTACATGTCTAAGTCGGCTTAAGTCAGTGAGTCTATGATTTTGGTATCATTTTTGTTAACTCTATCTGACTGTAATAATACTGCTGAGGTTATTTTTTATTTTTGTTGCCGCTGCCCTTCCTGTGTGAATTATTTTCCTTTTGCTGGTGTCGTTCAGATTGCTTTATTCCTTGTTTTCCTGATTTTAAGGGGAGCAACCCACAAGGTCGCTTCTCTGTAAACTATATTTTAATGTAACAACCCCCCTCTCAGGCGTGAGGCTAGCAACCCCACCCTGTAAACAAAGTTGCTACAGAAACTTCAGCAAGATGAATCTTCTTGCGCCGTGAACATAGAGAAAACAGAGGTAATGAAGATTCCTGGGCAACACCACCAACAGCAACAACAACAACAGACAACAATCAGCATAAATGGGAGGAACCTGAAAGAAACAACCTCCTTTACCTACCTGGGAAGCATCGTTTCAACTACAGGCGGAATTGACGAGGATATCAAAGCAGCTAGGATCGGAAAAGCAAGACAAGCTTCCACTACTCTCAAGTCTGTGTGGAGGTCAACAGCACTCAGCATCAAAAATAAGATCCGGATTTTCAACTCCAATGTGAAGTCAGTTCTACTTTATAGATCGGAGACTTGGCGCGTCATAAAGAGCATCTCAAGCAGACTACAGACCTTCACCAACAGTTGTCTTCGCTCAATACTCAGCTCAAGATCAGATGGCCGGCCAGAAAAGATCAGCAACAGAGATCTCTGGCAATGAGCAAACCAACACAGCAGGAACCGATTGTGAAACAAATAGGCAGGAAGAAATGGAGATGGAGTGGCCATACTCTGAGGAAACAAGCCATCAAGTGACATCACTAGACAAGCCATTGCTCGAGTGGAGCCCGAAAGGGAAGTGGCGAGTTGGTCGTCAATGCGAGGGTGGGTGACTTGGGGGAGGTCATGTGAAGAGGAGATGAAAGCGTGTGGGCAGACTTGGAGCCAGGTGAAGACTCTAGCAGAGAACCGAACGCAATGGAGACGCGTGGCTGAAGCCCTATGTTCCTCCAAGAATTAAAGGAAACAATAATAATAATGATGCCCTCCTTACAAGAAAACCAGATGGTAGCATAAAAAGAAATTTGCGTAGGAAAAGCACATAGACAGGACAATATACACATTTTCATAGCTTCCTTCTTCTCCGATACAAAATAAAATTCAGTAAAGACCCTCAGCCACAGAGTCAAAGCTGTATGCTCAAAGCAGTAAATTGAAGATGAACTAAGCATTGTATATGATACTTTGATCGAAAATAGCTATCCCGACAAATGTATCAGGAAACATATGACCAAGAAAGCGGAAAAGGATTACTCACTATCCGTAAAAACAAAAAGCCTTTATGCATACGACTGCAATTCAAGGGCCATATACCCAGCGAAATAATTTCGAAGAAGTTAAGAAAATCAGTTCTAAGAACTTTTAATGCTGGTAAACTACAACTGATATAAGAATAAAACATGTGCATTGTGGTAGAGTGTAATTCCAATATGGGTAAATTTTGTATTGATAAAGTCTCACAGTGTTATACAGTAATGTTTACTGATGACGTTTCGAGCACAATTTATATAGTTCCATTGTTTTTCACTTAATTTGATTGGTAGTAGTATTTTCCATATTTCGGTTATGAGTGATGAATCATTCCTATTGCATGTGTTGGGTGTAGATTCGATGAACAAGGATTCAGTAATCAACCTCTCTCTCCACCTACCTAGATTACTTTTTAGAATTTACCCTCTCCCACCCTATTGTGTGGGTAGTTTCGTCCTATAAGTGAGTTCACGGTGTGCAGTTAATTCTCCTACTTATGAATTATCAAAACATTTACCTCTAATATTATGCCCCATTAGAAATCGGTCAAACTCTAGACTAGCTAATTCATTTGAGATGAAAAATAAACTAAATGACATTCAACTAGAGAATGATGAAACAATGGTTAGTTTTGATATAACTAGTCTTTATACTAATATACCGGTCAGTATGGCCTTAGAAGCAGTTAAAAAAGAACTAACTGCCGATCCTGAACTCAATCATAGGACAAAGCTATCCATTGAAGGAATTATTTTAGGGATTCAGTTATGCCTCACATCTACTATCTTTAAATTCCAAGGCAAAATATATAGACAAACTGAAGGTATCATATATATTTATGGACAGCTGGGAAAGTATGGCTCTTGATACATTTAATCCTATTCCAAAAATATGCTGGAGATATGTGGATGACACTTTCACTCACAGTGTTAAAAACAGAACATATCTCTAGCTTCTCGACACACATAAACTCACTAGTGGAGGGAATAAAATTCATATTTGAAGCCGAAAATGAGCAAGGAGAATTAGCTATGTTAGATTGTAAAATAAAACGAATAGAAGAAGGCAAAATACACACTAGTGTTTATAGAAAACCAACGCATTCTAATAGATATTTATATTTTAATTCATCTCATCCTTTAACTGTTAAGGCAGGCTTAGTTAAGTGTTTAACAAACTGAGCAATGGCACTAAGTAGCACAAAAAAAGACCTAAATGATGAAATAAAACAGATAGAAGAGGCGTTGGTTTCAAATAACTATCCTTTAAAATTCATTAGGAAGATTGAAAAACGCCAAAAACAAAATAAAAAGAACTGTGAAACTGGTAATGATAACATAAATAAGAGAGAATATAAGTCATCTACAGTTATACCATATAAAGAGGGGACATCTGAGACCCTACGTAAGATTCTCAATAAAGCAGGAATTAGGGTGGCATTCAACGCTACAAATTAACTCAGATAGGACCCAGTTGACCCAATTAGACAAAATAATATAATTTACAAAATACCCTGCAATGACTGTGAGGTCAACTATGTGGGTCAAACTAGTAGGTCAAGGGGTAGTCAGATTGTCAGAACATAAGAATTTAGCTAAGGTAAGAATGGTTGACCCCGAGAAGATGAGTAATTTAGAAAAAAGCTAAGCAATTGCAGTGCATGCATTAGCACACAACCACACAATAAGGTGGGAGAGGGTAAAATTCTAAAAAGTAATCTAGGTAAGTGGAGAGAGAGGTTGATTACGGAATCCTTGTTCATCGAATCTACACCCAACACATGCAATAGGAATGAATCATCACTCATACCCGAAATATGGAAAATACTACTACCAATCAAATTAAGTGAAAAACAATGGAACTATATAAATAAATTTAGGAAGTCATGTGATTACCTTGATATGATTATGAGCAATAAATTGTGCTCGAAACGTCATCAGTAAACATTACTGTTAATAAAAAGACAATTGCAGCGAAGAAAATTTTTTTTCGACGAAGTCATCATCTAGGCTGTACATTCGTGTATTGATATCAAATGGATAGGAAAGTTCCAGAATAATTTCTGGTTAGGGGTCAAATTAATAAAAAATTACAATTAGGAATTAGAATGCCATAATAAACAGGGGGATGGGTAAAACTCAAACAAAGTAGCATATTAACTAAGAAGATTGACATTGTGCAATTCGGGGTTAGAAATGTAGAAATAACAAAACAGACAGGATGTTTGGATAAAAAACTAATATGATGAATAATTGTTTATGCAATCAGGGATTAAATATGTAGAAATAGTAAAATGACAAAATAAACAGGAAGTGTGGATATGAAAATATGGTAGTGTAGACAGGGATTAAGAAAAACTTAAAATAACATGAATAAACAGGAAGTTTAGATAAGAAAGGCGATGAGATTGTCATTACTAAAAAATTTTACCTGTTTATGTTGGCCATGGCAGGGACACGGGTTGGACGTATTTCTTTTGGATACAAAGTGTGGGTTTGAGTTTTTGGATAGCTAACGCCTCAGCTATGCCTAAATGTCTTGATTTCGCTCCCTTTGATAGGTTTGATTGAATCTTGTATATTACTTTGAAGGATTTTTCGAAAGGCGCTGAATGTCCTGAGTTGACCAGATGTTCTGTCACTGAACTGTATACACGTTTTTGCTCTCCTTTTACTAGCCAGGCTGGGTGGTGTTCACGAGCGCGTTTTCCAAGTCGGCGCATGGTACGACCGATGTACTCAGTTCCACAAGAGCAAGTAAACTGGTATATGCACATTGAGGTGGCCCAATGCGACGGCTTGTCTTTCGCGTTCTGGCTGAACAGTTCCTTGCAAGAAAACGTCAGTCGTAGGCTCGCGGCGAAGTATGTTTTCCCCAGCGATTTGGAGAGGTGTTTGCGAAGGATTTCTGCTTCAATATCACCTTTGAATTCTAGATTAAGCAAAAATATTTTCTTTGGAACGAATTGGACTTGTTCTGAAGTCTTCTTAGATTTGAGATTTCTGTCTATGAACCTGGGCGGGAAACCGTTTTCCATCAGGGTTTTTCGGAGATTACTCAGTTCTTCTTCAATCACTTCCTCGCTGCATATCTTCCGAATCCTTGAGGAAAGAGCGTATATCAGGTTCCTCTTTCTGCTTAGCGGCACGAAGCTTTGGAAGTTGATGAATTGTCCATTCCAAGTAGGCTTTTTGTATATGGATCTTTTCAGAGAGTTGTTGGCGTTTCTTGTCAGCTGGACTTCGAGGAAGTGAAACATTCCGTTGGATTCAGTCTCAAGTGTGAAGTCGATGTTTGGGTGGGCGTTATTGAAGATGTGAAGTAGGTTTTTTAAATCACAATTCTCATCACAAATAATGAAAGTATCATCAATGTATCTCTTGTAGAGATGGAGGTCGTTGATAGTTGATGATAAGGGGTTGTTTTCTAAGCTAGCCAAAAAGCAGTCGGCTAATAGTAGTCCTAAGGGCGAACCCATTGCTACCCCATCTACTTGCCTGTATATTTCCTTGATTTTTCATGTTCACTCAAGAACATCTACTAGTGTGGCTAAATAAACCTGTAGTGAAAACCATCAATAGTTCGATATAAGACTACCTGGTCCGAACCAGCCATGAAAGCCAGCTAGCACTGAAGAATCCTTCTCTATCATCTACCAGGTACCGAATAAATTGTCAAAAGCATCCCGGCGCCACAGCAGACGCTATAGCGATTCTCTGTGTGAAGAAGAAACAGCTCCAGCCAGCCACTTCTACTGCCCTGGCTGGCCTTCAGTGGAGGCTATAAATTCATGAATTTGTATTATTATCTTTCCTAATTTCCCAGTCTGATATTCATTCAATTTATTGTTATGTTGATGCTACTGAACTGTAATCCATTGATATTATTATTATTGATTCGATGTTATTTAAACAACATTAATGTTGTTAATAACACTAATTCATTCATCCATTCATTCACTATTATGCAGATATATAACTGTACAACCTGATGAAGAAGAGCAGGTTATCGAAAATCGGAATATTCTTTGTTCAGTAACGATTTTGTTTCAAAAAATTAAATTTTTCATAACTCCTTTCTTATCCCCCCCCTTGCTCACACATACTGGAAGGTAATTCACCATACAGTACTTTGAAAACCTTCAGTTTAGTTAGTGTGCAGTTTATGGAGACTGCACTTTGAGAATCATTTTGGAGTTAGATCCCAAACTAAGCTAATCATTTTACCCATTCATTAAACGAAAGTGAAAACTCAAGCCATGAAACACTGCAGTGATTTCCATCTGTCATCGATTGAATGTTATGGCCAGTCTTTTAGATTACTGGGTGGATTTTTACTCAATTTGTCACTTCAAACTAGCTAGGCTGTACTGAAGCTCATGATAGAGTTAAGGCTTTGGCATAAAGTTAGCACATATATGATGAAAGCAAAATCTGAGTCAGCCGTGATAAGTTCAAACATATATTTACATTTATGTACTCACACTACTTAAAAATAGTAAGTAGTATAGATTATAATGAAGGTTTTTGTATTGACTAATGAATGAAAAACAAAACGATATTGCTTTTACTGACGTTTCCCTATTTAATGATGCTAACAGCTTTATCAAAGTATTATTAAACCGGAATTTACAAAATCTCAGCATATATACAACTAAGAGTATGGCCGAAAACGCACTCCAAAAACATGGACCTCAGCAGTCGTCATTCCATATCGAGCAGAGACGTCAGACGATATCAGAAGAGTACACAATAAGCACGATATTAGAGTTTTCTTCAAAACATCAGACACACACTAAAAAGCAATCTTATCCATGTAAAAGACCAAATCCCTAAAAATTCTCTATCTAATTGCGTCTATAAAATAAAATGCTTTGAATGTGATGCGATATACATCGGAGAAACATCATTAGAGAGTAATCAAAATCAGAATAACTGAACACCGTAGAACCACCTTTATTCGACCACCGAGAAATCCGCTTAAACTAGGAAAACTTGAAAATCATCAGCCATACATCGTCTACACACTATAGAATCAGGTCACAAAATTGATTTTCACATTAGTGAAATCATCATCCAGAAAAACTTCAGAAATCACCAAGAACGTCTCATTTCATCAGAAGCACTTCATACCATCAAATGGAATCCAAATTGCCTGAATAGGAATGATGGACTAAAACAGAATTCGACCTGGTTACAACACCTCCCTCCCCTCCCCCATGAAGTGACAAAATCAACACGAATATGAAATACAAGTTCACTATGTAGACACACACTGGTTTTATAATTTTACACATTGATCAAATCCAACAATCTACACTTGATTTTGTTATCTTTACCAATTGACCAGCTTGATAACGAAAAATGACCCCAGACTGACGAATGATGACCAAGTTAGTAAGCTTTGTTTTGATATCATAACAGATGTACTGTTACCTTTGTTATTTGGTTTAGTGATCTTCTTTGTTATTTTGACTTTCAGTACGTCCCTTTAACTTGACCTAAGTCTATTTTCTCACCTCTTAACTCTTTGTTATATATATATATGCTGCGATTTTGTAATTTCCGGTTTAATAATACTTTGATAAAGCTATTAGAGATAGTATTAAATAGCGAAACGTCAGTAAAAACAACGAGAGTATCGTTTTGTTTTTCATTCATTGGGAAATACAAAACAAAACATTATTATAATGAATATCATATAACCAATGCTCGAATTTCTTTTTCAAACTGTTAAAAGTAAACTTGGTTTGGACATGTATAGGCTGCTTACATTTTTATGATTAGGGGCTTATTCCAGTCAGCATAGACAAAATGGCCAACAAAACACTAAAATAGCGTTACAACAGGCATGAAGTTTGGAAAAATCAATAAATCGATGCTTAATATACCACAGTCTGAAGATATATATATATATATATATATGGCGTCTATTAACTAGGACTGTTTTTTTTCACAATGTCTGGTTTATAATACTTGGGACCATGTAAAATAAACGCGTGTGTCTGTCTATCTATCTACTTATCTTTGTCTGTTTGTGTGTGAGTATAAACAATGATGTGACCAGTTGTCTAACTTTGTTTCCACCCGAATGACACGTTGTACTTTTATAACAGATAACATAAACAAAATGAATGTTTAAAAATAGTAGAATAAAAAGTGTGTTGATTTTTTTCTCTATTATTATTATTATTATTATTATTATTATTGAAGTGTTGGTTTGTAGGGATTTGATTGATTGGTTACATGTTGTTTCCTTTAATTCCTAGAGGAACATAGGGCTTCAACCGCACGTCTCCATTGCGTTCGGTTCTCTGCCAACGTTTTCATCACCTGGCTCCAGGTCTGCTCACATGCTTTCATCTCCTCTTCTCTGCATGACCTCATCCTCCATATCAAACTCGCGCTGACGACCAACTTGCCGCATCCTATTCGGTCGGGTTCCACTCGAGCTATGGTCTGGCGTGTGATGGATGTCACTTCCTGGTTTGTTTTCTCATAGTATGTCCTACCCACCTCCATATTTCTTGCACAATTGGTTCCTGCTGGGTTGGTTGGTTCGCTCCCAGCAGTCCTTGTCGCTGATATTTTCTGGCTGGCCATCTGATATTGAGCAGTGTTGAGCAAAGACAGGTAGCTGTTGATGAAGGTGTGTAGTTTGTTCGAAGTGGCCCTCGTGTCGTGGCGTGACGCCAAGTCTCTCATCTGTATATTGAGTAGCACTGAATTTACATTGGAGTTGAAAATCCGGATCTTATTTTCATTTTCATGCTGAGTGCTGTCGATCTTCACACAGACTTGAGAGTAGTTAATGCTTGTCTTGCTTTTCCGATCCTCGCTGCTTTGATAACCTCATCAGTTCCATTCGCCTGTAGTTGAATCGATGCTTCCCAGGTAGGTAAGTAGGTAAATGAGGTTTCTTCTTTCAGATTTCTCCCATTTATGCTGATTGCTGTCTGTTGTTGATGCTGTTGGCTGGGAATTTTCTCAATACTACTATATAATTTGATTTCAAATTTCCCGCCGACTGATTAGATATCGAAATGTTTGGTGTCTGTTGCTACTTTTCGGCTTCTTGTACAGATGCTTCGATGATGTCTAGGGATTTAACTCAAAGTCATTCATTTTCTGCTGTTTCAATTTTTGGTTGTTTAGGGATTTTGTTTGATTGCATGGAGGATTTCATCATGAGCTGACATCAACTGCATTCTCCTGAGGGTGATTGTATTCCAGCTGAGACTGGAGCCTAGTACCTATCGTTTCAAACACGCCGAAACATTATCCACTAGACCACACCTGAGCCACGTTTTGTGACTGTACATCTCTCACAAGGAAGTTTCGAACAGTTATACACTGTAACGCAAAGATTGGTTTCCCATATTCGGACCACAACAAGTCGGTTTATGGCGTTACATTGACGATGTTCAGAAGAAGTGTCGTTCGTAGTGTAGTGGTTAAGGCTTTGACGTTTGAAACGTTGGTGCTAGACTCGAGCCTTAATTGGGGGGGGACACCATCGCTTAAAGGGGAGCATAGGTACTAAGTAGAACGAAAGGAGAAGTTCAACAATAGCGTCCCAGGGATAAGAACGCTCCAATGACTTTGAACGCATGCTAGGCGTTAGCTAGCGACACCTGTTATTATCATAGCTGTAATATCAATGCTATTCACCAAATAAACAGGAAATTTCACCGAGATCACGTTTTTAAGTACTGTTTCGACAATGTGTTAATAGCTCGTCACGGTTAGGATCAGGGTTATGATTAAGCTTAGGGTTAGTGTTAGGGTCAGGATTAAAGTCAGGGTTACGATTAGGGATGGATTTAGAATTGATGTCATTTATTTTAATCTGTTTTATTATCCACATTTTCCTGATAAGTAGTCGTTTATCCTCTTACTGGAAACCATAGTAATTCAACCGAGGGCTTTGGGGAAGACTGCACAACAGGATAAGAGAGGTGAACGATTCACGAAAACAGCTCATCTTCAGTCACCTCGGTGAATACATGTACAGCAGCTAGTCCAACTTAGCACCTGATACTCCTCATTATAACTGGGACGTATTTTTTTAAGTCATGTCAGAGAAAGACACCCTGTTTAATGTGTTTTCATGCTTTTTTTTGTAAATATACGTCATCTTTTGTGCAAAAGTTCCTCATTTTTATGATTGGTCGACTGAAGGTCATCCGTGCGTTCGCAACCTTTGGGATGCAGTTGTTGAACTTTACCGGACGAAATGAGTATCCTGGACTCCCCTACTGCTATTCACCACCCACCAAATTATTCCTAAACAATATACATTAAAGTTATACTGTAAGAGCAGGAGGTAAGACATGGAAACCAAGGTATATTTTCAAGTGATCAAACCGCTGTTTATATATATCTACAGTTTATATTCTTTAACCAATCAATGAGCGTGTGATTTCCGTTTACATTAAACGACATTACGGAACATCAATGAACAAAGCTTGGAATGGCAGTCACCTCTCTGTCTCAACTTCATCGACTTTGAAAACGCCTTTAACAGCGTCGATCGAGAGGTGATTTGGAAACTACTTCGCTACTATGGGGTGCCACCGACAGTTATACATCTCATCCAACAGTTGTACGACAATGTTGCATGCCAAGTAATCCACAACGGGAAAATCACGGAATCCTTCGAAGTGAGGACGTGAGTAAGAAGCCGAAGCGATTTCTATCAAATGCTTCAAACCAGATTTATGTGTTCAGAAAGAAGCAGTTATTAGTCTTTCCTTGCCGTGGTAACTGGATGTCTTTATTCTTTACTCTGATTACGTAATCTTTGTCTTTAACCTCACCCATCCTTTTTCTTAAAATCTGTAATATTGCTTGTCTCTTGTTACTGTGACGTGATTTGAACTCAGTACATCGTTACCAAAATTTATTTGTTACTCATCATCTTACTCACCTCTCGTCTTTATTACGTAACTCCTTTACCATTGTATGTATACATTTATTTTGACTTGAACTGCCTGTGTAAAAACTATATAAGCACAATTTTCTGAGCACTTTTCACTGATTGTGGAACTTTCTGTCAACTGACAACATGTAAAAATTTGCAAGTATGTTAAAACTTTTCTGTACGTAAACCTCACAATTTATTTAGGCTGTAAGCAGCTGATGAGAGGCCGAAGAAATAAATGATGGTACCATATTATTCTGCACAAACCACTGTTGTTCTTGCTTTATTTAAATTCATCAAGGGGAATTAATGCATGAAGAAACCCAAACTGACTGTTGGGTTGTCAAATGGCTCCATTCTTATTTCTCAGAAAGAAAGCAATACACTGTATGTCAGGGAAAGTCGTCCACTTCATTGCTTACTGAGGCTGGTGTCCCTCAAGGCACTGTCCTTTCTCCTTCTCTGTTTTCTTTCTTCTTGCATGACTTGCCTCACTCTGATGAAATGAACTTTGTTAAGCATGCCGATGGCACAGTGGTTAGGACTCTCGCCGACCATGCACATGGTCCGGGGTTCGAGCCCCTGCCGGCGCACACTCGATATCTATGGTATGCCTGAATTTGGGCAACCGATATCCATGCTGAAAATTCCACACTTGTACTGAAAATACGGTGTGGAATCAAGCTGTAAATCAAAAATAAAAAATAAAATAAATAAATAAAATCTAAAAATTTCAATGTATGTTAACTTCCAGCTAGACTGCACTAAGATGAACAACTTTCTATCAGAAATTAGCAAATGGTCTTCGTCTAACGGCCTTAAACTTAATCCTTCCAAATGTCAGACTGTTAATTTCAGTTTGCGATGTTAACGAAAGTTAAATGAAGCCGTTGGTTCCTATGACCCTTGCAAAATCGATGATACTGATATAGAAAGCAAGTCTGAAGTTAAGTATCGTGGATTAATTCTTTCTTCTGACCTATCATGGTCCTCTCATGTCTTAGAGATTTCTAAAAGAGTATTTCGTTTGACTTTTTACATTAAGAAGTTAAAGCACTCAGGCGCATAACTCAACCCCTCCTCCGCTTACAGTTTGTCAACTCTTGCATCTTACCTATTCTTCTTTATTGTTCACCCTTATTCTTTCCTGGATTGCTTAAAAAGGACTATTTCATACTTAGCAGAACTCTGAAGACTGTCAGTAGGACGAGTGGTATCCTATTGAGGCATATCGTGGACATTGTCACTGATAGGCATTTGATGTCATGCAACAAATTCGCTAAAGGAATTTTGTCAGACGGTGAGCACCCACTCTACCTGCAGCTCCAACCTTGTGTCTCCTCATGTAAAACAAGAAGTCTTTCCAGAAAACTTTATGCACGTACGTCTAAGTATAAAATTCCACTATACCATATTGAGCAAGTACTTTATGTGATGAAAATAGCATCAGAAATGAACTAACTAACCTTCTTTCACTACTAAATAAACCATTTCCTTCACTCTTAAAGTATCATACTTTATTGTTATTGTATTTCTTATATTTATGGTCCTCTCAATTATTTCGTTTTGTTTATTTTTTTTCATAAATGTGGACATAATTTTAAGCTGTATTATGACTCTTAACTTTGTATTTCCCCTCACTATATTATATCAACAGAACATTAGACCCAATTATCCATAACATGCTAAAGTTTCCAAACTGAATCGACAATACTGTTTGAAACAAACTCACTGTTATGATTATTATTATCTATCTAATAATTATGTCGTAAATGTGGACAAATACCACCGATTAATTTTGTTTTAATTTTTAATTTTAAATGCACTTTGAGTAAATCAGATGCAATATTGTGACAAATACTGAGAATTCCATTCTGTATTATAAGTACTGTTTTTGGAATAAAGTAAATTATTATTATTATTTCCGAATGTACTTTGTTTTCCGATCATCTATTTCACACATGTCGTCTAATGACCTTTAGGTTGACCTCTATTCATTTAGTTGTTCATTCGTAGATCTAATCAGTCTGTGACTCATAATCCGAAACACCAATATTATTATAGCACTTTAGTATTTCCACTCACTGTCAAACTTTAACATACACACACACACACACAAGAAAGCCAACTGTTATTGTCTATTGTAATTCATATATTCAGAAGAGGTGGGACTAATTGTGGCACTCCTACCTCAAGGAAAATGGAAGAAAAATACCTCATGGACGTCTTGTAAAAGAATGGACATCCAATGGACTTAATCAAAAGACATCTATCTCCAAAACAAGCTACCAAATCAAACGCCCCCAAGGAAAGCACAAAGAACATCGCCATAACATACACAAATGACATCTCAGAAATCACTGCAAGACTCTTCAAAACCTTTAGCACCTGATAACGTGAACAAACCAACAAAATCACTTCATTCACCTCTATGTCAACCAAAAGACTCAACAGCAAAAGAAGATAAAATCAACATCATCTACAAAATAAGTTGCAACGACTGCGAAAAACACTACATACATTCCTTTTCGTCATTGTATCCATGATCATAAACTAGCTATCAGAAGACATGACATCCACTCCCTCATACTGCCTCACTGCATACAGACAGCCACGGAGATCAATTCGACTAGGACAACCAGCGTTCAAATATTAGACAGAGGAAACAACAAGAATGCTAGAGAATTTTTAGAGCCCTGATATTCCAGTGAATCGTCAGTTAACAGATATTTTTGAATAAGGCATTAAGAAGACAAATTTCGAAAGATGATATCATTTTGTAGTTTCTTTACAACCGCTTTACAACTAACATGCTTAACAATAAAAAAATTTCATGACAATTACTCGAATCCAATCAAACAACAGACTCGGTTTCCTGGATATTACAATGACCAGGAGAGATGATGGAACGATTCAACGATCTATTTTTCGTAAACAGACATGGAGTGGATAATATCTTCATTCTACCAGTTTTGTTCCTATCCAGCATAAACGTTCCTCAGTGAAATGTTTGTTCTCAAGGGCCCGAGAAAAATATGCACGAGTGACACAGTGATGGATGAGTTTCGACACATACATTCACTTTTATTAGCTAATGGTTATCCGGAGAAATTCATCACTTGTCACAGTAAAGAGAGACCACATCTCGAAAAGACAGCTTCTGTACCAAAGAAAGCTATCTCTACTAACCTACCATTCAAGGGTGACCAGATTATGCTTTCGACAGCTCAAAGACCTCGGTCAGCCATCAAACGAACATTCTACACCGCATCTCTTTCCCTTACATGCCGAAGATTTTCAATCCTTGTGTCTAAAGGACGAAATTCTGTAGACTCTACTTCAAACTGTATCTACAAGTTTACCTGGAATTGTTGCGCTAATACCTATACAGGTAGAACCAATAGAATATTCCAATGTGGTCGTCGAAAAGAACATGTTCCAAAATGGTCATTAAAAGACAGAATCCCAATGCAATTATTAGTCTGAATAGAAATCCATCATCATCACCTATTGCAAAACACTTATTAATGTCAGGTCACAAAATCAATATTAATTATTGACTGTTTCACAATTATTTCACATAACTTTAATTCAAAGTTAGTTATTGAGGTGATGGAAGCACTGTGGATTAATCACATACAGCTTAAACTGTGTGTACAAAAAACAATAGACTTCAATCTTCGCCTACCATGGACAACATGACCTATCTAAATATGATTGGTCATTAATATGTACTTTTCATTTTTATATAACTGAGTAATTGTCATGAACTTTATTTTATTATTATTCGGAACCGTGTTAGTTGTAAAGCGGTTGTAAAGAAACTACGAAGTGATGATATCATCTCGGGAAATTTGTCTTCTTAATGCCTTATTGAAATTTATCGAAGGGACTTATTTGTTATTGTTTTAATTAACAGATACATTGACGCAGACAAAATTTACGAATCGATAGGAAGGAAATCTCATCCACTAAGGGTCAGACTTCAGGTAAAGGAAACAATCAGTACCAATAGAAGTAGCCTAGAGGGTGTGAAAACATACAAAATCAGCCAATAACACTGAAGTTTACCCACCAGGAGAGAAGACTAAAAAACTCGTGGAGAAATCTAAAAAGCCCACTTCAAATTGAAGTATTCCCTGAAGATGTTGTTTAGTAGGGCAATGAAAGCTTCGGAAATAAACCATCCAGCTAGCTCAGAGGAAACAACTACATCAAAATAGTAATTCATATATATATATATGTATATATAATTGCGACTGTACAGTTAAGTGAATGAATTCGATGCCGAAAACAGAGACTCTTCGGTGGACTACCTGTCTCGTTTTCAAGCTAGCACGTGACCACTCTTCAAGGAATCACCGACAGCAAATGAAAATACTTAAGGTAGTTTAAGTGTAAAACATTCCACTCGAATAATTTCTGTTTGCACAAAGAAACTCACTTTGTTCATCGTTAAAATTCTGCGCCAAATTCTTATTGTCTAACCTAATTTTTAACTGAAAGATATTATACTACTCATTAGTAGCTCAAAATCTTTCGAAAAGTTTTCTGTAATGTAAGGTTCAGACACCAAAAATTTGAGAACACATAATAAATGACCTTTCAATGAACTATTGCACTATGGGGGAATTTGCGTCCCTAAATCTTATCTTTGTTTAACGCAACCCTAATGCATTCGTAACCAAACATATTAACTCTCTAATTAGGTGATAACCTTATGCCTACCCTGTTCCCCAACCTGAACCTAACCAAACAGGCTGTTTAATATCATTATACTACACTTATCAATTTTCTTCCAGAATATAGTGTTTCATTGTTTTGAACTATGTGACCATCGGAATATAATTGAGGAAGTTCGCGCTCGTTGAGTTTTTTTAATCTTAACTTCGCTTGACAACGTTTCATTGTCTTACTAGATAATGTATTCAACACTAATTTCATTTAGATGGTTGGAGGCAATTGGCCACAGGAAGTCTTGCTACGACCCTCTAGGTTTCGTGCTAGTTGGCACTCGTCAGCAAGGTGTATTCGCAACCTTGAAGGAACTAATAATCCTTCTGAGATTCGATTTGAACACGTGTCACACAAAGATAGGACTAGACACATTACACTAGTTATTGATTAGTGTCCAATCAAAAATACGCACATTTCAATATCTAGTGTGGTTTCTATTTTAAATTCTTCAGGAGGATATCCAGTCATCTCGTCTGGAAACAGTGACAGTGGTTGGTTAGCTGGTTAGAAACTCAGGCGTACAGTAACTCAAATTGTGCAGACACTGAAAAACAGGAGTTCTACGAAAACATTGATCAAAACATCCAGGATACAATACTTCCCTTCCGACCTGAGGAGAGTTGACGAGAGATATTCGTATTTGAGTTTTCCAGAAAAATTGGAACCCCACAAACTTAATCATAAGAGACGCCTAGCCTCAAACCCAGCCGACCAACTCAAAGAAATTATTCAGTGAAAGCACAAGCTAAATCCTCCTGATATGTACATGAAGAACATTTTTGAAATCATTGCAAGATTATGAAAACTACTTTGGAATAGATGTCGTAAAACTAACCTCAAACTAACCAGATTTCCGGCTTGAAGTAATCTTACAGTTCTCAACAAAAATTGGAGAAGATTTATAGCTCAGGTGGATGACATTGAATTAGTTGTCTTCTCTAAGAAGCTGGTTGATTCAATTAATTTGGAATATACCCATAAATTAATAAACAACATATTTGATGACATCAAATTCACAAGAGGAGAATAACAATTAGATAACAAAATTCCCTTCTTAGATGTCTCAGTCAGCAGAAATAACACAGGTAGTTTAGAAACACAAGTATATAGAAAATCAACGCACACAGATAAATCAAATACTCAACTATAATAGAAATAACGCGATTACCCACAAAACAAACTGTCTGCAGACATTGTTTGAAAGAATTCAAACACAGCGCTGTAGCACTACTCCGGTGTTGAAGACAATGGAGGAAAAATACATCATAACCGTCTTCAAAAAGAATTGATATCCTCACAATTTAATCATCGAAAGTGTT
Organism: Trichobilharzia szidati; assembly: GCA_944472155.2. Classification (NCBI taxonomy): domain Eukaryota; kingdom Metazoa; phylum Platyhelminthes; class Trematoda; order Strigeidida; family Schistosomatidae; genus Trichobilharzia; species Trichobilharzia szidati. The sequence goes on along the minus strand of OX235275.1, from coordinate 32,164,735 downwards.
TAAAATCGACTCAAAACACCAACAAAAAGCCACTATCAATGAACACAAGAAAGTTCATCCTACCGTATATAAAAAATATCTCCGAAATAACAGCTAGAATATTAAGACCGTTAGAAATAGATGCAGCACACAAGCCAGCCAGCCAGTCAGCCATCACAATCACTTCATTCGATATTATGCAAACCAAAAGACCCATCCAACAGAAAAAGAAGACGAAATTAATATCATTTACAAAATAAATTGCATGCATGAACTGCAGTAAACATTACGTCGGTTGGTCAAAGTGAGCAACCCCTTCGAATCCGAATTCAAGAACACAAATCAGCTGTGAAAAGACATGATTTATATATTCTTTCGTATCAATGCATGTGGATAATTATGGACACCAACTGGATGATTGGGATAATGTAGAAATTTCAAATAGAGGAAACACCAGACAGCAATGCAGTCAGAGAATTTCTAGAAGTCTGACTGGTACTCAAGTGAATCAGCCAGCGATTAACAAACACACCATTTACAATAGACCAAATTTACCAGCTAATAAAATGTAAATCATTACATGACAAGAAAGTTCGAAATGCAAGTCAATAAAAATATAATCAATAGAGACGACAGTGGTTGCCAGGAGATGCAATTACATCATTCATGGAGAATCTAAATAAGTTCATTTTCTACTAAAACCTGAGCTGAAGGAAGATGTTGTCTAGAAGGGAGGGGGGAGGACGAAAGCTTCACAACTGAATCAACCAGTTCAGAAAACATAACCCCTTCTTCATACAACAGTTTGTTTCCATGACTATCGTGTTATAAGCCCGGTTTTACTGCCTTGCTCTGATTAAGCGTTCCAAGAACATTAATGTGTTTATGCCTCACCCACTGGGCGCCTGACGTTTAACTTAGTGTTGCTCATCATATATCATCCAGTGGATAAACACCAGACAGCAGCCAGAGCTTCCCTTTAAATAACCGCAAAAACTTGTGGTAACCAGGCGGAATCGACGAAGTCTTCATAAAATGAGTGAATTTATGTAAATACGAAAGAACTGCTTTCAAAAAAAAGGAATATTGCATTTCACCAGAACATCCCCTCCTCACCCAATTACTCTTGTCTTCTGCTCAATGGCGAAACATAAACACTTGCCGCCAACCAACCAACACGTAAACAGTGTGTACCTCAGTCAGACCACACCAATTCACAGAGATTCTAAAACTCTCCGTAAAATATTGGGTAATATTTTGTTTTCAATTAAAAATTACTTCTGTACAACCATTTTGCAGGTGAAACTTTAATGACAATCTTAGCTGAAACATGTTGTCATGCCAACATGCTGTTTACAGGCTGTCTGGATTGGCTTTCAAAATAACCGAAAGATCTGTAGTATCAACCAATCACAATGATAAGCATTAATAAAGCAACCACCAATCATATGCAAGGACATGAGGGCATGCTACTATTATGCCACCTGTTGACTATTGGTAGTTGTTGTTGCTGTAGCAGTAAAGGCCATTTTAAAGACCGGTATCCAAATTGTTGCCTGAAAGAATAGGCGGTACTTTCAAAAGTGCCGTCTCCTCCCCCTCTTGCTTACTCAGGCGTGTACATGCTGTTTTTTCGTTCTCATTATGTTAAAAAATCACATTTACCTCTCTTATCATCGTCACTAGCATCTATCTGTAAGGCATATTGAAAACAGAAAATAAAAACAGCAAAGCTGAAATAATTTAAATTAGTACAGACAAAAATTAGTGCATCTCTCTCTCTCTCTCTATATATATATATATATATATATATGCATTCAGCTTATTGATTAAAATTGATTTAGAAAATTTTAAAACAAATCGTTCAGCGCGAAGAGACTACTGTTTTAATTTTCGAGTATCGTTTGTAGAGAATTTGTTTGATTGGTTGGAGGATTTCATCATGAGCTGACATCGGTTAGAGAACCATTGGAAAACCAGCACTGGAATACTGGACAGATGTTTCGTCCTAGTTTGGGACTCTACAACAGTACGCAACCACCGCCAGGGTTAGACCCAGGACCTTCTGGTTACATAGACCAATAAACCGATGGGACCTGCCAATCCAATGGCTAGACCCACCTTCCTGAACTTTTTATCATAATATTTATAAATTCAATCTGTTTTTTTATCTTGTATTTCGTCTCGAGTCTATCTCTGATTCCAGGCAACGTCTGAACTCTACCCGATTTTTGTCTGATTATTATAAAAATACAGGCACGTCCAGATGACGAGTCCAAAATAGGACGAAATGCACATCCTAGATTCCACTGCTAGTCATCATCCACAAATTAACTTCTAATTACTATTGAAATAGTTTCTCTTTTCTAACACTGAAAAATTCGTCTACTTATATCATCTTTGGAATTATATTGCGAATACTAATTTTTCTATCCATAACTTGAAGTCATTGTAGAAAGTATGTTCAGACACTATTTTGTAACTTGATTTTATTCAGAATGTATGCAGTTGAAGAGGATCCACGAGATAGAATGGGCTTGTACTTTCCTGCAAATATGTTTATTCTTTCTTTTCGGTGAATTCCTCGTCTAGTTCTAACTATTGGCACTGGGTTCGAGCCTCGGCGGGAACATCATCACTAACTAGGGAATGCAGGTACGTCCAGGTAGCTGACGAGTCCCAAATAGGACGAAATGCTAGTCACCATCCACCAGTTAAATGTTAACAGGAGTTGTACAAGAGAGTTTTATGTGCTTTTGGTTATTAGGTGGACAGTTGTTACTTCCTGGCTGTCTACGACGTACAAGTTGATTTCTTCTTTTAGTACTTCAAAAGAAACAAAACAGAAAGAACATGGTATACCCCCTGACTGTTTGAAAGAACTCCTGTTGATATGCTCTCTAAATGTCTTGAAATAATAGAGAAGAGTTATAGCTCAGTTGGATGATTTGCAATTAGTTGTATTCTCTGAGGAGCTGGTTGATTCAATTGCGAAGCTTTCGTCGTCCCCTCTTCTAGACAACATCTTCAGCTCAGCGCAAGTTTTGGCATAAAATGAAGTGATTTAAATTCTCCATGAATAATACAATTGCATCTCCTGGTAACCATTTTCATGACTGGTAGTCAATTTCTGGTCATATGATTTACTTTTTATTAGTTGGTAGATTTGGTCTATATTAACATGTTTGTTAATTGCATGTTCGTACCGAGTACTCGGTTTCTAGGAATTCTCTGGCACTTTTGCAAACTCTAAGTGTCTTATTCTCATTCGATAATGAAATATTAAAAAAAGGATTGTGATAATGTTGAAATCATCCAGAAAAAGCATTTCAGAAATCACGAAGAACGTCCCATTTCATCAGAAGCACTTCATATCACTAAATGGAATCCAAATTGTCTGAATAGGAATGATGGACTAAAATAGAATTCGACCTGGTTACAACACCTCCCTCCCCTCCCCTATGAAGTGACAAAATCAACACAAATGTGATCAGCAATTTCATTGTGTAAACACACGCTGCTCTTATAATCTTATACGCTTATCAAATCTAACAATCCACACTTGGTTTAATTGTCTTTACCAGTTGGCCAAATTGACAACGTAGAAATTACCCCATGCTGATGAACGATGATTAAGTTGTTATATATTAGCTGAGTGGATTTTGTAAATTCTGGTTTAATAATCCTACTCTGATGAAGCTATTGACAGCGTTAAATAGCGAAACGTCAGTGAGAACAACAATATCGTTTTGTTTTTCATTCATTGGGAAATACAAATAACCTTTATCATTATGAACATCATATACCCAATGCCCAAATTTTTTCAAACTGTTAAAAGTGAACTTGGTTTAGATATAATAATAATTTGCTTTATTCCAGAAACAGTACTAGTGGTACAGTGTGGAATTTTCAGCACATATCTACAATATTTGCATCTAATTTTATCAAACATTTAAAAGGAGTATTTCAAAAAAATAAATATAAAGACACCAACAGCAAAAAAAAGACAGGAAAAACACAAAATAATTAAAAAAATGCGAAAAAAATACCAAGAAGTAGAAAGGAAAATAAACAGCATATAATAATATCTCAGTATTGGGTAGTGGAAGCTATGATATGATTATGCATGGTGACAGTAAAGCTATAGTCATACAAGAAGTTATGAAATGATATTTAAGAATGTTTATCGCCAAGATGATCAGTTAATTTGGTTGAAACAACTCTAAACAATCATAAAATAACATTTCAGGGTTGTTGTTTTGTTTTTTATTGTCAGGTCTAATGCAGTGTTTGTAGTGGTAGTGTGAGTAATCCTGCATAATACAAAATTTTAAGATGGTGATAATGGCGTTCACAACCAATGATTGTCAGTTAATATTGCCGAAAAAAAAGCAACCACAAAAACTAATAATTACATGATGGTTAATGACAGGACAATTTTGTAATACTCATAGTGCTAATATAGTCGGAACCAGTGGATACACAAAAGAAGGAATACAGTAAAGTACAAAAAGTAAGCCAATGTTAATAATTTAGGTAGCTAAGTATGTTTAAGAAGGAGTTCACTATAGAATACAAAATAAGAGAGAAATAAAAGAGCCTAAAATTATGTTATTAACAACAAAGCAAGTCATAGGTTTCGCGCTTAACATTGTCTCTGTCGCTTAGAACACGGGCCAAGTATGGTATCGTTGAGTTCCTGTACTTGGTTGTACGAGCATAGATTATTTTATACTGATATCTGGTTCTACTTGATGAGATACAAGGCGAGAGTTGGGAATAGAGGGGGTGTTGGGGGTCGGAGAGTATGGTTTTAGACCATTTTTCGCATGTATTCAGATGCCTTTCTACTAATGTAGTGACGAGCTGACTGAGTTTTACACCACTAGTCCTACTAACTACCTTCAACATCCTTCTCAGGATGGTATAGTCCTTTTTCGGTAGACCAGGAAAGACTAACGGGGAGCAGTAAAGTAGAATAGGTAAGATACAAGAGTTGACAAATTGTGAAAGTAGAGGTTGGGTGATTCCAGATTGTCTAAGTTTCTGAATGTAGTCATTGATTCAATCAAAAACCGACAGATGTTAACTCTAACTGTGTATACAAATTAAATAATAATAATAATCTACTTTATTCCAAAAACAGTACTTATAATACAGAATGGAATTCTCAGCATTCCTCACAATATTGCATCTGATTTGCTCAAAATATGGATAAAATTAAAAATTTAAGAAAATTAACCAGAAGAATTTGTCCACATTTACGGTATAAAGACGAAAATATTCGAAGTGCAAAATGAGAATAATAAATATATTAATAATGATAACAGTGAGTTTGTTTCAAACAGTATTGTCGATTCAGTTTGAAAATTTTAGCATGTTATAGATTATTGAATCGAATGTTCTGTTGATATAGTATAGTGAGGGGAAATACAAAATTAACAGTTATAACACAGCTTAAATGATGTTCACACTTATGAAAAAAATAAACAAAATAATTGAGAGGATTATAAATATAAGAAGTACAGTAACAATAAAGGTTGATGTTGTCAGGGTGAAGCAAATGGTTTATTTAGTAGTGCAAAGAAGGTTAGTTAGTTCATGCCTGACACTATTTTCATCACATAAAGTACGTGCAATTCTGTGTCTCCATTGCGTTCGGTTCTCTGCTAGAGTCTTCACCTGGCTCCATGTCTGCCCACACGTTTTCATCTCCTCTTCACATGACCTCCTCCAAGTCACCCTTGACGACCAACTCGCCGCTTCCTTTCAGGTTCCACTGAAGCTGACTGTAAAAAAAATAAAGAAACCAGGAAAACAGGGAATAAAACAAGCAGAACAACACCAGTACGGGAAAATAATTCATAACAAGAAGGGTAACAAGCGACAACAACAATAATAATATCACAGTCAATTACAGTTAACCAAAATGATACCAAATCATAGACTCACTGCCTTGAGCCAACTTGAACATGTAAATCCATCAATATATATACAATTATAGGTGTCAGTTAGTGTTAAACAAGCACAGAGTGGCAAATAGATAGTTATAGGTATAATTGATATACAATATTATATCCAAGGATTCAGTGTTTCAAAGTCAAATAATTGTGAAAGTTTTTCGCAACTTTTTGACAAGATATTCCACAAAAATCAGAGTTTTAGGTAACTATACAAATGTAGCGCAATAATCGAAAAGCGCGCTGCCTGATGAAGTCACGTGCCAAATATGGTATAGTGGAATTTTTATACGTAGACGTATGTGCATAAAGTCTTCTGAAATGACTTCTTATTTTAACTGAGGAGACACAAGGTTGGAGCTGCGGTTAAAGTGCATGCTTGCAGTCTGACAAAATTCCTTAAGCAAATTTGTTGCATGAAATCAAGTGCCTATCAGTGACAATGTCCACGATATGGCCCAATGGGATGCAACCACTCGCCCTACTGACAGTCTTTCTTTTAAGCAACCCAGGAAAGAATAAGGGTGAACAATAAAGAAGAATAGGTATGATGCAAGAGTTGAGAAACTGTAAGAGGAGGAGTGGTTGAGTTATGCGCCTGAGTGCTTTAACTTCTTAATGTAAAAGTCATACGAAATATTCTTTTAGAAATCTTTTAGAAATGTATCTGAGGGGGCAGTTATATTGGGAGAACAGAAATTGGGGTACACTACCGATTTTGCTGAACATGTACCAAAAAGCCTATGTCTTATGGGAACAAACGTTTATAATAGTGCCATTGCCAAGCATCTGCTTGATACGGGTCATCAGACAGACATCGCGAAATCCTTTAAAATTATCAATAGACAAAAGAGCTCAATTCTCCTCAAGTTTGCCGAAGCAATCTCTATCAAATAGGTGAAACCCGATTTATGTGTGTGTGTGTTTGTTCAGAAAGAAGCAGTTATCAGTCTTTCCTTGCTCATGCTGGTAACTGGATGTCTTAGCATCTCTTTCACTTGATTACGTAATCTTTGGCTTTCATCTCTCCCCTGTTTAACATAGTATAACTTTGCTTGTCTCTTCTTTTATGATTTCAGGTGAACCCACTACATTGTTACTCAGTTCATGAAAAATTCCCATTCGAACATCAATAGACAGAAGACAAGTAGTTCAGCGAAGAGTCTCTTTTCGGCGAATTCATTTTCATAGTTGTACAATCGCAAATATATATGGTTGTTTTGTATGTGTTTGTATATTAAGTTTGTCAAACGAAAATACAGTTAGTAAGTTCAGATGAATTGGATGTTGATATAAGAGAGTAGTAACAAAAGTGATGAGTTGTCACAAACGATTGTTAAAGAAGAGTTACGTAATAACATGAATAGTTTAATGAAAGAGTGGTGGTCAAACTAATTATTTCTTTAGACTGTATGCAGCTGATGAGAAGCCAGTGAAATAAATAAATGATGGTACTATTTTATTCTACAGAAACTGTTGTTCTTGTTTTATTCAAATTAATATAAAGGAGAATAAATGTATGAGTTTTCTGAAAAAGAGAAATTATTAACTATATTAGTAATGGAGTATTTTGGTAGCCCAGATTTTAAACAGGCCGTCAGTCTGACATTGAAATGTACATACATAGGTATATGCCTGCATACATATCTTGCCTTATATATACTATATATATATATATATATACTGACTGTTTCAATCAATAATTTCAATCGATTACTGTCTGTACATGTTTAAATAAGAAAATTGATTAATAATTACAGTATAAATGGCAATTTAACTACAAATTCCTGCCTTCTTCTTCTATTGAATAGTCTTAACTTTGATTATTTTGTAGATGAGGAGTGTGACTGATTTTTTCAAAAACTGACCAGGGCTCTGATTCCTTTAATTACGTCATAACTAACTACCGTGCTTATTTTTTATTTCATTTGCTTTTTCACCTATTGTTTGACGCAAATACTTTTAATTTTATTGATTGACTGAGTTCCTCTTTTTAGGCAGTTGAATAAAAAAATGATATTACCAATTTTTACTATTTTTATCACTATTACTACTATAAATGTCATGATTCACGAAATATCAGACATGTACGTAGCACGATAAATCCGCGCCTACCCGCATATTGTAAGAAGATTTTGGTATATTCTGCTTTCAGCGATTTATTAATAGATAGAAGACAAATAGATAGATAGATAGATAGATAGATAGATAGATAGATAGATAGATAGATAGATAGATAGATAGATAGATAGATAGATAGATAGATAGATAGATAGATAGATAGATAGATAGATAGATAGATAGATAGATAGATAGATAGATAGATAGATAGATAGATAGATAGATAGATAGATAGATAGATAGATAGATAGATAGATAGATAGATAGATAGATAGATAGATAGATAGATAGATAGATAGATAGATAGATAGATAGATAGATAGATAGATAGATAGATAGATAGATAGATAGATAGATAGATAGATAGATAGATAGATAGATAGATAGATAGATAGATAGATAGATAGATAGATAGATAGATAGATAGATAGATAGATAGATAGATAGATAGATAGATAGATAGATAGATAGATAGATAGATAGATAGATAGATAGATAGATAGATAGATAGATAGATAGATAGATAGATAGATAGATAGATAGATAGATAGATAGATAGATAGATAGATAGATAGATAGATAGATAGATAGATAGATAGATAGATAGATAGATAGGTGGGAGAATAGATAGTTAATCATGCTATCAATACGTTCTGATATGAAAAATCAATTTGATTGACTTTTATGAATTCCAACCGAGTTTGTTACTTTCTTTACCGCTGTGATTGAGTATCTCTATTGCTGAGTTTTACAAAAATAACTAGCTGAGTGAGTAGTTAAGGCAGTCGTATTTTTAACACTAGATGTTGAACTGAACACCGACAATAGTGAACCTGGTTTAATGTGATTGGAGTTAAGTGACAAGTGGAATGAAAATGTTCTACTGAAGCCTTGTTTTCTACTTGAAAGGCAATCCATCAATGAATAATCAATCAATCGATAATAATAATATATTTGAACAAAGCATGAAATCTAGATGGAAGGCTGCCTGACTGTTGCCTTCAACCGTCATAATTTTATCTCACTGATTAGATAGTGAACACCACTGTAAAATAAATGAGTCATTTACAATTGTATACCGAGTACCAAACAATCTGCCTGAAGGCACATGATTACATCTCCTAAGTATGGCTGAAGCTTTATAGATTAATAAGAATAAACATGACCTATGTATGGAAAAGAAGGACATTCAACCACTGAAAAATTCATCCGACGCTCACTAGCGACTAGCTCTATTCAGGCAGTGACCTGGGGTTCTAGTGGGAAGCAGTTACCAGTAGGGTACAGCAGGTTGAAGATGAGGCAGTAACTCATCGAAGAAAACATTGCGAAGTGGTCGCGCTATGTCGTGAATTGGCAGAGGTTAGAATTCATGGGCCATTGGATCGGGTCCTAGTGGCTTGGTGGTCTACGAGCTCACTAGTCTTGTTGTAACCAGAAGGTCGTGGGTTCGAACCCCTGTGGTGGGTGCGTACTGATGAAGAGTCCCGAGCTAGGCTGGCGAAACAGCTGTCCAGTACTCTCCGGTGCTGGTTTCCCAATGGCTCTCTAACCGACGTCAGCTCATCATAAAATCCTCCAACCAATCATATTTCTATGTCATAATATGCCTTCTTATTCCTTTTCACCTAGTTCACTTCACGCCATTAGTATCCTTATAATGTAATTTACACTAAACTTATTATGTCTTTAGTATTGTATTACAGTTCACAATCTGACCTGTTTATTTTATCACTACGTTTGACATCTGTCAGCCCTTGCCTGATCTCGCATTCAGCGCATTCAGTGTTCCCCATTTTTTGGTAGTTGTTTGTATGTATCTTATGGTAATTATATTTCACCCATACCATTGAATACTACTCACTACGCCCCAATGAAACTTATATTCTGTTGACTATAAATACATCAGTATGTCACCCAGTTGTCTATTCACATTTTATCTCATCTTCTGAACGATTATACATTTTATATACATGTCCGGGGTTCGATCCACGGCCGATGCACACCTGATATCAACGGTTGGCCGGCTAAATTTGGGCTACCGATATCACATGCTGAAAATTCCATAGTTGTACCAAAATACTGTGTGGATTCGAGCTATAATAAATGCATAAAAAGCTCGATCCTGTCATACTAGATCGATACTGGACATTGAGTTGACAGCTTTCAGGGTTATGTACCGAATTCCGAAATCGTTATCACGTACAGTTCGCTTACGTCTCCTACACATAGCTGAAGCTGTTGCACAATAAGATCGACTAAACCGGAACATTGTATCTAAAAAGAACATGTCCAGACGCTGTTCCTACCGGGGCCAAACTTGGATTGATGATTCTTCTTCTCACCAAGAGTGCCTCTTCCCCTCAACCCTCTTGGGTTTTTCCCTTTGCTTATTATTACAATTATTATTATTATTCGTCATAATTTATGCCCTTCATGCAAACATTCTCTCAATACTATCGAATTTTCCATTTATACTATCCGGACTTATTATTAGTGATATTATCTCTTTTCTTAATATATGCCTCCACCTGTTTAATTTCACACATTCGTTATTTCATTATGAACTTCTCATTGCAGTCTTACTATCTCCTGTTTAATACAGACCACTTTGTACTAGCCACTCACCTGCCGCCTTCTATAACCTTGAACTGACTTGTCAATTTTCCTACCCCATACTCTACTGATCTATTATGACTAATCACCACCATTGTCTACCATTTACAGCATTTTGTAATCGATTTCAGCCAACTAGCACGTTTGTCACACAAATGCGACTATTTATTTTGTCACCCCATAATTAATCTGTTATTCTACATTAAAAAATGTATCCACCGCATAACTGGCCATTATTATTGTGACGACAACAAATATTATATTTTATAATTGTATGAACCTGTAGTAGAGTAATTATTGAAAAGAATATTCTTCGTTCAGATTGACTTTTAATTCACTATGATATGGGAATATTTCACACTATTAAGTTGTATAATAAAATAAGAAATAAATAAAATTGACAATAATTACTAAAGAACTATCATCTCATCTTATACCCACATATACCCCCCTCACAACCAATACAACAGTGTCTGATATAATTTTCACTTGCTTTTACTGGATGGCTCTTTGTGTATTCTAATATTTAGCATAAAGCAATAAGAAGACGGTAATTTTTCTGAATCGTGTACTGTTGTATTTGCCCAACACATTTCGAACAATCTGATCACACACGGACTAGTCACAGGACTGTATATACATCAAATTAATAAAGAGTTAATAAGTGAGAAAATAGACTACTTAGGTCAAGTTAAAAGGCCACCATATTGAAGGTCAAAATAACAATGAAGACCACTAAACCAAATAACAGAGGTAATAGTACATCTGCTATGGTATCAAAACAAAATTTACCAAGGAAGTTAAAACAATTAGTCCCTTTGATAAATTTGAATAAGGCATTAAGAAGACAAATTTCGCGAGATGATGCCATCATTTCGTAGTTTCTTTACAACCGCTTTACAACTAACATGGTTAACAATAATAAAATAAAGTTCATGACAATTACTCAGTTATATAAAAAAACAAAAGTACATACTGATGACCAATTGGAGAATTTATGCTGTATAAACGTTATGTAGATGATACTCTCATTATTGGTAATAATAGTAAATCTATTGAAAACTTTATTACCCTATTTAATCATATTCATCCACATATCCGAGTGACTTCCGAACTCGAATCGAATAACAAACTCGGTTTCCTGGATATTACAATGACCAGGAGAGATGATGGAACGATTCAGCGATCTAATTTTCGTAAACAGACATGGAGTGGACAGTATCTTCATTTTACCAATTTTGTTCCTATCCAGTATAAACGTTCCCTAGTGAAATGTTTGTTCTCAAGGGCCTGAAAAATATGCACGAGTGACACATTGATGGATGAGTTTCGACATATACATTCAGTTTTATTAGCCAATGGTTATCCGGAGAACTTTATCACTTGTCACAGTAAAGAAAGACCACATCTCGAAAAGACAGCTTCTGTACCAAAGAAAACTATCTTTATTAACCTACCATTCAAGGGTGACCAGATTATGCAGTTGACAGCTCAAAGACTTCGGTCAGCCATCAGACGCACATTCTACACCGCATCTCTTTCCCTTACATGCCGAAAATTTTCAATCCTTGTGTCTAAAGGACGAAATTCTGTAGACTCTACTTCAAACTGTATCTACAAGTTCACCTGGAATTGTTGCGGTGACACCTATATAGGTAGAACCAATAGAATGTTCCAATGTGGTCGTCGAAAAGAACATGTTCCAAAATGGTTACTAAATCATATAGAAAATCCCAACGCGATTAATCTGAATAGAAATCCAGCATCATCACCTATTGCAAAACACTTATTAATGTCAGGTCACAAAATCAATATTAATTATTGACTGTTTCACAATTATTTCACGTAACTCTAATTCAAGGTTGGTTGTTAAAGGTTATGGAAGCACTTTGGATTAATCACATACAGCCTAAACTGTGTGTACAAAAAACAATAGACTTCAACCTTCGTCTACCATGAACTGACTACTTGACCTATTTAAATATGGTTGGTAATTAGTATGTACTTTTGTTTTTTATTTAACTGAGTAATTGTCATGAACTTTATTTTATTATTGTTAACCATGTTAGTTGTAAAACGGTTGTAAAGAAACTACGAAATGATGGCATCATCTCGCGAAATTTGTCTTCTTAATGCCTTATTCAAATTTACCAAGGAAGGTTTAATGTGTTGATGAATTGTTTTTGTACGCATAAAGATGGTTTAAACTTTCTAATTTCTAGGGCTTCCACAAACTTCAGGATAAGCCCCAAACACGTTTTATAGATGGGTTTAAAAGATCTTTTAACTTCAATTTTATGTCCTGTCTCTATAATATGTTTCGCAATAGAGGAGCTAGGTCTCCTGTTCTCACCATTGATGGGTTCTGAAGATTCCAATATCACATTATCACAATGTATCTCACAACCATAATGAGAAGCATTCAAAATAAGAGATTAAACAGTGAGAAGGACAAATGATAAGGATCAAGTCAACCTGTAATATTAGTAGGAATCAGAGAAACAGATTAGATCAAAATAGCGAGGGATCCCTTTGACAGTAAACTGAGTCTTACAAGGAGAAATGAATGATCTTCGGCAAAATCTCACAGTCACCTCCTTACGTAGTTACAAGAGATCTGCAGAACGGTATGAATACTGGTAGGATTTCGAGTAACAAAGCGGTATATTGATGATTGATATAAGTAACTGGGTACAGGAGGATTCTAGCAGACACTTGCTTCATGTGTGAGGAGACATACTCATCGATGGAACTGGCATGTGGTCACACTATATGACAGTGAATTAACAGAAGTCAGAAGACGGAGAAGAATACTTTACAAGATCTGGACTTTGGGGATGACATCTGTCTAATGCCACATAAACTTCAAGACGTCCATGTGAAAACCAACAAGTTAGTAGAAAGGGTAGACAGAGTAGACAGGACTTCAAGTGAACATAGAGAAGACGGAGGTGACGAAGATAACCAACCAACTACAACGCCACCAACAGAAAGCACCAATCAATATCAACGGGAGAAATTTGTAAGAGGTCAATAACTTCACTTATCCCGGAAGTATCATTTCAGCTACAGCCGGCACCGATGAAGATGTCAAAACCAGCCAGAAACAGAAAGACAAGAAAGACACTCATCACTCTGAAATCCGTTTGGAAATCTTCTGCACTGACTCAGCACAAAGAAAGAAATTTGAATTTTCGACACCAATATGAAGTCAGTCAGTCAGTCCTCCTGTATGGGTTGTTAAATACTTAAGTGTTAAGGGGATTGACTATTTCACAGGATAATTAAATCGGTAATATTGAGAAGAAGGCCAGAGTTCAAAAAATATTTTACGTAGAAATGGAGTTTAACTAAAACACAGATATGAGTAAGAGCAATGGTGTGTACATAATCACAGTAGACTGATGGAGGTTTTTGTATTGATATGAGTTAGAGAACAATTGATAACCATCATAGAGTACTTACTGGAAAGCTGTTTTGCCCCTGTAGTTTAGGACTCACTCACCAGGGTTCGAAAGTAGGACCTTCTAGTTACAAGACAAGCTTGCAGATCATTCAGCCACTGGAAACCGACTCTTCAGTGGCCAGTCTATGAATTGTAACTTCTGCCAGTTGGGGATTTTAGAGTGACCATCAGCAGCTGTCAGTGTCATCTGTTGTAAATACTTTTCGTTACTCCCGATCAGGTGAGTGAATTAGCATTGTTCACCTATCGCTGACATAGGATTGATTGGTTGAGAAAAGACTTAGTCGTTATCAAACCAAAAACACATCAATCTATGAACTCTTCAGCAGTTGGTGTGGGCCAAACACGTAGGGGAGTGTTGGTAGACTGACTGCCTGACTGAAGTCCTCAAGATGCTAAAAATCGATAGCTTGCAACTATCAGCGATTATTATTATTAGTATTTTGTTTCCTTTAGTTCCTAGAGGAACATAGGGCTTCAGCTGCACGTCTCCATTGCGTTCGGTTCTCTGCCAACATTTTCATCATCTGGCTCCGCGTCTTCACACATGCTTTCATCTCCTCTTCTCTGCATGACCTCATCCTCCATATCAACCTCGCGCTGACGACCAACTTGCCGCATCCTATTCGGTCGGGTTCCACTCGATCGATGGCCTGGCGTGTGATGTCACTCACTTGATGGTTTGTTTTCTGAGAGCATGATCAATCCACCTCCATTTCTTCTTGCATATTTCTTGCACAATTGGTTCCTGCTGGGTTGGTTGGTTCGCTTTCAGTGGTCCTTGTTGCTGATGTTTTCTGGCCAGCCATCTGATCTTGAGTAGTGTTAAGCAAAGACAGGTAGCTGTTGATGAAGGTCTGTAGTTTGTTCGAAGTGGCCTTCGTGACACGGCGTGGCGCCAAGTCTCTCATCTGTATAGTGAGTAGCACTGACTTTACATTGGTGTTGAAAATCTGCATCTTATTTTTCATACTGAGTTCTGTTGATCTCCACACAGACTTGAGAGAAATGAATGCTTGCTTTGCTTTTCAGATCCTCGCTTTGATATCCTAATCAGTTTCGTTCGCCTGTAGTTGAAACGATGCTTCCCAACTAGGTAGGTAGGTAAATGGGGTTGCTTCTTTCAGATTTCTCCCATTTATGCTGATTGTTGTCTGTTGTTGATGCTGTTGGCCAGGAATCTTCATCACCTACATATGTTTTCTCTATGTTCACCTGAAGTCATATGTTCTCTGGATGATTCTTCTGCCAACTTGTTGCTTTTCACTACCATATTTTCCAGTTTGTGGGAAATCAGACATATATCATCGTTGAAATCCAGATCCCCCAAGTTTTTTGTGTGGGTCCATTTTATGCCTGTCTCCTCGTTGCCCGCTGTCTGTCACATTATTCAGTCTACTGCAATTAGGAAAATCACTGGATATAGTAGGCAGCCAGCCACCCGGCCTTTTCTTACTCCCGTCTTCACTTCGGAGGATTCCATGAGTTTCCTGTTGTGGTTTAATTGGCATGCAGCATTATCGTTCAACTGTTGGATTGGGTGGATAATTGTTGGTGGTACTCCGTAGTAGCGAAATTGTCTCCAAATTACTTCTGGATCGACGCTGTCATAGGCCTTTTCAAAGTCAATGAAGTTGAGGTAGACAGCTGACTGTAATTCCAAGTTCTGTTCAATGATGCTCCGTAGTGTTGCGATTTAATCGATGCATGACTTGTTCCTTCTGAATCCAGCCTATTCTGGTCGAAGTTTTCATCCAGGGCGGCGTGTTTGATTCTCTCCAGTGGTTAGGACTCTCGCCGACCACGCACATGGTCCGGCGTTCGATACCCTGCCGACGCACATCCGGTATCTATGGTCGGCCTGCAAAATTTGGGCTACCGATATCCATGCTGAAAATTCCACACTTGTACTGAAAATACGGTGTGGCATCAAGCTGTAATCAAAATATAAAGAAATAAAATGATGCAGATTAGTATTTTGCTTTGGATGGACAGGAGCATAATGCTGCACCAGTTCTTTCACTGACATAAGTCCTCTTTCTTTGAAAGTTTGAATAGATAGCCTTTTTTCCAACCAGCAGGTACCTTGCCATCTTTCCACATCTTCTCCAGTAGTGGTATCATCAAGTCCGCTGATGTCTCTGAGTCCATTTTCATTGCCTTTCCTGGGATTCCATCTGGTCCTGCTGCTTTTCCAGTTTTTAGTATCTTTATTACCTTCAGGATGCTATCAGTGTTAATGGCTGAAAATCGTTCTCATTGATGGCGCAAATGCATTGACTTTTTGTAATCACCTTTTTTTCCTTCACGTTCCCCAGTGGAACATAGAGCTTCAAGCTAGTGGCTTGAAGTTTCTGTAGCAGTGTTTATTTTACAGGATGGGGTTGCTAGCCTCATGCCCAACCTTTCCTCTTCCCCAGCATTATTTCTGGCTTAGCGAGGTAGAGGAGTGCGTCTGTGGCCGGGGATCGAACCCCGGACCATGTGCATGGTTGGCGAGCGTCCTAACCACTATGCCACCGACGCACTGTAATCACCTTAGATCCATTAAATCCTCACGATTTTTCATGCTGGAATTCTTTCTCTAGTACAATTCAGCTTATTCTCTACCTCTGTGAGGTGTATATGGAGTTTAACAGGTTGAACTGCTGTGCTTCTGTACAAATGAGGCCTACGTTGACACGCAGACAGCCCACCAGTCAGTCAGTCAGTGAGTGATTCAAAGAATTTTCAGTCTCCGACACTATTTCCCCAATTTTCTCCATTGAAGTTCTATTGAATACTTATGATAGATGATGATGCTTTCAGTTAAAAATTTGGAATGTTTCAGTCTATGCATACCTTTGAAAGTAAAAAAAGGAAAGAGAAAGTCAAAGAGATTTATTGATATACATATATATGTACCGCAAATATTGATTTTTTTTCTATTCACATTCCAATCAGGTTTCAATTCTAACTCACCATTGCTATAATCATACCATTTTCTTGGCAAGGTTGTATACTGCCAATAGATAATTCTAATGAATTTTAAAGCATATTTGTATTGTGATATTTAGACAATAAGCTAGTGTATAAGTTGAAGACTTAACAGTTACTTGAGCAGCAAAATTCGTCGGTGTAATCCAGACGCGCACAGGATCATTGTGATGCCATCCTGAGAAGGATGTTGAAGGTAGTTAGTAGGACTAGTGGTGTAAAACTCAGTCAGCTCGTCACTACATTAGTAGAAAGGCATCTGAATACATGCGAAAAATGGTCTGAAACCATACTCTCCGACCCCCAACACCCCCTCTATTCCCAACTCTCGCCTTGTATCTCATCAAGTAGAACCAGATATCAGTATAAAATAATCTATGCTCGTACAACCAAGTACAGGAACTCAACGATACCATACTTGGCCCGTGTTCTAAGCGACAGAGACAATGTTAAGCGCAAAACCTATGACTTGCTTTGTTATTAATAACATAATTTTAGGCTCTTTTATTTCTGTCTTATTTTGTATTCTATAATGAACTCCTTCTTAAACATACTTAGCTACCTAAATTATTAACATTGGCTTACTTTTTGTACTTTACTGTATTCCTTCTTCGTGTATCTACTGGTTCCGAATATATTAGCATTATGAGTAGTACAAAATTTTCCTGTTATTAACCATCATGTAATTATTAGTTTTGTGGTTGTTTTTTCTTATTTTCTATACTTTTCGGCAATATTAACTGACAATCATTGGTTGTGAACGCCACTGTCACCACCTTAAAAATTTTGTATTATGCAGGATTACTCACACTACCACTACAAACACTGCATCAGACCTGACAATAAAAAACAAAACAACAACCCTGAAATGTTATTTTATTGATAGTTTAGAGTTGTTTCAACCAAATTAACTGATCATCTTGGCGATAAACATTCTTAAATATCATTTCATAACTTCTTGTATGACTATAGCTTTACTGTCACCATGCATAATCACATCATAGCTTCCACTACCCAATACTGAGTTATTATTATATGCTGTTTATTTTCCTTCCTACTTCTTTGTATTTTTTTGCATTTTTTAAAATTATTTTGTGTTTTTCCTGTTTTTTTGCTGTTCGTGTCTTTATATTTATTTTTTTGAAATACTCCTTTTAAATGTTTGATAAAATTAGATGCAAATATTGTAGATATGTGCTGAAAATTCCACACTGTACCACTAGTACTGTTTCTGGAATAAAGGAAATTATTATTATTATTAAAAAAAGATAACTCTTCTAACTGAAGGGATAAGAAAGAGGGCTTCTAATCTCTTTTCTGAGGCATGCATCGCCTTCCTCCTAAGTTTTCAGATCCGATTTGCTGAGACTGTGTGTGTGCGTGTGCGTGCTAACATTAGAATTCCATCACTGGATTCGAACCCCGGTGGGTGCGTACTGATGAAGAGTCCAATACTCTCCGGTGCTGGTTTCCCAATGGTTCTTTAACCGACGTCAGCTCATGATGAAATCCTGTAACTCTATCAATCAAATCCATTACAAACCAATACTTGAATAAATGAAATTCGTCGACATTAAAGGCATTTACAAATCCTGAATCGACTTTACGGTTTCTCCTGAACCGCCTATCGCGGTTCTCTTTATTACAGCTACGACGTTATGTTCAGAAGATAAGATTGAGGAGGAACTTGTAGTTATCGAAAAGAACCTTATTGAAAAAGTGTACCCTCGAGAGTTCTTATCAAAATATAGGAGTGAAAAACACCTAGACTGAAAACCTAAAATGGGAAGAAGTATGTATAAGAGTGGAACAAATAATTAAGGTTGAGTTATTATGAACATTTCCCACTGCTAGTAGACTCATTCCACTTTACAACACAGTAGTATGCTCGTTAACTCAGTCAAAAGTAGGTGAGTATCCCACTTATGACAACTCTAATTGCATTTATCAGTTCACCTTCCTTTGCGGCAACTGGTAAATAGGAAGAACGCCGAGAAGAACATCTACTGTGTTTTCTGAGCATATCCCTAAAAGTCTTCATATGAATGGCAACTGAGTACTCTCAAGTGCAAATGCCAGACACACCTAATTGACACAGGACACACAGCGGAAATTAGTCAAGCCTTTGAAATAATCGATTTTATAAAGAAAACTATGGTTACTTCGGTTCACAGAAGCTATTGACATCAAAAGACTTCGACCAAGCGTGTGTGTATACAGAAAGATAGTGTGACTAATCTCTCACTACCCTGATAACCAATATTATTGTTTTGCTCGTGTGCTTTTGTGTTTTGTTCTGTTGCATAACATTCCACTCAATCTTGATTTTGATTTTCACTCACTCACTGAGATGTACTCACTATTCAACTGCATCATACTATGCATAAATTCACTCCTTTGATCTATCCTGTATTTGGTCTCTAGTCGATCCTTGTATCCAAGACAAATTTGAATCCCACCCATTTAAGAACACAATATTCAGCGAAGAGACTCTTTTCAACGAATTTATTATCAAGCTGTACAATCGTATATATATGGTTTTTTAAAGAAATTATATCCGGTGAGGCAATTAGGTCAAAGGTGTGAATACATGAAATAATAATAGGATGAAATGCAATTAAAATATTTGTGATTATAATCATAGTTTAATGTCAAGTGGCAAAATAATTAATGTCGTATATAGGATAGTACATAAGGTGTATAGATTTTGGAAAGGGGTGCATAATTATAAGATTAGTAGACGAATATAAAATGTTACATAACATGGTGTGAAATTTGATAAGATAGAATTCAATACGGTACAACTAAAAAATATAAAAATTAATAATTTTGGTTACAGGATTTTCAACATGAGCTGACATTAGTTAGAGAGAAGTGAGAAGTCGTGACCAGTAGGGTGAAGCAGGTCGGGTGTGAGGACAAATACTTGCCGAAGACATTGGCTAGGGGTCGCGCTATGTCGTGAATTGACAGAAGTTAGAATTCATGGGCCATTGGATCAGGTCCCAGTGGCTAAATGGTATACGGGCTCGCCTTGTTACCAGAAGGTCCTGGGTTCGAATTCCGGTGGGTGTGTACTGCTGAAGAGTCCCAAACTAGGATGAAACAGCTGTCCAGTACTCCCAGGTTTTCCAGTGGTTCTCTAACTAATGTCAGCTCATGATGAAATCCTGTAACCAACCAAATCCCTACAAACCAACACTTCAATAATAATTTTGGCTTTAAAATGTCAAGTGGGTCAAGTGGAAAAGATTCAGAATGAGAATAGTAATCATAATAATGATAATAATATTGATAATAATCGTAGTAATAAGGGAAGAGTACATAGAGTAACTAAGTAAACAAAATAAATAAATGTCTATCCCTCTACGGCCAAGGCAGAAGTAGGGATTGTACATACTTCTTTTGTACACAAAGGTCTGGCTTAAAGTCATAAATCGCCACCCGTTTGTCTAATTATTCTATAAATAGTTAGTCTTTTAACACTGAATAATTCGTCTACTGACATCATTTTTGGAATTCTGTTGGCTATACTGTCTATTGATAACTTGACGTCACTGTGAAAAAGTATGTTTTTGGAAATTTCGTAACTTATAATTGATTTTGTTTAGGATATACGCAGTTGAAGAGAATCGACGGGATAAAATGAACTCGTATTATCAGAACTGTAGATATGTTCGTTCTTTCTTTATTCAAACTAATAAATAATAATAATTTGCTTTATTCCAAAACACAACTTATGATACAATTTGGAATTCTCAGCGTTTGGTACAATCTCGCATCTAATTTGCTCAACAACAGGGTATACGTAACCAGAATTGATAATTATTATGGAATTATTATTGTTTCCTTTAATTCCTAGAGGAACATAGGGCTTCAGCCGTGCGTCTCCATTGCGTTCGGGTCTCTGCTAGAGTCTTCACCTGGCTCCAAGTCTGTCCACACGTTTTCATCTCCTCTTCACACGACCTCATCCAAGTCACCCACCGTTGCACTGACGACCAACTCGCCGCCGCTTCCCTTTCGGGTTCCACTCGAGCAGTGGCTTGTCTAATGATTTCACTTGATGTTTTCCTCCATTTCTTCCTCCCTATTTGTTTCACAATCAGTTCCTGCTGGGTTGGTTCGCTCAATGCCAGATATCCCTGTTACTGATCTTTTCTGGTTGGCCATCTGATCTTGAGTAGTATTGAGCGAAGACGGCTAGCTGTTGACGAAGGTCTGTAGTTTGTTTGAGATGCTCTTTATGATGCGCTGGCCAAGTCTCTGATCCGTATGGTGAGTAGCACTGACTTCACATTGGAGTTGAAAATCCGGATCTTATTTTTGATGCTGAGTGCTGAGTGTTGACCTCCACACAGACTTGAGAGTAGTGAAAGCTTGTGCTGCTTTTCCGATTCTTGCTTTGATATCCTCGTCAGTTCCGACTGTAGTTGAAACGATGCTTCGCAGGTAGGTAGAAGAGGTTTCTTTCAGGTTCCTCCCATTTATGCTGATTGTTGTCTGTTGTCGCTGCTGTTGGTGGTGTTGCCCAGGAATCTTCATCACCTCTGTTTTCTCTATGTCCACCTGAAGGAAGTCCTATCTTTGATGCTTCTTCTACCAACTTGTTGATTTTCGCTTGCATAACTTCCTCAACCTGGAAGTCACTCATTTGATGGTTTGTTCTCTGAGAGTGTGATCAATCCACCTTCATTCCTTCTCGAATATTTTCTGCACAATCGGTTCCTGGTTGATTGATATAGAATATAGCATTGATAATAGCATCCTTTTTGGTCGTAGCATTGACAATAAAGTCAAAAATCTTCAGAACGTTGAAAACGATGACAACACTAATATTAATAATTAAAATTGTAAAATAATTGAAATAGTGTTTCCACAGATTATAAATAGGAAACGATAAAAGAACCGATCAAAATAGAAAATTTTAAGTTCCACGTTCAACATCCTCTCCATCGTCACATAGAACGCAGCCACACCAAATAGGGTATCGTTGAGTATTTGTACATAGTTGTGCATGTGAGCGAGCATGTGATCGTTTATAATGTCTTGTAGTCCTACCTCATGAGATGAAAGGTGGAGGGAGTTGAGAATAGAGAGGGTGTTGAGAGTCAGACAATATGCATCTGGCCTCTCTCCATTTCTCACATGAGTCAGTTCAGATGTCTGTCGACTACAGCGTTAGTGATTCGGCTGACTAAGTGACACAGCTCTTGCCTGCCCGACTGACAACCTTTAATGCCCTATGCAATGTGACATAGTCCTTTTTGAGCGAGTAGCTCAGGAAAGACTAAAGGGTGGAGGTGGGGGTAGGGTAGTAAGAGCTGATAAATTGTAAAAGTAGAGGTTGAGTAATAAGATACTATGTTTAATTCTAATGTTGTAGTAAAACGGAACATTTTCTTAGAAATCGACAAGTTGTGGGATGACCAAAATGGATCAGGTATTTTATTGCTTGACTTAATTTCTTTCTGTTTCAATGCCCTCTATGCTACAAGCATCATGTTAACGGACCACTTCGTGAAGATCACGGTTATACCCGAAGGTGAGGTTAACTGTGTGACATTTTGAGGGATTTAATGCAAGACCATTCAACTGGGACGACTGACTGATATCTGATAGAAAGCTATTCAGTCAGTTTGAGACAATCAGATCAGGACATAACTGACAACGAGACGGTCAGATCACCATCAGCGTAGTTAGTGAAGTTGATTTCTATTAGATAGTTGGAGGCGATCGGCAGGAAGCCCTGCCCGATCTAGGTTTCGTGCTAGTTGCCACTCACTCACTGTAATGGGTGCTTTGATTGGACACTAGTAACTAGTGTGATGTGTCTAATCCTTTGTTTGGTGCAGACTGAATTCTGTCAGTCAGTCAGGTTTGCATTGTGGCCACCAAAAAGCCAGGTAGCTTGCCATCATAGTGCACACTGATTTAATGATATTCGATAATTGGAGGCAATCGACAGGAGTGATTGATTTCTTTCTTCCGAAAGAGGCGAGTCATGTAGAATAAAGAAAAAATGAAGAGGAAACATCAGTACCTTGAGGAATTTCGGCTTCAGTTAGCAAGAGAGAAAGACAGGAGAAGATTTGCCTTTTTTATATGAAGTGTACACAGAAATAAGAATGCAACCAGTTACCAAACAATTGTATGAAAATACTGCAAAAGTATGTTTTTACAATGGTGTTTTTCACTCACTTTGCCTGTGTTGTTTATCAATAACAGACTCAATAGTAACGATGATTTTATCAACAGTTTTCAAATCGACACTAGAGGCGACGACAACAACAACAACAACAACGGTAACTAGTGATTACAGCATACCTAGACAACGCCTAACATTACAGACTGAACAGTAGATAGCAAACATGATTCAAATTTCTCAACTCACAAATGGAATTAAATGAAATGGAGTAATAAAACAATTAATAATAATAATAAAAACAATAACAAATTGCAGTCTATTCTCATGAATTTTGGAGTGAAAGTTTATACGTGGCGTGTGTATGTCTGCGTGTATGCGTGCGTGTGACGATTGTTAAGTGATTCTATCAGTATGCCGCGTAAACAACAACATAAAAGTGACATCAACAAATGTATGAAAGTAAATAATACAAAGTCGTGGAATGAATGAAATACACCCACATAATTTTGGCGGGTGCTCACTTTTTTTATGAAGTTTGAGAATGTGAGTACAGTCATTGACAGAAGAAGAAGAATTTGAGTGGGGAATCGTGCTCAATAACTTCTTCTTCGTCTTCACCGACTGACCATTTGACTGACTGACTGAGACTGAGCAAAGAATATCCTTTTCGACAATTTCCTCTTCTGCCTCTACAATTATATTTATGTTTCTATACATAGAATATTCTAGAATAATCGTCATTAACAATATTGGTGTTTGATGATATTAGATGGTTGGAGGCAATCGACAGGAAGCCTTGCAATCAGAAGAGACATCAGCTCCTTCAAGGTTGCAGATACACCTTGCTGACTGGTGAGTGCCAAATAGCACGAAATTTAGGTCAGTCAAGGCTTCAGTTCAAGGCCGATTGCCTCCAACCATCTAATACCATCAAATCAATGTGCACCATGATGACGAGACACCTAGCTTGTCGGTGACCACATTGCAAACCTGAGTGACTGATAGAATTCAGTCTGCACCAAAGAAAGGACTAGACATATCACACTAGTTACTAATGTCCAATCAAAATATTGGTGTTTTTTAAATAAAATCGATTTGTTAACTAAGATCAATGAAATTACAGTTCAAGAAAGGCACCTAAGTTATAAAAATAAAAATATCAAATATAATTGAGGAAATTTCAACAACAAATTGAAGATCACTAAAACCCTAATAGCCAAGGTAACGACAGTGTCTGAGCCAACATCTTATTTTGGATACATACATAAGTCAGGCTTCTTGATGTAGATCCCAACAGTCAGCCTCAGCAATATTTAGTAGACGAACTCTTAAGGTAAAATTAAGATTAGTCGGTGTACGGTAGATAACCTTGAAAGTCGCCTCGTTAACTTCATCAATCTTGTGTTCTGTATCCACGAGATGAGGTAGAATAGCACTATGAATGGATTTTGTTTGTCCTTCACTTAACCACGCTGGATAGTGCTCAGAAATCCGACGATAAACACAGCAGTCAAACTGGGAGATACTCATAGACGAGGTGAAATTAGGCAGTTTATCTCCTACTCCTGAACGCAAAATCGGTGGGTGGTTTTGAAGACACAGAGCATAATTCATTGAATTCCATTCTAGTGGTTGGATATTCCATGAGATCGCCTTGTAACCTGAAGATTCTTGGTTCTACCCCAAATCGTTGGGATTCCAGGATGAGGTCTGTTGAAAATTCTCACACAAGGCGGAAACATCTGTCCAATATGAAGTCATTTCATCACCAAACTTGATAGGCTAAGTGTTGCGTAGTTAGGAGAACTGACTGACTTCACATTGTCGCTGATAATCCCAATATTGTTCTTAATACTGCGGTGTGCAGAAGACTTCTTAACTGATTCCACAGTAATGCAGGTGTGTTTTGTCTTTCCCATGCTGGCTGACTTTGATAACCTAATCCGTGCCTTCTGTCTGTACTTGAAAGGATGCTTCCTAGATCAGTGAAGAAAATGACCACTTTCAAATATTTTTCGCCGATTGTGATTAATGTTTGTTGTTGATTGGCTGGGTGTTTTCATCATCTCCGTCTTCTCTATGTTCACTTGAAGTCCTGTCTACTCTGTCCGCCTCTTCTACTAACTTGTTGGTTTTCACATGGACGTCTTCGAGTCTGTGTGTCATCAGACAGATATCATTCCCAAAGTCCAGATCTTGTAAAGTGTTCTTCTCCGTCTTCTGACTTCTGTTAATTCACTGTCATATAGGATGACCACATGTCAGTTCCATCGATGAGTATGTCTCCTCACACATGAAGCAAGTGTCTGCTAGAATCCTCCTGTACCCAGTTACTTATATCAATCATCAATATACCGCTTTGTTACTCGAAATACTACCAGTATTCATACCGTTCTGCAGATCTCTTGTAACTACGTAAGGAGGTCACAGTAAGATTTTGCCTAAGATCATTCATTTCTCCTTGTAAGACTCAGTTTACTGTCAAAGGATTCCCTCGCTATTTTGATCTAATCTATTTCTCTGATTCCTACTAATATTACAGGTTGACTTGATCCTTATCATTTGTCCTTCTCACTGTTTAATCTCTAATTTGAATGCTTTTCATTGTGGTTGTGAGATGCATTGTGATAATGTGTTGTTTTCACGAAGGGATTTTGTGTGAGCGAATCAACGTCATTTCTGAGTATGGAGTGCCTGGAGAGATTGATGTCGATGTGTGATTCTTGTTGACAGAGTCCTGATCCCACCATGTTAGGAATATTCTGATTGGTTCTAGTTGCTCATTTCGAGGTTTTTATGTATTTATTTTTGTTGAATAGATTCACAGATTCCAGCTACGAATGATCGTCTATTTCCTGTCTTTGAAGCATTTCGTGACCGTGCGTGTCTGAAGGATTTTTTTGGGATAGCTATACGTTCAGATAGCAACGAGTTGGTTTTGTCTGTAAAATATACCTAATAACTCGCCCCAACTCACATTTTTGCATTTCATGAGAACATTTTCGCTGGAGTTACGTAACCTATTACCTTGTTATATACTTTTTCTAGTTAAACTTCGATTTCACCCCTGAAAAAAAAACAGACTTTTGAACTCTTTTCTCAAGAGTATTGATTTAATTATCCAGTGAAATAGTCAATCCTCTTAACTCTTTAGTATTTAACAACCCACACAGGAGGACTGACTGACTGACTGACTTCATATTGGTGTCGAAAACTCAAACTTCTTTCTTTGTGATGAGTCAGTGCAGAAGATTTCCAAACTGATTTCAGAGTGATGAGTGTCTTTCTTGTCTTTCTGTTTCTGGCTGGTGTTGATATCTTCATTGGTGCGGGCTGTAGCTGGAACGATACTTCCGGGATAAGTGAAGTTAGTGACCTCTTACAAATTTCTCCCGTTGATATTGATTAGTGCTTACTGTTGTCGTTGTGGTTGGTTGGTTATCTTCATCACCTTCATCTTCTCTATGTTCACTTGAAGTCCTGTCTTCGTGACTTGGTTTGATCACGACTAATTCTATTCCCACCCAGTCAATCTTTTGGTAACTGTTGCAATTCCACCATGGATGGAACATGACGAGGCTGAGAACAGAACGGAAAGAAGTAATCAGGAATGTAAAGCGTAAACAGAAAAAGGACGCCGTGAATTCAGAAAAGAGAGAAAAGATGAGAGGTCGGTGATCAAGTGAAGTGTAGGGAAAGAAAGTACGCGGTTAGGTGTGGGCCAGGTTCACGGAAACTCTTCCCGACGTGGGAAGGAGCATACACTGTCATCGAGAGATGCGGTCCCGCTTATACCATCAAAAGAGGAAATAAGCAGAAACGGGTTAACATCAACCAAGTGCAGAAATAGATTCAGTGGGATAAAAGAACTTGAATCAAGGTACAACAGGAAGGGGTAGAACCAAGAAAGTTGGAGTGGCTGTGTTCGAAGCTATTTGATAGGGGGAGTAATGTGGCGCGTGCTACTGATAAGACTTATCAGGAGTATATAAATAGTCTTTCATCGGCATAAAAATATCATGGATAATCCCCATCCAGGCATTAATGAAAACAAAACACGTGGTTCAGCTAAGAGTTTCTTTTCGGCGAATTCATCCACTTAGCTGTACAATCGCAAATACATATGTGTTATTTTGTATGTGTGCGTACAATAAGTTTGTCAAACAAAAATACAATTGGTCCCGTCTTCGCTGAATACCTCGTTTGTCAACTTTTTGATTCTCGCCAGCAGCTCTTTGAGTTCATGTGATGTTGGACACAAATCATTCGTGAAGTTCAAATCTTCTAGAGTCCTTTGGTCGACCCAACCTATTCGTGTCTTCTCGTTCCCCACGGTCTGTTTCATAATCCAGTTCGCCACAGTGAGGAATATCACCGGTGATAGTAGGGAAGAATCATTACTGCCTACTGCTTCATGGAATTATTTAGAGCTTCCCAACTGACTGACTTTCATTGGATCGTTTACGCTTCAACTTCCAGCACGGATGTTGCTTTAGAAGAATAATTGTTTGGGAAATCCCTCTTGAACAATCACTGGGAAATTCAGGTGTACATCCATCTAGCTATCTGACGAGTCAGTCCCATTTTATAATTATTGCTGTTATTCACTTTATAATTCTTAACAGTTTCAAGTGATTTCTCTAATGTCAATATTAGTTTGTTTATTAGATACATCACACGCACAGTGTGAAACAGTATTATTATTTACTGGATGACGTTTCGAACAAAATTTATTGTTCATAATCATATCAGTTATAATCACACGACTTCGAAACTTGAGTTTTATAGTTTTCTTTGTTCTCTCCTATTCGTCGTCGTAGGGGTAGTAGAATTTTCCAGATATCTGGCTGGACAGGTGTTGAATCATTCCTATTACACATGTTTGCAGTTGATTCGATAAACAAAGCTTCTGTTATCAATCTCTCTTCCTCCACTCTGTGACATTAGATTTTGAGACTTTCATTTTATCCCACCATATGATTGTATGGTTGTGTGTAATTGCATGTGGTGTAGTGCTATGGCTGAACTATTCTCTAGATTTCTTATCTTATTTGGGTCAACTAATCTAGATTTTGCTGCTGGGTTTTTATGCTCCGCTAGTCTGACTGATTGACCCCGTTTTACTAGTTTGACCTTTGTATTTGACGTCACTGACAATCATTGCCGGAAGGGTATTAGATAAACTAAATTGTTTTGTTTTAAAGGCTCTGCAGGATCCATCATTTAACCGACAAAACTTGTTTCTAATTGAGTTTGTGGGGTGTTTGAATGCCACTTTTATTCCTGCCTTGTTAAGAATTCTGCGTAAGGTTTTCAAGGTTTCTTCTTTGTATGGAATTACTACTGATGATTTAGATTCCTTATTGTTTTGGAAATCCTTCTTGAACGATCTAATCATAATATTGAAACTTAGTAGGATATTTAAACTTTGTTATTATTATCCTTGTCTTCTCCTGGACTGGATATCATTGTTATTCTAACATTTGCATATCACAGGTTGACTTGATTCTTATTATTTGCCCGTGACACTGTTTAATCTCTAATTTCAATGCTTCTCATTGTGCTTGTGCGATACATTGACAATGTGTTGTTTTACGATGTGATTTTGTTTGATGGGATTATGGCGGTTCTGACCTTGGGAATTGTTGGTGTATCGGAATCACGTGAACAGAGTTTTGATCCCAAGTTATCGGGAATATTTTACTACTTTAGTTAAGTAATTTTGTTTTACAATACTTGTTTTGTACAAATAAAATGACCTTCTCTGGAAGGATTCCTAACGGGACTGTTGAGGTAATTTTGAATTTTTCATTTTATTTTTGCTGAATGATACTACACAGATCTAACCATGAATAGGCATGTTTTGCTATCTCTGGAGAGTTTCCTGACTGTTCCTGTCTTGGGGAAGTTTTGTCAGCTATGCAGTAGTGCACAGAGATCGAATCGGTTTTGTTCTTCACAGTTGCGAGGATGCTTTAGGGTTAAATTTTTGACATTTGGTTAGAAATTCAAAATACATTTCAGTAAGTATCAATACGAAAGTCACTTTACAAAAAGTGGATTCATTGGCTTTCATAGCCTATTGTGTAATACTTTGGCTGGTGGATTCGAGTTCTGAGAAAATGGAAGTACATCCAGGTAGAAAGACCTGTAAAGTACAACTGGACAGAGCTTTTTTATCATCAGTTCGTCCCAAATAATCGATTGTGAGGACAATTACTCGTCAGTGATATTGGTTGGCGGTGGCGTTATCTATATTATGAGTTGACAGCAGTTAGGATTCATAGGATAACCTCTTAAAATTGAAGTCCCAGATTCTAACCCTTGAGGTGAGGTTATCAGTAAGTTCACCTAAGAGTCCGAAACTAGGAGAGAACAGCTGTCCAGTGGTTCTCTAACTGATATCAATCCTTGGTCTTACTTAATATCAAACAAATCTGCATAAACTAGTACTTGAAATCTTCTATAAGACGAGTTAATAGTTTCCGAATTCTGCTAAATTCCTATGTTGGCTACACCTTGGTATGAGTTATACCAACGTTTAACATGACTCGAATACTTCTATGATGATGTCCTTCATTTTATCAATCTGCTTCTTGTCACACTTGTCAATATTGTAAAGTTGTAATGTCAAATAACCTTGAATACCTGCATAACTGGTATGGTGATAGATGTCAAGTCTGGAAATTGACCAATCACAATTTAGCCCGCAGAAGTGATCGATGTCCAGTTTGGGAATTAACCAATCAGAATAGCCTTTATGAGATAATGCCCACTATTTTATTGATCATGATTACAAACTAACTGATCTATCTTTGGTGATATCTTGAATTTATTCATTATTGTGTAGAAAATATACTTTTCAGCTCATGTCATTGTGTGCTATCGTTTAAGGAGTTCGTACTGGGGGATGAGAACATTCAGCTATCGTATTTATGTTATTGGCGTAGTCAAACGATATTCGTGATCAAAGCCTCTGTGCCCAACTAGGCGTCCGGATTTCAGTCTTGACATATTAAACGAAACATAATAATAGCATTGCATATACGCTTAGCGTGCTGATAATTTTTAAGCATACAGTCTCCATGGTGTTTTTTTTAATATCAAATTCTACGCCAAAATCATAAAAGGCGGACTATTAAGAGTAATTATAGAATGATCGGTAAATTAGAAAATATTATTTGAACAACAAAGTATGATTTCTGTTCCAGATGTCTGACAACGTCTTGACAAGAGTGTACGCATGCATGCACGCACCTATATATATACATAAACGCATATAAGAATATCACAGAATTCTATATACCTTTTAATGAAATCACCTCTGTGTTTATCTTTTCGGCATTTTGTCTAAGTTTTGTTGTCTTTTTGCATTTTTGTTTTCGTTTAGACAAATCAAATATGTAATCAATAATCTGCTCAGCTTAACAAAGAAAGTGCGTGAGAGCGGCTCTTATGAATTTGCTTTCATTCAATGAATCAATAGTTAACTTTGTAATGGTTTTTATACAAAAATTAAGTTATGACAGAAAAAAGAACAGACTTTTAAACAAGAAAAAAACTTTCGGAGTATTTTTTTTCTGTGCTTGTTTTACTCATGTAATAGAACTGGATTAACAGTCTAAATTTTGCAGAGTTGGTTTTGTGGGGATTTGATTGTTTACAAGCTTGTTCACAAGGTGACATCAATTAGAGAACCGCTGGAAAACCGGCTAGGAGTACTGGACGGCTGTTTCTTCCTAGTTTAAGACTCTTCAGCACCGCACATCCATCGGGGTCCGAACCCAGAACCTTCCCATTAAAAGGCGGCCTCGTAGATCATCTATCCGCTGCCATAGGTGACTTCTTCTTCCTTTAAGGCCATGGATGTGAACTCTGTCGGATACGTATTCTTGATGAGTCCCAAAGAAGGATGAAACAGTTTTCAAACGCTTCTTGGTTTTTCACTGGTTGCCTGGCAGATGTTAGCTCGTGATCAACCTCTGACCAATCTACACTTTACTGTATAACTTCTGATGCCTTGAAGTTCTGTCTTCGATGCCTGTCTCTTCTGTCAACTTGTTGATTTTCGCTTAAATACCTTTAAGTAAGTCCAGATCTCTTTGAGTCTTCTTGTCAGTCAAACGTATGCCAGTTGACCACCAGTCTCATCGATGATAGTAAGCAGGCTCATCTAACTTCCTGTCTTCATTTTGAAAGGCTTCACTGAGCTTTCTGTTGTGAACTGTCCCTTTGTTTGTGGCATTATCATATAGCTGTTGAATGTGGCTGATAAATATTTGAGGCACTCTTCTGTGTATCAACTTTTAAATCTTGAATCCAACCTCATTCAACAGCTGGCTATATGACAGTGGCAGGCATCAGGTGATCCAAAACGGTGTTCGAAGGGAAGACAGGAGTAATATAAGAACGACTGCCTTTTATCACCTACGATGACATTCTTAACGCTGGTGGATTGGATTATACGGAAGACTGTGCATTGGGAGTGAGAAGGCAGGTATACGCTGCAATGACTGAAAAGAAGACCACAGAAGGTCTGTATTTCGCAGATGATTTATGTCTAATGTCACACAAACTTGAACACTTGCGGGCAGGCGAAAACAAGCTGAATAGCTTAACTAGCAGTGAAGACCGATGGACTTCAAGTGAACATAGAGAAGGTGAAGATAACCAACAAACCGCCACCAACAGCAACAACAGCCAGAATCAATAACCGTCATCGGGAGAGATATTTGACAGAGGTTACTTCTCCTCCCGCTTCGATTATCTCCCCACGTAGCACGCTTTCAATCAAGGGCATTCGGAATGGATGAAGATGTCAACACCAGACAGACAGAGTGGATCAGAAAGGCCAGATATGCCTTCATCAACCTGAAACCAATTTGCAAGTCTTCTGCTTCACTCACTCAGCAGCATAAAGAAGGAGATTCGGATTCTCAACACAAATGTCAAGTCAGTCCTTCTATACGGGCGAAAAAAACTTGGCCAGCGTGTCACGTATAGGATTTCCAACAGCCTGTTGCAGACTTTCATCAACAGCTGCCTTCGCTCCTTAGTATAGATCAAATAGCCGATAAGAATTAGTAACAAGAAACTATGCAGTGGAACAAACTAACAGGTGACAGCCGACTGCTCAACAAATATGTAGGAGAAAATGGAGATGGATGGGTTGGTCGTACATACGTTGAGGAGGCTGTCGAATGACATCGCGTGCAATGCAGGCCATCATTCGAGTGGAATCCAAATGGGAAGCGACGATTGAGTGGTCGGTGCTAGGGTGACATGGAGGAGATGGTGTTGAGGGGGGAGGAGGAGATGAGAGATTGTGGGAAGTCGTGGAGCCAGCCATCTGCAGAGGACAAGAGAGAATAGAAGAGAGTGTAGATGTGTTGTTGAAGCCGAATGTTCCACTTGGAACCCGAAGGAATAACAAGAATATACTCACATATAGCAAGCATACAGACGCTGTGAATCAATATACACGTTATAACAGAAATAATCAATAAACAGGTAAGCGGACGATCAATAAAAAAAATTTAAAATTTATGCAGGAAGTAGTTCAACTATTATTGTTATTATATCACATAAACAAATTATTATTTAGTCAATTAACCACAACACATACTGAAAATTGAAACAAACACAATCCGGCTATCGTTCATGCATAGCATGGATCACAATTAGACATTAGTATATATCACGTGTTATTTATAAAAATCTAACTATAACTTCCTCAAGATCATAATATATATATATATTGATCTATTTCATTTATAGCTAATGCAAAAATATGATTTTGTATAGTTGATTTTTACTAATCGTTTATGAAATAACATTCTTGCCTATCAGAACATTTAGCCTATCAAGTTTAGTCACGAACTGACTTCATATTGGACAGTTGTTTCCACCTTATGTAAGGCTCTTCAACAGAAGTCATCCTTGGTCCCAACGATTTGGGATAGAATTGAAAACATTTATTTCCCGATACGAATTTAAAACAAGCAATAAAGGTTAATAAAGCAGGATTTAATGATGGATTCATCAAATCTCGGTAGAACTCGTCAGCTGAATACTCTACATACATGGATATATATACTTTTGAAACCACATTGGGAGATATAAGACTGATAAGTAAACAAACTACATTGAATTAGTCATGCAGAAAGACAGGTGCGAATGTTTTCCAGGTCATGTTCAAATAGATAAGGGGAGAGAGAGGTTAAGATAAATTGAATTACGCTTCAATAACATCACTTAGATAAACAGTTAGTCATTAGAGAATATAACAAGAATTGCAAACAGAGTAATATAAATAGTAATAGTTATAAGAACAATAATAATAGTGTTGAAGTGAGTTAAGATAATGCTACTGATAAAGGATAGTTTTAAATGAATCACGAATAATAATAATAATAATAATAATAATAATAGGTAGAATAATAAGTAAAACGTGTTACCATGGTAGATTCAGAGTCACGACCATCTCCTTTTGTACACAGAGACCTGGTTTATAAACTCGATTTGAGATAGAACCAACAATTTCCAGGTGACAAGGTAATCTCATGGAACATTCGACCACTAGAATGGAATTCAATGAATTATGCTCTGTGTCTTCAAAACCACCCACCGATTTTGCGTTCGGGAGTAAAAGATAAACTGCCTAATTTCACCTCTTCTATGAGTATCTCCCAGTTTGACTGCTGTAGAGCCAGTTAGTTACACAGGCCGTAAAATCAGGCGTGTATTCATAGCTCTATTCTATCTCATCTCGTGGATACAGAACACAAGGCTGATGAGATTAACGAGGCGACTTTCAAGGTTATCTACCGTATACCGACTAATCTTAATTTCACCTTAAGAGTTCGTCTACTACATATTGCTGAGGCTGACTGTAGGGATCTACATTAAGAAGCCTGACTTATGTATGTATCCAAAAGTAGATGTTGGCTCAGACACTGTCGTTACCTTGGCTATTAGGGTTTTAGTGATCCTCAATTTGTTGTTGAAATTTCCTCAATTATATTTGATATTTTTTATTTCCTATTACATTCTTATGCCTATTATAACTTAGGTGCCTTTCTTGAACTGTAATTTCATTGATCTTACTTAACAAATCGATATTATTTAAAAAACACCATTAGTAACTACTGTGATGTGTCTAGTCCTTTCTTTGGTGCAGACTGAATTCTATCAGTCAGTCAGGTTTGCAATGTGGCCATCAACAAGCTAGGTGGCTCGCTATCATGGTGCACATTGATTTGATGGTATTAGATGGTTGGAGGCAATCGGCCTTGGACTGAAGCCTTGACTGACCTAAGTTTCATGCTATTCGGCTCTCACCAGTCAGCAAGGTGTATCTGCAACCTTGAAGGAGCTGATGTCTCTTCTGATTGCAAGGCTTCCTGTCGATTGCCTCCAACCATCTAATATCACCGAACACCAATATTGTTAATGACGATTATTCTAGAATATTCTATGTATAGAAACATAAATATAATTGTGGAGGCAGAAGAGGAAATTGTCGAAAAGAATATTCTTTGCTCAGTTTTTTTCTAAATTTTAACCACTGGCAGTTCGCGATATTAATGTAGCACGAGATCCAACCGAGGTGATTGGTGGGTATCTGACATCACACCTACTACATAGTAGATCCCGATAGTCATAATTCTCATTGGAACTTCATTCCACAGTGAGTCATTTATTAATGAGTTATTAAATTGATTTTTTAGTGTTGGTTTGATGGTATTTGTTTGCTTTCAAGTCTGATCATGATTATTTGTGAAAAATCGATGAACTGACTCATGTTTTAAAATGAATCAGTTGTTGAATCAGTTTCAGTTATCCTGGTGACTCATCTTTTGAGAACTCTTTTCTTTCTAGTTTCACCTACACCCCATTTTTTTTTCTGTTTGATGTCCATAAGAGGTCATCCATCTTGACCTTCTGAGTTCTACTCACCATATATTACATCATCCTCTTTTCATCTCACCTCGTGCACATCGGATTTTCATCTCCTCTTATCTTACTACATAATTGTTACTAATTAATTGTTAGCGCCCTAACAACAATTTTTTCGAGAAACCTCTCTCTAACAAGATGAATACTTCAGACGGCCTTATTATCCTGATGTTCACTCTCACTATGAAGCTCTTACAATATGCCTGCGGATAGACAAAAGTATGCTACAGGTTCTACACTGACATATTTTATCAAAGATTATAGGTTGTAAGCAGCTAATGAGAACCAACCATAGTTATTCTGAATCAAAGTTTGTTATTCTTTCTCTGTTCAGGTTCATAAAATCGAATTCTTGTTTGAAAATCAATGAATTAGAGGTTTGATATTGCCTTGCTGGGGGATTTTTTTCGCCAGACTGCAAAATCACTCAGGTCCCTGGAAACCAGCCTTTGAAAATTTGACTTATCCCTTGATTTAACGAAATATTTAGTGATTCCACAATGTACAATTCCTGATCAATATACAATTTCCTACAATTTCCCTGTAGCGTAATCATAATTATTAGTATTAGCGAATTATTATGTGAAGTTGAATAGGAATGACAGAGTTACGTAATCGGGATGCACACACACAGAAACAAGGGAAAACAAGGTATTATTACGCAAGAGATGGGAAGAAAATTAAGAGAAAAATAACAAAAAAATAGCAAATTGGGAAGAAAAACTTTCTATTTTGTATACGGCTCTCTTTTCTCTACCTGGATGGTTAGACCTTGAGTTATGCAAATAAGGTGATGGCAAATTGTCTTTGTCAGGTTGTTCTTCACTTTGTGAATTTCTTTGAAGAAGGAATTTGTTGAGATAGAGTAGACACTGTTGACAAGGTGTTAAATGATTGCATCCTATTGTAAAGCCTAAAGCTACCTTTCTGTTACAATGCGGGATAGTATTCTTGAAGTTGCTTGTCAAGCATAACCGAGGAACAATAGATATGCTTGTCTTCATAGAAGCAAGTAAACTGACATATGCATGTAGAGTTTGTTAGATGCATGAACTTGTCGCAGATGATTTATGTCTCAGTAGCTTAATGGTCTACGAGTTGCTCAACTTGTAATCAGACAGTCCTTGGTTCTAACCTTGGTGGTGGGTGTATACTGCTGAAGAGTCCCAAACTAGGCTGACGAGACGGCTGTCCAGTACTCTCGAGTTCTGGTTTTCCAGTGGTTCTCTAACCGATGTCAGCTAATCATGAAATTCTTCAACCAGTCAAACAAAACTCCTACAAATCAATACTTGAATATCAAATAAATTCGTTGACCACAGGTCAACGAATTCGATTTCGTAATGAATGTCTAAATACTATCAAACAATCACACTACTAACTATTATATTATTATTACTCCGTTTGTTCCGAGTGGAACATTCGGCTTCAACAACACATCTTCACTCTCTCTACTATTCTCTCCTGTCCTATTCAACTGGATGGCTCCACGATTCCCCATAATCTCTCATCTCCTCCTTCCCCCCTCCAACTCACATGATCTCCTCAGTGTCATCCTCGCACCCACCACCCACCCGTCACTTCCCAAACAGATCCCATTTGAGGGATAGTCTGGATTGCGCGTGAAGTCATTCGATAGTCTCCTCAACGTATGGCCGACAAACTTATCTATCTCCATTTTCTCCTACATATTTATTGAACAATCGGCTCTCGCCTGTTGGTTTGTTCCAAAGCAGAGTTTCTTGTTACTGATCTTTTACTGGTCAGCCAGCCGACCAGCCGGCCATTTGACGTTGAGTATGCAACTAGCCAACGAAGTGGGCAGCTGTTGATAAAATTCTGAAGTGACTTGTTGGAAATCGTTTTGCACTACTAAGGATTTTGCGTCTTTCAGAAGCAAGTCCCATTGGAATACGCTCAGATTTATAGTTGAAAATCCTTCTTTCTGTCCATCCGATATATGTGACTTGACAAATACATGTAAACCGGTATTATACGGTTGGAGGTAAGATGAAGCGAGTACTTGTCAACTCCAGACTGTTTCACAGTAAGCATTTTATTTGATGAATTGCAAATATTCTGGTAACTGGATAAGTTTTCATGATAGCAGCATTTATTCTATTTTTTAATTCTTCCAAATACATCATCACCTTAGAATCCAAGATTCAGGATTAATTTCCTTGAATTTTATGATCAATAACTGTTGTACATTGATATTAAACTTTTCATTGTTGTACTCAGCTGAAAGAACCGCAACTTCAATGTTTCTCAGCTTCCAGTGGTCTTCCTACCGCCTCGATATCAATCACTTACTTCATAGCTTTCTGATAAACTTCGAAATTTGCGTCTAGTATGACTATCGGCCTACTGAAACCAACTAACCAATGAAATTAAAGCCTGCCTACCGTACAAGAGAATTCTAATCAATACCTGTGAATCCAACTGACCAATCGGACTGTAATATTGATTCATAGTCTAATAAAAAGATGAATGAAAAGGGAAAAAAGATATATATAGAAATGAGTCATTACGATATTCTTTGGGTTTATATGACATTCCTAAAAAAATAAGTGAAATAATTCCTGGACAAATAAAATTCGTTTGTTAGTTTGTTTGTTGTGAATCATTGCCGAAAATTCCTTAAGTATGAATTAATCAAACATGTGTTAAGGATAAAATATCAGGATCCTAATGGTTTTCCTGTAAATAAGGGGAAATATTGTCCGCGTTTGATATGTCCTACCGACTGGTATGAAACCTTGGAAGCCACACGCATATACACACAAGTCAAGAAGGAGAGCTGGCTATCCAGATTGAAGTGAACCCACAGTCAGACAGATGTTGTTTGGCTTTTCGTGCTGTGCACAACAACAGCACTGACCGTGGATTGCTTCATGTCAGGGAGTTAGATCAGCTCAAATAACTTGGAAAAATTATTAAAAGCATAGAAGCGAGTCCCTTATTTTGTAATCGCAAAGTTTTTGCATGACCTGAGACAGTTTGTTCATAAACAGGACAGAAGTACTTTAGGTGGTGCTGCTATCTTGTATCATAATGTCGCTTCCTACTTAGAAAAAGCAGCCAAATATGTTTGATGTACATTCCTTGATTATAAATTCGCTTTTGAGTTTGTACTCAGCCCAGACATTTTTGGTTAAATAAGCGTTCCTTAAAAAAAGTTGAGTCCTGGTCTGTTAACTGGTTGCATTCTTATTTCTTGAAATATTATGGCGAAGATTTGTAGCTCAGGTGGATGATTTTGATGTGGCTGTGTTCTCTGAGCTGGATAGTTAATTTGCGAAGCTTTCATCACCCTACTAGGTGACATCTTCAGCGCATACTTCAATTTGAATTGAAGTGAGCTTCTAGATTTCTCCACGAGTTTATTAATCATCTCTCCTGGTGACCTTGAACGTGATTGGTTGTTTTCGTGTGTTTTCACACCTTCTAGGCTACTTGTATTGGAACTGATTGTTTCTTTGACTTGAACTTTTACCCTTTGTGTGTGAGGTTTCTTTCTTATCGGTTGATAAATTTTGTCAATCTCGATGTGTCTATTGATTGATGATTCACTGGAATGCCAAGCTTCTAAAAATTCTCTAGCATTCTTGTTGTTTCCTCTGTCTAATATTTGGACGTTGTCCCAGTCGAATTGATGTCCGTGGTTGTCTGTATGCAGTGATATGAGGGAGTGGATATCATGTCTTTTGACGGCTAGCTTATGTTCATGGATACGAAGACGAAGGGGGCGTCCACTTTGGCCAATGTAGTGTTTTTCGCAGTTGTTACAATTTACTTTGTAGATGATGTTGGTTTTATCTTCTTTCGCTGTTGAGTCTTTTGGTTGACATAGAACTGAGTGAAGTGATTTTGTTGGTTTGTGTGCGACGTCAATTCCTAAAGGTTTGACGAGTCTTGTAGTGATTTCTGATATATCCTTTATATATGGCAGGGCGACTTTCTTTGTGCTTTCCTTGGGGGCTTATGGTGAAATTTCGTGGATATCCATTTTTTGGAAGACGTCCATGAGATATCTCTCTTCAATTTTCCTTAAGGTGTGAGTGCTGCAATGAGTCCTGACCCTCTTGAATAGTGTTTGTATGCAATTCCTTTTGTGTGTTATTGGGTTGTTGCTGTTGTAATTCAGTATTTGATCTGTGTGAGTTGATTTTCTATAAACTTGGGTTTCTAATTCCCCTGTGGTTGTTCACTTGACTAAGACGTCCCAAAATGGGATTTCATTCTCGGATTCCTCTTCTCTTGTGAATTTGATGTCGTTGAAGACGTTGTTTATTAAGTTGTGAGTTTTATCTAACTCGTTTCTTTTGATTATTACAAATGCGTCGTCCACGTTCTTGAAAAGAATGCAGTATACTGTAGATAAAGGCAAATCTCCCTCTGTCTTGCCTTCTGGAACTGGAGTCACCCTCAAGGTGGGTAGCGTTCTCTCACCTTTTCTTCTTTCTCTCAGCTTACATGACTTGCCTGTTTCAGATGAAAAAAAATCAACTTCATCAAATACGCTGATAGTGATCTGACTACCTCATCGCTTGCTACGTCCCGACCTAACTGTCGCAAACTGACTGGATAGCTTTCTGTCGGATATCAGTCAATGGTTTCAGTTGAATAGACTTATGTAAAATCCCTCTAAACACCAGACAGTTAACTTCACCTTCAGGCATGAATGTGATCTACACGAAGTGGTCCGCGCAAAGAAGGGAGTGAGTGAAATGTGGATGTCCTACTGAAGGAAGACTGACCCAAACATTTGAACGCTCACTGATATTACATCCATCCAAAGTGTATGTCTCTGCTTCTACCGTCAATCCACCCACACATAGGCATATCATGAGCATATTATTTTAATGAATAGGATATATATATATATATAAATCAGTGCGTCCAAAATCTAGTTCAGATGTATATTGATTTGTATATTCTTAGTCATTGTGGATGTATAAATTGATTTTTTTTTCTAAGTACTAAATTTGAATTCACGGACAATATAATTAACGATTAATAATTATTGTAAATTAGTAGAATTTTCTAAATATGACAGAGTAGCAGAAATATATTGCTATCCCGGTGGAAGGGATGAAGATGTCGACACCAGCCAGCCAGAGTGGATTGGAAAGGCAAGATACGCCTTGATCAACCTGAAACCAGTTTGCAAATCTTCTGCACTTCTTCATTCAGCCAGCCAGCATAAAGAACAAGATTCGGATTCTATTCAACACAAATGTCAGTGAAGTCAGTCAGTCAGTGAGTTCTTCTATACGGGTCAGAAACTTGCACTGCACGTGCGTCACGAAAAGTTTTTCCAACAAGTCACTTCAGACTTTCATCACCACC
Organism: Trichobilharzia szidati; assembly: GCA_944472155.2. NCBI lineage: Eukaryota > Metazoa > Platyhelminthes > Trematoda > Strigeidida > Schistosomatidae > Trichobilharzia > Trichobilharzia szidati. The sequence continues at coordinate 32,124,159 of OX235275.1, read as the reverse complement.
TTCGTTGGTTGGCTCTATACTGATGATCAAATGGCCGGCCACCCAGCTGGCTGGGCAGAAAGAATTAGCAACGGTAATTTCTACTGTGAAACACGGCAGCAGACCAGGGCCGATTTCTCAACAAATATGTAGGAGAAAATGGAGATGGATGGGTGGGTTGGTCATACATTGAGGAGCTTGTCGAATGACATCTCGCACAATGCAGGCCATCACTCACGTGGAATCCGGATGGGAAGCGATGAGTGGGTGGTCGATGTGACAGCGACATGGAGGAGATAGTGTGTGGGAGGACTGGGAGATTAGAGATTATGGAGAATCGTGGAACCATCCAGGTGAAGAGGACAAGAGAGAATAGTAGAGAGTGTAGAATTGTTGTCGAAGCCGTATGTTCCAATCGGAATCCAAGGGAATAATAAATATTTATCATCCTTGTGTTCTGTTTTACTATGACTTTCTTACATCAATCCTTACTTATTGGAGGACTGATTCTTGACGATAGAGAAAGTGTATATCAAAATTGTATTGTGACTGATTTCATTAAATACCAGACGTTGAACGCAGCTGATGAGGAGATGGTTGAACACTATGAGTCGTTGGAAAGTTGTTTCGTCCCCAGATTTGTAATAACTAGAGCTAATCATAAATCAGACCTAGAACGTGCATATGATGAAGTAATGACGTCACCATTCAGCCAGTGAGGAAGGACTGAACAGCTGTCGAATACTAACTTAAGTCAATTCGCTGTAGAGCCTTATCCCTACATCCAAGCTGATCCACTGCACCAGTGAAGAACCCTCCTTACAACTACATGAAGTGGTTCATTTAATGGGTATTGGGTTATATTTCAATTGTGTATCTAAGATGACTTAATCGAACGAGATCATTATTTATAAAAAGGATTTTGAATTAACAAAATGTCAAGGTCGTGGGTTCAATGATCACCTGAAGCGCAATTTCCACCTGAATGATTGGAATTCGCATAAGAAGTATAGTAAAAATCTGTACAATGACTTCGTAAACATATAAGTAGGCTTGGTGATATTAGATAGTTGGAGGGAATCGGCAGGAAGCCCTGTCTGAGCTAGGTTCCGTGCTAGTTGGTCACTCACCAGTCAGCAAGGCGTATCTGCAAAAACCTCGAGGGAACTGATGTCCCTTCTGAGATTCGATCCGCATCACCCAATGCTGCTTGCAGTCAGAGACGTTAACACTGAGCCAGCTATTCGGGCTCGCGATTGACCTCCTGTAGGACTGGCTCTGCACAGATTTATGGGGCATCTTATAAATTGACATGCTTTCCTTTGTCGTATCTTCGAATATCACTTAACAATGTCTCATCTCATACATTTTCTAATAACGTCTTCACTTGCTCATTATATTCCACTAAACCTAACATTTTATAGCTCTTTATGAATTTGATTCGACTTATTTTATTCCTATTCTCTATAGGGTACGGTTGTGCACCAAACACAAAAAGGTATGAAATTAAAACAACCGGCTTGTGGATAATTGTATTAAACCAAAAGTGGACAACATGATAGTAAAACCTATAGGGTAGCATTATACATTGCAAAGGAACTTTGTCAGCCTAGGGATTATAGTCTCCCATTGTATTTCCTTTATGAATGCATATATTAATGATACATTGCATTTACCTATTTCATTACACTTTAATGATTCACCTTTGCACCTTTACTTTTCTAAAACAGCTTACTATCCCTTGTAAACGTTGTACTTACCTCAATATTGGTTGGTTATCGTATGCCTACAACTACGGGTTGAAAACGAAATGAAGTCGATTTTCCTGCGCAACCTGGAGGACTGCTGTTTAATTCAATAATGATACGACATGGGTCAGACAAAGAGTGTATTTATACATATATCAAATATTTAGCTGTTCAAACATTACTAACTTGTAGACAATCTACTATTTGACATTATATCATACTTGATCGTGCCTGTAAAAATGGCATGCATTTTCATGTAAATTTATGTTTATATGAAAATATAAAATTATTATTATTATTATTAGATACTTTGATTGGACACTAGTATATGTAATGTGTCTAGTCAGGTAGTACTCGACAGTTGTTTTCGTCCCACTTTTAGACTCTTCAGTAGTACAGGCCTACCATTCTACTGCCAGACGTTCTAATTTGAAGATGAGACCAGTGGGCTACACTAAGTGAGGTATGAGGACATATACTACTCTCTACGGATGATAGTGTCATGTGATCGCGCTGTACATAGCGAATTAGTAGAAGTTGAAATTCATGGGCCTTTGGATCCTCCTTGTAACCTGAATGTCCTTGATTCGTTCTACAATGAAGGGAACACGAGTGTGTACTGATGCAGAGTCTCAAACTAGGAAGCAAACCCCCTGGTAGCTTTCAATCGTTATCATTAACCTTCACTGAATTAGAAAACCGAAAATTTTCAAAGAAATCTTGAAAACATTCTAAATACATAAGAGAAGAAAAATGAACGTCTCATTCATTTTTCAAACCTTGTTCATTAAAATCGCAATGATTGGCTAACACAAGCGTTAAGTTAAGCGCGGGCTGCTACCAATGCTTTCAAGGTCATTCATTTGGTGTAATAAAACAAAAGGCAATTGTGATCACTACAATATTGAACTAATTAAATTGTACTTTTATTCGTTTGAAGAGATATACTTTGACATTTCACAACAATCACATGAATATGCCTTCTTTGATGATCTTATCTTTTGCATGCGGATATATGATAACAGGACGGTGGCGGGGATGGAGTTTGATATACTTTGTGTGTGTGTGTGTGTGGGGGATTGTATTTCAATGTCCAATATTTAGTACACATGATATGTGTATCATTACGTTGCATTTTTTATGATTATGACACGTGATAGAAAATTTATTCTTGTCATTTCTATTTCCTCTTTTGATCCCACTTCTCCTTACTGGTCATACCGGATCAATTTTTACCGTTATTTCAAATAGAAACAAATTTTGTTTTATCAGATAGAAGTTGCCTTGACCTTCTGATGCATAAATTTCGTTCCCGTTTTGAAGAATTTCAACAAATTGATACCAACAGCTTTGAAATGAATTAAATAAATTTAATGGGAGAAAGCATGAATCATAGGCAGTATGCACACCAATTGGACCAGTGAGATTCATCCAGTCGGGTGTCAGGATGGAGTTCCCGTGGTGGCTGGTGGTCATGCTAAATCACGAATTGGTAGAAGATAGAAATCATGGGGCTGGCCATTGAGGGGTTGGGTCCCAGTGGCTGAATGGTATACGAACTTGCCCTGCGACTGGAAGGTCCTGGGTTCGAACCCCAGTGCAGTGGTTGGGTACTGCCGATGATTCCCAAGCTAGGATGAAACAGTTGTCCAGTAATTGCTGGTTTTCAATGGTTCTCTAACTGATATCAATCCATGATCAACTCGTAAAAACAAAAATCTAATCCTTACAATCCAAATCTTGAAAGCATCAATGACAAATGTACTATGATAATAAGACATTAGCTGATTCTTTAATATTTTACCATCTACAACTTTTTACATGATGGTAACGTAGGAAATATGAGTAACAAACGTGTGGAATGATGTAATTTGATAAATTATTAAGAGTTAAGCAAGGATTAACTATATACAGGATATATAGACCATCTGACTGTTCCAAACTGTCTGGATAGCTTTCTGTCGGATATCAGGCAGCGGTATCTGTTGAATGGTCTTACATTAAATCCCAGGCAGTTAACTTCACCTTCAGGCAAAAACGTGATCTACACGAAGTGGTCCGTTCACATGATGCTTGTAGTAAAGAGGGGGTTGAAACAGAAGCGGAGTCAGGTAATAAAATACCTAACTTATCTTGGTCATTCCATATCTTGTCGATTTCTAAGAAAATGTTCTTTCTTCTAACCTATCACATTAAGATGTTAAGACAACCAAGTATGATATCACTCAACCTCTTTTACAACCTAGAACAATTTGTCGACTGTTGCATCTGACCACCTATTATTCTTTATGGCTACCCCACCAACACCTACACCCCTCAGTATTTCCTCAGCTACTCGCTGAAAAACGACTATATCATATTTCGAAGGGCGATAAAGCTTATGAGAAGGGCAAGGGATATACTATTAAGTCAGCCGGTTCGTTACTATTGTCGTCGACAGACATCTGAACTGAATAATATGAGAAATGGACAGGCTGACTGTCTGACTCTGAACACACTCCGTAATCACAACTCTCCCCATCGGGCATCTCATCATGAGGTAAGTAGGAATAAAAGTCATTATGAAAGATAATATGCTCGATAGTTCAACTATGTACAAATACACGACGATACTCTATTTTGTGTGGCCGCGTTGTATGTGACGATGGAGACAGTGTTAGGCGTGAAACCTACAAGTTACTATGTAATTAGCAAAATTATAATTGGCTCTTTTATCTTCTCCTTTATGTAATTTATAGTGACGTTGGTGGTTCAGCTGGGGTTCGATCTCCAGTCGACGCACTTACTTACCTCTCTAAGCCGTTAACAAGACCGGTAACGACAGGAGGTTTGGCTGGATGACGCTAGCAACCCCATCCTGTAAAAATAAACGTCACCGCTACTGAAACGTCAAAGTTTTAGCTTGTTGAAGCCCTGTGTTCCACTCGGAACTTAAAGGATAATACTATTTCAATTACCGCATAAATTTTAGTTATTAACATTATCACTATTGTCATCATTATTTTAGACATTTTGTGGATTTTTGACTTTTTGTCATTGCTAATACCAAAACTTCTGCTATTATCAATTTTAGTTGCCTATATCCTGTAACGTAATTTCATTGTTTTGTTTTTGCTGTTTTCGAGTAAATTGTGTGATGCAATATTGTACCAAATGCTTATTATTATCACCATTATTTACAGGATTTTGCCATGATCTGACATCGGTTATAGAACCATTGGAAAACCTGAGAATGCTGGAAAGCTGTTTCGTCCTAGATTAGGACTGTTCATCAGCACGCACACACCGCCGGGGGTTCGAACCCAAAACTTTCCGGTTACAAGGTGAGCTCATAAACCATTAAGCCATTAGGAACCGATCTGATCTGAGATCATGAATTCCAACTCCTGTCTTTTTACAATAAAGCGCAATAAATTGATTATCCAAAAAGTGAACTACTTTTCAGAATTATAAAAGTAGGATTTGGATGTCTACTTCGCTAAATGGAGTGCATTCACAAAGTTGCTGAACTTCAAACTACAGAGTATCCAAATGAAAGACCTGTAGGCTAATAATTGTTTGGGGAATTATTCACTACCAAAGACCATGTTGGCTTTATCCTATTAGGTATGTGTGTGTGTGTGTGGAAATGTTCCGAAAAACATCACATTTCTTCCATGAGGTTTTTCCCTCTGTGTTGTCAATGGAGGCTTCTGTTGCCCTGTCTGCTTCGTTCACCTCTTTATATGTAATTACACCGGAGTGTGTTCTCTTTCGGTGGGGTTTTATCTGTAAAGACATGGTAGGCGCACATAGTGTAGTGTGTGCTACTGATAAGATCTGTCAGTAGTATATGCATGAAGAGATATTCATAGGCATAAAAACATCAAATAGTAGGGAGATAGATTTGATGTCAGATAAAGTGAATGAATGGTACAGCGATGAGGTGATACATGAGAGACGTGAAAGGAAGACAAGGAAACACACACACAATATGAAGGCAAGAAGTAGCGAGCACAACACGGAAGATCTGTGCTGATAGGATCCAGCATAAATAGTATATTATCCTTTCTCACAAATCGTGTGTTTTATCTTGTGATGGAGTTACTATGTGAATCAATCATTTCTCACGCATACTGTGATTTAGTGTCTGATCAAATATCATCCTTTGTCTCACCTTAAGCTTTGTCGGATCACCAACCCATCAGGATAGATATTTCCAGCCAATAAGAACAGTCCATTCAGCACGGCTGAGAGCCAACTGTATTGTGGTAAATAAAATGCTCAAGTATGATGTGTTTTTCCAAAAATATACAATCAAATCCCTACAAACCAACACTTGAATATCAATGAGATGCTCACTGGAGACTTGCCATATTCAGGTAGGTAGTTACCTGGGGTTATAGTGAGAAGTCGTGACCAGTAGGGTGCAGCAGGTCGGGTGTGAGGACAAATACTCGCCGAAGACATTGGCTAGCGGTCGCGCTATGTCGTGAATTGGCAGAAGTTAGAATTCATGGGCCATGGGATCGGGTCCCAGTGGCTTAATGGTATACGAGCTCGCCTTGTAACCAGAAGGTCCTGGGTTCGAACCCTGTCGGTATGTGCGTACTGCTGAAAAGTTCAAAACTAGGACGAAACATCTGTCCAGTACTCTCAGGTTTTCCAATGGTTCCCTAACTGATGTCAGCTCATGATGAAAATCCTGTAACCAATCAAATCCCTACAAACCAAACCTTGAATATACAATATCTTACAGCCACAGGCCAGCCTTTGTCTTTTAATATTTGCTTGTCTCAGTGAATCGGAAGGTACAACGGACAAATAGACGTATTAGCGTACCAGTCGAGTTCATTACCATTATAACAACTGGTAAGCGCAGATATAACATGTGCAGATGATGATTTGGAGATAAGGTGTACATAATTTGGCTGTACAGAGATATTGAATTGTAAGTCTCTGCGACATTTTTCGTCTGAACAGGGAGAAGTTATCTCAGTTTAAAAAACAGGGAGTACTGAACAGTTGTTTCGTCTTAGTTTGGGACTCATCGGCAGTACGCATCCTCTGGGTTTCCAACCCAGGATCATCAGGTTACGGGGCAAGCTCTTAGACCATTTAGCCACAGGGACCCGACTCCTCAATGGCCAGCCCTATGAATTTCAACTTCTACCACTTCGTGATTTAGCGCGACCAGCAACCAATATCATCGGCGGGAACTCCATCGCTAAAAACCAATTCTTGAAAAGAATTTTTCAGTACGTTTGAAGACTCAATATAAGTCCATCGTTTGGAGGTTCTAATTACCAATTTACACAGCCAGTAAGAACAAATACGTATGGTGATGTATACTATAGAATTCATTAGGAAGATCAAAAGATGTCACAACAATTGAAAACGTTTACTAAGGAAATTATTTAGCATAACATAAATGAGATAGAATTCAAGGCATTTATAGTCTTGCCATATGAGAAGTGGACATTTGAAACCTTATTTAGCCGTCTTGATAGGCCAGGAATTTGCATAGTATTCAAACCTTCGCACTGACTCAGGGACAAACCCGGAACATTAAAGGAGCCTACTGGCCCAATTACACTAAATACCATAGTCTACAAGATACCTTACAATGACTGTGAGGTCAACCAAGAAGGTGAATCCAGTACAGTGGAGTGGGTGAGGTTATCAGAATACAGCGATTCAGCAAATTATTGATCTTAGGAAGATGATAAACTTAGAGAAAAACTGAGTAGTTCCAGTGGATGGATGCACCAACACACAGTAGGGTGAGATATAGCTGTGGATCTAAAAATTAGCATAGTTTCGTTGAAACAGACAGGGTTGATCAGCAGATCCTTCTTCATGAAATCTACACCTAACGTGTGATTCGCTTCTGCTGTCAAATGTAAGATGATGCTACAGGACTGGACTACATTAACTCAGTCCTAGCTTAAAGATAGACAGGAATGAAGTGGTTGTTGGAGCGTGTTGACCACTTCATTTATTTGGGAAGTTGCATCAGCCCCAGCAAGTTGATATCTGACGAAATCTCAGCATGGATACAGAAGGATCGTTCGGGATTTACTACCAAGTTACGGTATTTCCGGCATAGTAGACATGATACCCGGCTAGCTGTCGACCAAAGGGCATGTGTACTGCTCAGCACTTTGCTCTGTCCTCATTAATGGCTGTCCGTGAGACATAGCCATTGAAAGTGGAAGATATGACAATGTTATGTGTGTTTGATCTTCGGTGTCTGCGTTCTATCTCCCCTGTTAATTGGTGGTATAATAAGGTTAGCAATACCCACGTTAGGTATTGGTTGAGTGCTAGGTAAGGAGGGGGGAAATCAACGAGGTTGTGAAGCAGTTGCATCAATTGAGATGGTTAGGACATGTGTTACGCATGCCTATTCATCGCCTTCCTCGACTGACGGGCGATGTTAGCTGACATAGGCTGGATCAGGTTGGAAAAGAACTAGTGGTGGTCAAACCATTACATGGCTTCATCAGTCAACGAAATTCACAATAGTTAGTTTAAGTCATGTAGGGAGGCGTAGACTGGCTTCCTCGGGATAATAAAACTAATGATTGGAGACAATTGGTGGTATGACTCAAAATCGTTGTGAATGGCTGGCGCAGATGAATTCACTCTTTGCGATTTGTCATATTTAATCAAAGCGCTCTACTGTTTTCTTCCATATTACTATTCTTTTTGCCTCATATTTCTGTTTATTATCTCTCTTTTAAATCTCTCTTTAGTCTCTTCCAGTTACAATACCATTCAGTCACTGGGATGTGACTCAATGACCAGCCCATGAAGTCTAACTTTTACCATTTCATGATTTTAGGGCAACTGCCACCAGCCAATTTCATCGGCGGTCTAATTCCAGCTTACTGAGCAAGTTTTCAATTTTATGAACTATAACCTTCTTGAGTTGCTATGTGAACCTACAAGCTAACACTCCTCGTTTATTAGATTTTTCTGTTCTCTATGTTCTCCTCACTGCTCATTTTTCATTTTGAAAGTACATAAATTGAAAATCTCTACGATCATTCAAAACATTAAAGTATATTATTTGTCATTATTTATAACCATTGTTATTTCAGGTAGTTTTCAGCAGCTGATGAGAACCTGTGAAATAGAATGATGGTATCATTTAATACTGCAGATTTGGTCTTTCTTTCTTTCTTGTTCATGTGTTCTGCATGTAATTAACCTTTAAAAAACAAACTGTATAAATAACCATATTTGTAGAGTATTTCATAACTTTCTTGCCTTATCGAAGACGAAATGTAGCAAGAGGAAGTATTTCTTAGGATGTGGATAAAAAATGTCTACTTGAGATGGTTTAATATTCTATGAGTATTATTATTATTATTATTCACTCACTGCCTTGTGTTATGCCTTCTACAAATAATTTTAATCTATCGATTTTATACTTCATTGATTTTTGAAAATCTATACTGATTTAATTACAAAGCATTCTTTGATTGGTTAATTTTCTAGGTTGTATTTAATGGTACGTTGTGGTCTAATTATCTGTCACATGTATGTATAAATGCCTATAGAATGAAAGGCTCATTGACAAGCAGAGGGAGAGGGAGTAAACGACACTACTAGAAAGAAAGTTAGAAATTATTTTAATTTTTTTAATTTCTCAAAGGTTTGAGAAATCATGACGAGAGAAGAAAAAAGAAGAATGCTATAGGCAAGATTTTGTGAAGTCAGTTCGTTTGAATGTCAGTCAATCAGTATAGAAAATATGAAATTTGTGAAATATCCTCCTGAGTGGTGTTCTTTACCATCCTACTCTTTCCTATATGCAATGATTTTCAACTGTCTTCTATACATGATAATTTCTTCTGTTACAACTTCCGCCTCCCATTCGTGCTCCATGCGTGCAATAGTCTGGTGTATGATGTCACATTAGAAATGTCTCATTAGAATATTTTCAGTCCATCTCTATTTCCTTTTGTATAATTATTGCAGAGAGCAGGTTGTTGAATGGTACTCTGCACTTGTAGAAGTCTTCGTTGTTGACCCTGCTATGAAGGGGTCATATGTTGATGCGAGTTTGATGTAGTCGGTTGGGAAGGCTTTCGGTGATGGGTGTGCACTGACTGACTGACTGACTGACTCGACATTAGTGTTGAAAAACTCGAGTCTTGTTCTTTTTTGGTGAGTTTAGCGGATTTCAGCACTGTGCGTCGGTGGCACAGTGGTTAGGACTCTCGCCGACCATGCACATGGTCCGGGGTTCGATCCCCTGCCGGCGCACACCCGATATCTATGGTCGGCCTGAATTTGGGCTACCGATATCCACGCTGAAAATTCCATACTTGTACTGAAAATACGGTGTGGAATCAAGCTGTAAATAAAAAAAAATGATTAATAAAGGTCTTCTGTCATGTCTTTTCGATTCTTATCTTGATATCCACATTTTCGCCGCCTAGAGTTGACATGATGCCGCCTATTTTTAAGTGAATGAAGTATTTCACTTCAGATCTCTGCAAATGATGGTGATTTGTGCTTCTTGTTGTTGCTGGTGGTGGTGGTGGTTAGGTATCTTCACCACGTCTGTCTTCTTTGTGTTCAGTCGAGGTCCTGCCTTTATTGACTTCAATTACAAGGCAAGAGTCGGTGGCATAGAGCCTAGGACACTCGCCGACCATGCACATGGTCCACGGTTCGATCCCCGGCAGACTCACTCGTTTACCTCGCTAAGGCAGAAATAATGCTGGTAAAGAGGAAAGGTTGGGCATAAGGCTGGCAACCCCATCCTTTAAAAATTAAAACACTGCTACGGAAACTTCAAGCCACTAGCTTAAGGCCCTATGTTCCACTGGGAACGTGGAGGAAGAAAAAAGCAAGGCAAGCTCGCATACTGTTCAGAAACTTGGACACGATTCAACGCCCAGCCCATGAATTATAACTTCTACCAATTCGTGATTTTAGGGCGACCACTAACCACTGTCGTCAGCAGGGACTGCATCCTCACTCACGACTGGATGGATCCCACTAGTCACGAGTGCCCACTAGGACTCCAGACAACTCCGTCCTGTAGCCATTCACTAGCCAGCACCAGATAAATTTTCAAGAATTACTTTGTAGGGATTCTATGTGCTTCAGGTTAGACTCCGGACTGATTTCATTGAGAGAACTATTGAGAATCAGGGAGTTCTGGACAGCTGCTTCATCCTAGTTTATAACCGAAAGCTCCTGGATTTGAAACCCAATGGGTGCGTACTGCCGACGATCCCCAAACTAGGACGAAACAGCTGTTCTCTAACTGATATCAATCCATGGTCTAACCTGAAACAAATAGAATCCCTACAAACTATGCCCAGAAAATAAATTATCTGCCAAGTGCAGATCTTATAGAGTCTTCTTTTCAATCCAGCGTATGCCTCCTGTTTTCTCGCTCCCCACAGTTCGTCACACGATCCAGTCCACTGTATCAAGAAATTTCATCAGTGATAGATATTAGATAGCCTCAACCTACTCCTGTTTTCACTTCGAGGATTTCACTGAATCTTCCTCTGTGAATCATCACTGGACATATGAAGTCATCATAAATATGTTGAATGAAATATGTAATAGTTGGTGGTGTTGAGCAGTGTTCATGCACTTGGCAGATTACTTCATGATCGACGCTGCAAAAGGTCTTTACAAAGTCGATGATGATGATGATGATGCTAGTGAGTAGAGTTGCAATTTGATCCACCGATGACTTGGTCTTCCTCAGTGTGATTAGATTGCTATTCTCATTGAATACAACTTTAACCACAAAGCCACCTACACACCACCCCCTCTAACATAGAGTAACCAAACTTGCACACACACACACACCAATAAATATGGCTACAGAAGCGATCAGAAATGAACTCATTTCTGACCAATAACTTGAACTTAGAACAAAAGTCCCACTAGAGGACATAATGCTAGGAGTGCAGCTATGCTTGACTTCCACAGTATTTAAATTCCAAGGGAAAATATACAAACAAACTAAGGGAGTTACTATGGCATCGTCAATATCCTCGATTGTGGCAGATATATTCCGTGGGAAGGTGGGGATAATTAGCCATTGAAACATTAAACCCCATCCTCAAAGTATGGTGGAGGTATGTAGATGATACATTCACTGTACTTGAATCGATTTGTCGAAGACATGACATCGAAGGCAGAGGCAATTCAATTCACTTATGAATTGGAAAGTCAGGAAGAGGAGCTTCCAATGTTAGATTGTAGTATAAAATGGAAAAAAGATGGGAAGTTAAACACTAGTGTTTACAGGAAACCCAAGCGCACATTCAAACCGATATTTGGATTTCCGATCGTCCTACTGTATGTCAGTAAAAATAGGACTGGTGAAATGTTTAAGTAATAGGGTACAAAAACTAACTAGTACCAAGGAAAATCTAAGACCGGAAGTAAGGCATATTAGAGAAGCTTTAAAAATTAATAATTACCCAGACAAATTAATCAGGAAGTATGTAGGAAAATGTAAAAATAAAATTAATAATCATCATAATGGCATACATGACAAACATGCTCCGAATGATGACAACACCAACGGTAAGGAATTTCAATTACCAGTGGTAATTCCATACAAACAAAAGACCTAGGAAACCTTACGCAGGAATAAAAGTGGCTGGTGTCCAAACCCAAAAACTCAATTAGAAACAAGCTTTGTCTTAAATGATGGATCCTGTGGAGCCTTTAAAACAAAACAATTTAGTTTATCTAATACCCTTCCGGCAATGATTGTCAGTGACGTCAAATACATAGGTCAAAGTAGTAGAACAGGGGCAGTCAGACTAGCCGAGCATAAAAACCTAGCAAAATCTAGATTAATTGACCCGAATAAGATAAGAAATCTAGAGAATAGTTCAGCTGTAGCACTACACAACATGCAATTCCACACAACCATACAATAGTTTGGTGGGATAAAATGAAAGTTTCAGAAACTAATGTCACAGGGTGGAGGGAGAGATTGACAATCGAATACGTGTAACAGAAATGATTCAACATCTGTCCACCAGGACATCGGGAAAATTCTTCTACTCCTATGACGAATAGTAAGGAATAAAGAAACCTATAAAACGAAGGTTTTAAGGTTGTGTAGTCATAATTGATATGATTATGAGCAATAATAAATTGTGTTCGAAACGGTGTCATCCAGTAAATAATAATACTGTTTCACTTTCTCTCTGTGTGTGATATATGTAATAAACGCATTAATATATAATTCCACTAACACGGTGCTCAATTTTTACACACAGATTAATAAAGCCATTCCTTTTCTAGCGATTGATTCCCCCTGGATTTTTGACTTAATTAAGCGACATAAAATGGCCTCATATAATAGTCACATTTTGATATTTTTTGCTTACCAGTCTTATGATAAGCGTCATATGTAGGAGTAAGACAAAAAAAGGCACGATCTCATGATAAAATCAAGTTCATGTATTACTAAATATAACTGAGACTCGTATTCTGTCTATCAAAAGTATAAAAAATATAATAATTCACTGACGTCAATTATATCCAAATAAGGAAATAGTTCTAAGCAATTTACACATTTTCAAGTGTTGGTTTTTGTAGGGATATTTTTGTTTGATTGGTTGGAGGATTTCACCATGAGTTGACATCAGTTAAAGAACCATTGGAAAACCAGCACCGGAGTGCTAAACAGCCGTTTCGTTAGCCTAGTTTGGGACTCTTCAGCGGCAGGCACTCACCGTTAGGGATCAAACCCAGGACCTTCTGGTTACAAGGCGAGTGCATTGTCATTTGGGCCACTGGAACCCAACCCGATTTCCAGTCCATAAATTCCAACTTCTGCCGATTCATGACATAACGTGACCACTAGCCAATGTCTTCTTCGATGAGTTACTGCCTCACCTTCAACCTTCTGTATCCTACTGGTCATGACTTCCCAGGTAACTATCTACCTGAACAGAGCAAGTCTCTAGTGAGCATCAGATGATTTTTCAAGTATTAGTTTTGTGGTGGTGGTATTTTTTTTGATTGGTTGTAGGATTACATCATGTTCTGACGTCAGTTATGTCGTGAATTGCCAGAAGTCAGAATTCATGGTCTGGCCGTTGGATTGGCGGGTTCCAGTGGCTTAATGGTCTACGACAGCAGTCACCTTGTAACTGGAAGGTCGTGGGTTCGAAGCCTGGCAGTGGGTGGTGAAGAGTCTCAAAATAGGACGAAACAGCTGTCCACTACTCTCTGCTGGTTTTCCAGTGGTTCTCTAACTGATGTCAGCTCATGATGAAATACTCCAACCAATTTGCACAGTATCTGTTCCTCTCACTCTCCATACGTGTTTGTCAGTGTGTGCATGTGTGATAGTGAGCGAGAGGGAGAAAGAGGGGGGGGAAAGAGGTATCTCACTGTCTGATTTCACCAAAATACAGTTTCGAAACTTGAACACTCGATTATTTACTTTCTCCACCTAACATTAATAACTAAGTTCAGTTTACAATGCCACAGCTGGCACTGATTCCATCCGATTTTACGAGATACGTCTTGTTTAAGAGAGGGAAGGTGAGGTAGGGGTCAGTGCGTAATCAGAAAAACAAGATTCTACACTTCCTACCGATAGTAGTTAACTGTAAGCCAAACTTCAATTTACAGTTCATTTCAGTGATAAGTCTTTCTTTACACAGTGAAATCCTAATGTGAATAGGCTTCAGTTAGAACACCTTGCATGCAGTAGTGTTACACTGATTACTCTTCGGTGATCAGTGATTGTATTCTTGAAAAATAATTGTTTTCTAATTTTATAATGGCTAAAGAATTTGGAAATTCAACTTAGCATCGAATGTCTTTTCTTTTCACTGAATAGATTAGTTCAGGCTGAATACTCCGTAGAGTTCAGGTAGGTGGAAACGTACCTATAGAATTCCCGCCAACTAGCATGGATTATAATGCATCGGTGGCACAGTGGTAGAATGCTCGCCGACCATGCAGGCAGTTCGGGTTTCGATCCCCCGCCCACGAGCTCCTTTACCTCTCTAAGCCAGTAATAAGATTAGGAAAGAGGGAAGGTTGGGGGGGGGCATGAAGCTAGCAACCCTACTCAATAAAAATAAAAACCTCAATGTATCACTGATCACTCGAATGGTACTGAGAGTATCAGGAGACCAGACATTGTTGAAGTCAAGATACATTAACTTAAATTAACCCATCTTTTAGACCGCTACTAAGCATTTCAGGTTTCATTCTCTCAAAGCAACTTTACGCTACAGTTTTCGATACTATGAATTGTCGTGGATGTGTAAGGACAACGTTTTAGAATCAGAAAAGATGGCTATTTAGTGCTAATTAGTTTGTAAGACTTCTCCTAAGTAATGTCAGTTCTTAACTAAAATTTAAAGCGGTTGTATTGAAGTTTCTGACATTAACAACTGGATAGAATACTGTCAAAATAAATCGATATATTGATATCGCTATAAGTTTTAGCCATCCCTTGGTGTTCCGAGTGGTTTCAAGTTGCTTGAAGTTTCAGTAACGAGGAGACCCCTTTTTCAGGGTCACTATTAGCTGGTTAACGTTGCTGGTTTTACCAGTGCATCAGCCAGGAATCGAACCCCAGACCATTTGTGGTATATTTGGCAAGCATGTTATCACTAAGCCACCCACAATGATCATATAAAATCAAGATGTGCTGACTACTTTCACAGGCATACATTCATAAGGGGGAAATGGACGAGACTGTAGAATTGATAAGCTCATATTTTTATACTTTCGTAATAAGTGGTAACTTCAAACTGTTCAATTTTCAGGTGGTAGTACTCAATCTATGAAAAAATCAAGGAAAAATGTTAGGCACCAAGTTCTACATTTCGCTGCTGGTGTTATTCAAACATAGTTTTAACGACAGCTTGGAGCATCTCATGGAACAGGCTAAGTCTAGTCAATATCAATCATGTCAAATACTGTAGGCGTATTGATTTTAGTAATTACGGACTACTCGGTCTAAACTTTTATTGGTCAATCAGTTAATCACGTGAACAGCCTACTTAATATCAGTGGCAATTTGATTGGTAGATAGACATTTTAATTTTGATTGGTAGATGCACACTACATTTTTCTTATATTAAAGCATTGCTAGGCGTCCTGTGTTCTGTTTTAAAACCTTAACGTAGGTGTTCTTACCGGAGTCCTATCTACTGTGTCATGTTGTTGTTTGATTACTAAATTTGGACGAGTATCCAGAGTAGAAAAGAAGTCATCTGGAAGTATTTCGTTCACATTTCTTTGAGCATAACAATGAATCGTCAATAGAAATGATAATGGAATATCAGGTCGCATATAATCCATTAATGGATAATGGATGTTACTCATTAGAAAAATTCTCTTTCATTCCTCATGATGAAGGAAAGATTCAGGAGCAACAACAAGAGCTAACTGGATACCATGACACCACCACCACCACCAACAACAACAACAATAACAACGACAACTTTGGAGCGAATAAAGAATCGAATCAACCCTCTTTAATGTGGCTTGATGACACCTTGGATACAGATATTCTACCTCCTCTTTCTAGAATAAGTGGTTTATCCTCTAGTAGTATGCATCTAATAGCATCTAATGATGTAGATTCACCAAATGATGATTCTACTTGGAGTACATGGTTAAAAACTTGTTCCTCGCAATCACCAGCTACAGATAGAAAAGCGATTAAATTCACTGGACAATTGTCAGATGCTGATTTCTCTGTACATCATCAAGAACCAGATTATGCTCATCATAGACATTATTCACATCATCATCATCATTATCATCATCATCATCACCAACAGCAAAATCATAGTCAACATCAAAGTATAGAAAAGCAGAATAATTCTTTAAATAATGAAGAAGAAGAAGGAGAAGAAGAAGAGGTGGACCACCGGGAACAACACCAACCACAGCAATCATTCAATGGTACTGAAGTTAAAGATAAGATGAATTCATTAGAAAGTGATAATGAAAATCTTCCTCATTTTCGTCATAAATATCCTAGTCATCATCACCATCATTATTATCACCATCATCACCACCATCATCATCATCACCATCATCATTTTCATGCCAGTCAACAGTCCTGTACAACAAATCGAAATTCTCTACCGAATGATAACAATAATAGTAATAATAATAACTTACAAGAAAACTGTAAAAAGTGTCGATCATTCCTATCAAAGCAACACTGTTCTCTAGTGGAAACCAATGCTGATTTAAATAACACTGATAATGCCTTTTTAAACACTATAAATCATTTAGAAAAAATGTTCAACTTAGAATTCAATGATATCTGGTGTGCTTCGCATAATCGTGTTATTCAATGGTTGAGTGATGTTCAAAATACTACTGTACAGAATTCAGATGAATAGTTAGTTGTCCCTCTTTTTTTTCTATCTTTGATTTGTTTTTTTGTTGTTGTTTTTCTAATTTTAAATTTTAGTTTTTCTTCCCTATTTGAGAAGTATTGGCTAGTGATGAGGAGGTGTATTGAGAAGGCCAGGGGACTGTTGTAGTAGTAGTATTAGTAATAGTTATGCATAAAAAAACAACTTAGTTCTATCTAATTCTCAGTTAGATTTTACTCAAATTTTATTTATGGTGTTGTTTTTTCCTCTGCTACTTCTACTTCTTCGAAAGGATAACAATATTGATTATTTTGTACTATTATGCGTTGGCGCGCGCTTTTTGCACATACACATTGAAGCCCCGGGACAAGAAAAGAAAAATACCACTAATAGTTTATGTTTCAATTATATTCAATTTTTCTAATCATCAGTTGTGCATAGTTGTTTTTGTTTGTGTTTTTTTTTATAAATCATGATCGTTTATGTCTTCCATGAGTGTAGCTACGATAAATAAATAAGTAATCAACACAGTTTTTGCGTGCTTAATTGAGAGTGTATGTACTTTGATAATAAACTGTAATTAATCGAATTACCCTTGCAAATTTATCTATTTATTTATTTATTATTATTAATATTATTATTGCTGTTCTCCTTCGAGTGTTTCTGTACATACATATTTTTGAAAGTGAACTAGGTAGGCGTTGTTAGATTACGCTTTGTTTGGCACTATAACATTATGTAAATATTATCAAATTTGTATACGCGTATAATGATGATTAGACTTTACAGAATTTCATTCATATATAATCTTGTTTTTCATGTGATCATTAATTTTTTGATGCTGTATACTGATGAAATATTATGTATTGATTGGAGAAAAAAATAATAATAAAAATTCTGACTCTTTGATAGAACTGTTTTATTATAAGTAAGTGTAGGATGGAATGCCTCAATTAGGATTTCAATTATCTACTATCGTCTCATTTGGTGGATGATGACTAGCAGTAGAATGCAGGATGCGCGTTTCGCACTTTTTTGGAACTCGTCATCTGGGATGCAGAGGTACATTCAGGATTCTGGATTCTGAATCCCAGGACTCCACTACTAGTCACCATCCACCAGTTAACTTCTAGTTACATTCCCCGGAGATCGTCGAAGCATCTGCACAAGGAGCCGACTTGTCAACCTGAGACTGAGTACTTCGGTCCAATCATCAATCGACGGGAAAATCTAAAATTGAATTAAATCTATCCTCATTGTTTGTAAAATGCTCGATAATGAATTTATTTGATGGGAATACTGTGTGCATGTAGACAGTATTGGTGATGTGTATTTTGTTAAGACTATAGGTGTTTGTGTGTTACTCAGATAAGTCAAAACTAAACAACAACAAAAAAGATATGGCACAGCTAGAAGCCAGCTCAGCTTATCTTTCGCTTGACCACTCGATAAATTGGTCAGCAGATGGGAAATGACAAACAAACGGCGAGGCAGCAGTATAAGTCCCTTATTTTTATGGCTTTAGATAATCTTAGATGTAGGACTTCATTAGTCACGTCTCCATTGAATGTCAGTTTCAGGAGTTTTAGCAATGAGAATATTTAATTGGTGGATGGTGACTAGCAGGGGAATCCAGCCAGGATAACGCACACTTCGTCCTATTTGGGACTCGTCATCTGGATGTACCTGCCAAATAGGACGAAATGCGCGTTATCCTGGATTCCATTGCTAGTCAGCATGCACCAATGAAATTCTAATTACATGACGAGACATCGTCGAAGCATCTGCACAAAAAGCCAACATGTCAACCTGAGACCGAGCACTTCGGTTCAATCATCAGTCGACGGGAAATTCTAAAATTCAATTAAATGAGAATATTTAATGATTCATAGTATGAATTTCTAAGTTTCTTTATGTCTATAGAAGGGAAGAAATTCAATGTCACTATTGAAGATGGATTATTTTTAACATCCAGGGTAATGGTAACCACTACGATACATAGTTATAATTTCCTTAATAAAGAAATTATGTGTATATCATATTTAAACGAAGTAAAATAATTATTATAGCTTAATTTATGGACTTAGGGTAAGTAAAAGTGATGGTTATTTTTCTTTTTTTTGTGGAAACATTTTCCTGGTTTCATCAACCAAATGTTTTCAAGACAACATAGTGAGTGTGTGTGGGGGTGATAACATTCATGATTGTACTTGTGCATTAGGTGTCTAAGGAAGGTAGAAACTTGAAATTATTGACTACAGTGAGTTTTCAGGTGTATGTAACACATTCATTGTTGAAATTAAGCAGAGTAGAGATACGCCCAATTTTGTACATACACACAGAGAGAAACCATGTCGAGTTGATCTTTTTTTAAAAGTAGCAGGAAAGATAAATTCATGAATAATCTCCATTCAGACATTAATGTGAAAACAAAACACGTAGTATTCAACGGAGAGGCTCTTTATGGGTGAATTCATTTTCCTATTTACCTGTACAATCGCATTTACATACACTCTCTGTTTCATAAAGAGTGTAGTAACAAAAGTGATGAATTGACACTGTTATAGTTATTATTATTATTGTTTCTTTTAATTCCTAGATGAACATAGGGCTTCAAACGCAAGTCTCCATTGCGTTCGGTTCTCTGCCAACGTTTTCATCACCTGGCTCCACATCTGCCCACATGCTTTCATCTCCTCTTCTCTTCATGACCTCCTCCATGTCACCCTACTCTCGCACTGGCGACCAACTCGCCGCCTTCCGTTCGGCCGGATTCTACTCGAGCGATGCCCTGGCGTGTGATGTCACTCACTTGATGATGGTTTGTTTTCTCAGAGTATAACCAATCCACCTCCATTTCTTTCTGCATATTTGTTGCACAATTGGTTCCTGCTGGGTTGGTTCGTTCATTGCCAGAGATCCCTGTTGACGATCTTTTCTGGCCAGCCATCTGATCTTGAGTAGTATTGAGCGAAGACAGGTAGCTGTTGATGAAGGTGTGTAGTTTGTTCGAAGTGCCCTTTGTGACATGGCGTGGCGCCAAGTGTCAGATCTGTATAGTGAGTAGCACTAACTTCACATTGGAGTTTAAAATCTGGATCTTATTTTTCATGATGACTGTTGTTGACCTCCACACAGACTTGAGAGTAATGAAAGCTTGCCTTGCTTTCCCGACCCTCGCTTTGATATCTTTATCAATTCCGTCCGCCTGTAGTTGGAACGATGTTTGTCAGGTAGGAAGGTAGGTAGGTAGGTAAAGGACTTTGCTTCTTTCAAATTTCTCCCATTTATGCTGATTGTTGTCTGTTGTTGTTGGCCAGGAATCTTCATCACCCACCTATGTTTTCTCAATGTTCACCTGAATAAGTAAGGGTAGTTGAATAATTGTATTCCAGATTACGTAATAAGATGAACGATTTAGTGAGTGAGTTATGCATCCTGACTGCAACTCATTCACTCATTAAATTATTTGTTCTATTACGTAACCCTAACACCTTTCTACTCAACTTTCCTTTCGTATTGATTAATATGAACAACTATGATTATGACAACTCATCACTTTTGTTACTATCCCTGTTCATGAAAAGTGATTGTATATAAATGCGATTGTACAGCTAATTAGGAAAATGAATTCCCCCCCCCCCCCAGAGAACCTCTTTGCTGAACACTACGTGTTTTGCTTTTTAATTGAAAGATAAATTGACTGAAGGTTGAAAAGTGTATGCTATGAGTAGAGAGTACGCTTTTTAGACAAGGGTCAATAGTAATGTGCTGATATTTTGAAGAAAACAAAGTGTCAGTGTGTTTCATGGCAAATATGCTATATTACATATACTGACTAGGAGCTATTTGCCCAAAAATCTCTAGTGACTATCTTCTAATTCCTTATGAATCACTCTCAGGTAAGTGATTTACGCCTCTATTTTAATCCTAACCACCTGTGTTATAATAATAATAATAATTTGCTTTATTCCAAAACAGTACTTGTGATACAGAATGGAATTCTCAGCATTTTTACTACAGTATTGCATCCAGTTAGTACATTATCAATAAATAGAATTCTACATAGATTAAGGAAATCTCAGTTCATTATGACAACAACATATTGGCATGTCGGCAGCAAAGCCAAAGTTGAACAGTGTTTGAAGGTGTTAGAAAAGCAGGTGCTATCATATTTACTGGCGTAAGCGGAAGAAAGAAACAAAGCAGCACATAACAGAGAAAAAAAAAAGAGAGAGAAAAGGAAAAGAAAGAAAGAAAATGTTGTACCTATAAATGATATGAGTTGGAAAGACGAGGTCCAGTTGTTCTACTGACTATTTAATGACTTATTGGTGTCACGCCTAATGCTTTCTTTATCGCACAGAACACGGGCTGAGTAGGGTATGGTTGAGTTTTTATACTTTCTAGTGAGAGCATATAGTTTTCTAAATAGGTTTCTGGTTGTGCCTGATGAGATACAAGGGGAGAGTTGTGAATGAAGAGGGTGGTGTGAGTTATATAAAATAGATTCAGCCCATTTTTTACATGAGTTCAAGTGCTTGTCAACTAGAATATTAACGAGCTTACCCTGCTGACAACCTTTAACATCCTGCGTAATAAGGTATAGTCTTTCTTCAGTAGCCCGGGAAAAACTAAGGGGGAACAATAGAGAATAATGGGCAGGATGCAAGAATTAACGAATCGTAGGAGTAAGGGTGGGGTTAATCCAGAATGTCTTAACTTCTTGATGTAGAAGGTAAGACGGAATATTTTCTCAGAAATCATCAAGATGTGAGACGACCAGGAAAGATCAGCGGATAGAATGACGCATAGGTATTTAATTTTCGACTTGGTTTCTATTTCAGTGCCATCTATGTTGCACACCTCGTGAGAGCCAACCGGTTTATTTAGGTCGGATTTATGCCTAAAGGTGAAATTGACTGTTTGGCATTCGGAGGGGTTTAAGGTAAGACCGTTTTCCTTGGACCACTGGCTGATTTCTGACAGAAAGCCATTTAGTTTAGAGCAGTCATTATGACTTCTTTTTTTCTTGAAGAAATATATGACTCATCGAAGGAGGAGGTAATTCGGTATGTGGAACAGGTATATCTTAGCCGCCTTAGTCAATTCAATAAGAATTTTAAATGCAGTTATTGTAGGGAATAATGAAAAGACAGTTGCAGTGAAGAAAATTTTCTTTTCGATGAAGTCATCAACTAGGCTGTACATTCGTGTATTTATAATAAATGGGTGGGAAAGTTCTAGAATAATTTCCGATCAATGGTTAAATTATTAAAATTACTTTTTCTATAGTTGGTTTGTAAGGATTAGTTTTGTTTTTACGAGTTGATCATGGATTGATATCAGTTAAAGAACCATTGAAAACCAGCACCGGAGTAGTGGACAGATGTTTCATCCTAGTTTGGGAATCATCGGCAGTACGTACCCACTGGGATTCGAACCCAGGACCTTCTGGTTACAAGGCAAGCTCGTATACTATTCAGCCACTGGGACCCAGTGGGTGCGTACTGCCGATGATTCCCAAACTAGTATGAAACAGTTGTCTAGTACTCCGGTGCTGGTTTTCAATGGTTCTCTAACTGATATCAATCCATGATCAACTCGTAATAATAAAATTACAATAAGGAATTAAAATGCAATTATAAACAAGGGGACGGATAAAATTCAAACAAAGTAGCATCATAATTACTGAGAAGATTGACATTTTGTGCAATCAGGGATTAAATATGTAGAAATAATAAAATGACAAACTAGACAGGAAGTTTGGATATGAAAATATAGTAGTGTAAATAGGGATTAAGAAAAACTTAAAAATAATATGAATAAACAAGAAGTTTGGATAAGAAAGGCAATGGGATAGTCACTATTCAAAGAATTACCTGTTTATGATGGCCATGGCAGATACAAGAGGTTGGACATATTTTTTTAGGATACATAGCGTGGGTTTGAGCTTTTAGCTGGCTAGTTATTGATTTTATTTCATATGATAATAATAAAGCTTTATTTCAGGAAATTTTCAGCCTGTCTTTCACTATATGTGATTCATTCTGCTATTCTTGGTAGAATACCGTATATTGATCTGTATCATTTCAAGCATCAGTCTCATCTTATTGACTGACGCCTTTTTAAATATTCTAAATTTAGTAACTTATTTCTATCGATCTGTAGAATAAATTTGTGTGCGCCACAGTCATAGTCTCGACAATAAACTAAACTCATTAAACTAGTGTATTATTTTATCAGTTATATGTTTTCACTTCTCAAACTGCTTCTATGAAAAGTTCATAAGAATGTGGTCCGATTGTCTATTGAATGAAAGCATTGTCTGACGACAGTTTACTGTCTATTTAAAAAAATGGCCAAGGTCTGTTGTGTCTGTAGACATGGCAACAGATAACCTTAAATTCATAGTCAGCACTGGTAGAGTGATAGAAATCGATCAAGAAGTGTTCTAGAATCGAGACAGCTTCTTACACACTTCCTTTCTCCCTTGTAAAACCATACTGGAGAATATATTCTCGTATCTGTGTAGAAAGTATTCTCTAACTACAACAGTCCATGTGTACTTTGCTCCATAACGGTAGGTGAACTGATCATAGATGCATATGGAGGTGGCCAAATGAGGGAGCTTATCTTTTTTTGGAGGGAAGGAAAACAACTTATGGCTGGTGAAAGTTAGTTATTTGTAATTTTGCAGCAAAGGACGTCTTACTGACTGATTTTTGAGCATATCTGAAGTTTGATCACCTTTGAATTCCAAATTCATGAAGATGGCTTTCTTTGAAACACTGTGTCAGTGACTAGTTTGGACTGATTATCTTTCTTGTTTTTGTCAATAAATCGGTTCGGATAATCATTTCATTATGGATAAGATTTTATTTTGATAAATCACACAGTGTTGTACAGTAATATTAACTGATGACCACGTTTCGAGCACAAATTATTCTGCTCATAATCATATCAAGTTACTCACACAACTTTTTCCTTCATTTATATACATGTGTGGAATCGATTAGATATTGGAATAAAATTCAATATGAGATAATGTACATTCAGAAATAATAATACGAGTGTTATTGATCAATTACAATTAGATGGGAAATAAGACGAGTGTTTCTATAGTCATAATAAGTTACTTCTTAGAATGTTGTGATGTGCTTGAATTGAAATAGAATATTAAGATTATTTATTATTCTCTTCTGATTTGACCGGAGGTAATAATATCTTCCATATTTCTGGTATTTGCATTGAGTCATTTCTGTTGCATGTATTGGGTGTAGACTCAATGAACAAGGATTCCGTAATCAACCTCTCTCTCCACCTACCTATGTTACTCTTTAGAATTTTAACCCTATCCCACCCTACTGTGTGGTTGTTTGTTAATGCGTGAAGTGCAATTGCTGAGCTTTTTTCTAAATTACTAATCTTCTCAGGGTCAACCATTCTTCCCTTAGCTAAATTCTTATGTTCTGATAATCTGACTACCCCCGACCTACTAGTCTGACCTATGTAATTGACTTCACAGTCATTGCAAGGTATTTTGTAAATTATATTATTTTGTTTAATTGGGTCAACAGGGTCTTTTAACCTACAGAGCTTGTCCCTGAGTGAGTTTGTAGGTTTGAATGCCACCCTAATTCCTGCTTTATTTAGAATCCTACGTAGGGTCTCAGATGTCATCTAAAGAGTAACATAGGTAGGTGGAGAGAGAGGTTGATTACGGAATCCTTGTTCATTGAGTCTACACCCAATACATGCAACAGAAATGACTCAATGCAAATACCAGAAATATGGAAGATATTATTACCTCCGGTCAAATCAGAAGAGAATAATAAATAATCTTAATATTCTATTTCAATTCAAGCACATCACAACATTCTAAGAAGTAACTTATTATTACTATAGAAACACTCGTCTTATTTCTCATCTAATTGTATTTGATCAATAACACTCGTATTATTATTTCTGAATGTACATTATCTCATATTGAATTTTATTCCAATATCTAATCGATTCCACACATGTATATAAATGAAGGAAAAAGTTGTGTGAGTAACTTGATATGATTATGAGCAGTAATAATTTGTGCTCGAAACGTGGTCATCAGTTAATATTACTGTACAACACTGTGTGATTTATCAAAATAAAATCTTATCCATAATGGAGTTATGCTCTACCACAGTGCCCAAGTTTTATACTTATATCAACGGATAATCATTTTCTGCCTATTTTTACAATGATTTTTCTTCCTGAGTATTCTGTAGCATTTAGCTGATCTATGAACTATAGGTTTAAGCAACCAGCATGTCACTATCAATTACCTCACTATTTGACCTGTATTATGTGTGAACTTTGGTGTTACCTTTCAGAGATTTGATCGATTTCCAATTAGAACACACTTGATACAAATTAGTAACTAAGTGAAAGAAGAAGTTAACTGAAGATCCAGTGAGAAGTCGTGACCAGTTGAATGACTGACTGACTGACTGACTAACTGGTTTCAACATAGAACTTTGCACCTAGTCCTAGAAGGACTATAACATCTGCATATTCTAAGTCAGCAAGATTATTCCCTGATGGTAACAAGTCAATCCCTGAGTCGATGAAGCCAGTTAAAGTTAAGTCCATAAGTACATCTATATGATGAAATGAAACAAAAGTCTTGGGGACGGTGGGTATCCCTGGCAGACACCACTGGTTGTCATCAAAGTTATCAGTTGACGACTCTCTATAGGCTCTCACCTGGCTGACTGTTTGAGTTCGAGTAGACTACTTTGGTCAATTCAGTGTATTTCCTCTGTATTCCCTTCACAGCCGAACACCACCATAGTACCTCTCGGTCTACAGAATCGAATGCCGCCTTTAGGTCAAGAAATATAACGATTGTTGGAAGCCGGTAAGTATTCCCTTGTTCCAGAATCTGTCGAAGGGTGAAGATATGATCAATGCACCCTCTCCCTGGTCTAAAGCCTGCCTGGTTCTCTCGTGTTTCTTTTCCCCCGAGCACCACTTAGTCTACGCATGATTATTGAGCCTAGAACTTTAGATACCACATTAGTCAAGCTAATCCCCCTATGATTATCGCAGGAAGTCTTGTCTCCCTTTTTGTATATGGGGATAATCAATGACTTACACCTACCCGACGGGACTTCCTCTGATTCCCAGACTCTGCATAATACCCTAGTTAACGCAGACAGTAAACTGTCTCCGCCATCCTTAAATACCCCTGGAGTCATTCCATCAGGTCCCTCAGCTTTGCCTCGTTTCAGATTAGTGACAGCCTTAGTAACCTCAGTTAGGGACGGAGGACCTGTGTCTATATCCCATTCAGGGTGGTTTTGGATGTTCGGTAGGTTGAGCGTCGCTGTAAGCTAACTACACTGCTCCTCAACGTGTTCTTTCCAACGTCCTAGTCGTCTATCCTGGGAGCTAATTATGGTGCCATTTTTCTCAGAGATTGTTTCACTTATCGTTCGCCTTTTACCACCTGTTTCCCTGATAAGTCTAAATAGTTGTATGGTGTTACCAATCGCCGACGCCTTTTCCATATCTTTCTAATTTGTCGCCCACCACTGTTCATGGTCGTTGCGAAGGCTTCTTGTTAGTTTGCGTCTGAGTAGCTTTCGCTCCTCATCATAATTGGAGCTCGCCAGAATCAGTCTTCTTGCATCAATCAGTTCGGATGAGGTAGTAGAAATCAAATGGCTCTTACTAACTTTAGGTTTCAGGTTATTAACAGCTTTTACAGCTGTGTCTACAGCTAACTGTATGTTGTGCCAGACTACCTCAGGAAGAGTCTTGCTGTCGACCTCAGATACTCGTTTCTCTATTTCTTCCTTAAATAGGGACTCAGAGTCTCGATCTAGTCGGGGATGTAACTGTTTTGCTTCCAGCAAATTCTTATGTCCGTTTAATCGTAAGCATAAAAGTACGCGGACCAGAGCGTGATCGGAGTCTATGTATGTGTTCCAGAAGGAGCGGCAGTCTTCTACTGACCAGTCGTGACCATTGGAGTCCATGAAGTCAAGTGTAAGCACAATTATTCTCTGGCGACATTAGCTGGCGATATCGATGAGTGCATACTCCTGAAGAGTCACAAACTGGGACGAAACATTCATCTAGTATCCTGCATGGTAATTTTCAATTGTTCTTTAACTTGCAAGAGTTAGTTTATAGAGATTTGATTGAGTTCAAGTCTGACCACAAATTGATATCAGTTAGAGAACCATTGATAACCAGCCACAGAGAGTACTGGACAGCTGTTTCGTCCTCAATTGTAACTTTTCAGAAGTATCCACCCAAATACTCGCTGATAATCTTGACTGATGCAAATCACACTAAAATCATGAATTGGTAGAAGTTAGAATACATAGGCTGGCCAGTGAAATCCTATCCTAGTGACTGAATGGTCTACAAGCTTTCAGTGTCTCCAGAAGGTCCTAGTTTCCAACCCCAGTGGGTAAATATTGCCAAAGTCTTCCAAACAAGGCTGACGAAACAGCAGTCAAGTACTCCCTGGTGATTTTCAATGTTCTCTTACAACTCATGGCAGCTCGTGATCTAATATCTGAAGTGTGTGTGGCTATTGATCATGTCAGCAGTTACCTTCATGAGTTCATTGTTCATTGATATTTATTTTTTCTTCGTTATATGTTGTTGTTGTTTTGACTGTTGATAATATAAGGCGATAATATTTGAAAAAATTTACAAAAAAAAACACAATTTATTAAGAACGCATATATCAGCTGACGGAATAGTTGGCATTAAGAAAAATCATGTGTAGAATAATTTTCAATTTCGCTTTCATGGATGGTCTTCTTCTTGTTACTGTATGTGTTATATTATTTTCGGAAATGATATGTTTGGGCATTAGTATTGATCCTTGGGTTATTTTGTACTTTTCACTTTTGATATTATCCGCGATCATGTGGTCAGAAGAAAAGTTGACTATAGCTCTTCTAGGTGAAGAAGCTGACAAAATGAGGCAGAGTCTTCTGAAAACACTGTGTAGTAATCTTTGAATTTTCGGCATGCAATTCGCTCTCCTTGCTAAATGTAAGATTATGCTACAGGACTGGACTACGCCGACTCACTCCTAGCTTAAAGATAGGGAGTGAAGTGAAGTGGTAGGGCGAAATTCAAATCTTCTGCATGGATTCTTCTTATCGCTCCCAATGCACAGTCTGAAGCATAATCCAGTCGACCACAATTAAGAATATCATTGGTGATAATAGGTAGTCAGCCTTGTCTTACTCCTGTATTCACTTCGAACGCCTCACTGAGTTTCCCGTTGTGGATCAGCTGACACGTGACATTGTCATGTAGCCAGCCAGCTGTTGAATGAGGTTGATAAAGATTTGAGCACTGCATGCTGTAGTGTTGAAGTAGTTTCAGAATTAATTCTCGGTCAACACTGTCTGGTGAAGGCCTTTTTGAAGTCGATGAAGTTAAGGTAGAGAGAGGTTTGACTGCCATTCTATGCTTTGTTCTGTAATGATGTTGCGTTGAGTTGCAGTTTGACGAGCACATGATTCACCTTTCTTGAATCCAGCTTGTTCCGGGTGGGAGGCGGAGTTTTGCATCCAGATAATGCAGATAGTATTTTACTTGTGTGGACAAGAGCATGACTCACGTCAGTTCTTGCAGAGTGAGGCGTTAATCTCCCTTCTTCGGTAGCTTGACAAGGTAGTCAGGCATTCTTCCAATCAGAGATTTCAGTAACCCAATCCAGATAAAACATGCTTGTTCTGATAAACTGGGTGAATGACATTCCAGTAAATTAGTGTTAAATCATAAACAGATGCTATCGATATTCTTCTAAGTTTTACTGACCTTGTCTAAATTTGGAATTTGTTTATTTTGCAAAATAAAAAAACACAGAACAGTGCCAACATCATTCACATAGACAAGAACAGTAAACAGTTTACAAGCTGTTTTATGCATTTTTAACTGTCACGGATTGCAGTGAAGCTTCAAGGTGTCTACAGACTCTTAGGGCGTGCACACACACACACACACTCAGACTTTGGTAACACCTGAAAGAGTGAAATAAGGACAAAGCATTAAAGAATGGGAATGTCATTAAGATCAACCATTATTAAACTGAATTCATTGATGACGTTATTGTGATGTCATTGTGTTAATCATATCCCAGTAACATTGAGTTTGAAATAGGGACGCTGAGTTGGACACAGATACTCTGATCACCAATACCACTTGACTATACCAACAACATTATACGACAATTACCTGTTTCTTCAGTGCGCAGCTACTTAAACTAGAACACACAATGACGTGAGCCGCGTAAAGCATATTTTAGTGGTAATAATGTATGACTCAGAAAATCACCGAGGTTGATATTTCAATTAGTCTAGAAACACGATCAATAAAAAAATGGGCGTTATTTCATGGAGGCTAATTCTGATTGGTGCATTTTCGGACTGGAAATCGATCACTTACGTAGGCTAATTTCTGATTGGTTTATTTCCAGTCTGGACATCGATCACCGTATTACCAATAGAGGACAATGCATTTTTTATCTGTCTCTATATGTCAGAAACAGACGACAACATCCACGGTTATAGAAGGAGTACTCCAAAAATAACCGCTTAAAGAACTCACACACATGCACTCAAATATACACAAGTTAGATGTTCAGAGAGTTATTAGTAAACACACGACACTTAAGTGTTTTTTTTCAAATTTCTAACAAACACACACAAACCGGAAAGCTCGTTAATTCAGTATGAAGTGTAAAATTCCTAAGTGGTTTGGAGATCCAAAGGTGGGTGGACTGCTCTACAGCCACACTGGTGGCATGCGTTCGATTTCCAGAAGAGGCGTTTCTTAACCTCGTCAATTTTGCAAATTGCTAGTTAAATCGTTTCAGAAAAGAGGAAAGATAGGGTGTGAGGCTGGCAACCCTATGATCCATTCGAAACGCAAGGAGTGGAAGAAAAGCTGGAATTCCAAACAACAATAACGAGCTTGTCCACGTAGCATGAAGGCACTGGATTCGACTTTCATTCGTGAGGTCGTATGTACAAACTAATGAAAAGTTCGAAACTGGGACGAAACGTAAGGCAGTCTGTTTTCGCGTAAAATAAGGTGGTGTTACATAACTGACACCATTGGTCAGAAGTGGTTCCTGAAGTAAATGAATAATACGGAATAGTCATTGTGGCACATTGGAGCTAAGAGTTTTAAATCTCATCAGTTGAACGTTGTTATTTATATGAGAAGGAAAGTTGTTAAAAGTCTGGTGAGAAGTAACTCAGTGAAATGCACACAGAAGAGTATAAGCAAACAATAGGAAAGATTTAAAAACCACGGTAGAAAACGAGACTGAACAAACCTTTTCTGTATACAGAGAGAGAGAGTTCGGGATTATATGGACGAATTTCCGCCGTCGCTGCTGTACACACATGTGTAAAGCTAACATCACTTGTACCACAACTTGTAGATAACCTCAAAAGATAACTCTGGTGACGCTGTGTAGCCTGAGTTCACTAGGGACTGGAGTATTGAGCTAGTAATTGTCTGGTATAGTGGTCAAGAAAACTATACCGGATAGTGAATAGAGATAGTTTTGGAGTAATTGTCTCAAATGTATTACACCGCCCACCATCACCTGTTCCTAAATATTAAATGGTTATAAGTTTTTATTGTAAATATAAGTAAGATTGGTTACAGGATTTCATCGTGAGCTGACATCGGTTAGAGAACCATTGGAAAACCTGGGAGTACTAGACAGCTGTTTCGTCCTAGTTTGGGACTCTTCAATAGTACGCACCCACCGGGGTTCGAACCCAGAACCTTCTGGTTACAAGGCGAGCTCATAGACCATTAAGCCACTGGGACCCGATCCCATGAATTCTAACTTCTGCCAATTCACGACATAGCGCAACCGCTAGCCAATGTCTTCGGCGAATATTTGTCCTCACACCCGACTTGCTGCACCCTACTGGTCACGACTTCCCACTAGAACCCCAGGTAACTACCTACCTGAATAATTAAGATTGTACGGTCTTTGGAAATGATTTCATCGATGAGGAAAATTATTTTCGCTGAATTCTATTGAGATTTCGGTAAGATAACCGATTTCGAGGTATCCTCATGAAAATTATATCAGAAGCTGTTGTATTGTTTGTGACGGGGTGGAGGGGGTGATGTGTGTACAAGATGAGACGATAGTTCTTTAGTTATTACTGTCAATTTTATTTATTTTTTTATTTTATTATACAACTTAATAGTGTGAAATATTCCCACATCATAGTGAATTAAAAGTCAATCTGAACGAAGAATATTCTTTTCAATAATCACTCATTTCAATCTCGCTGAGATTTTACAAATATAATTTTTTTACAAATGTCTACTTCTCACTCGGCACCCAAATATTTTAGAACTATTCTGTCAAATCTTGATGACAGATCATGTGAATTCATGTACATTATTATAGATTATTGTTAGCAGAAAAATAGTCTTCTGATTGGTTGTTTCTCACCTTTTCATCTCTTTGTGGCTGTTTCTTGAATGTCAGTCAGATCATCTATATGCTAACTGTATCCGCCTACGCAAAGCCTTTATTCTTATTTTTCTCACGACCAATGTATGGGACATAAACATTGACGTAAATTAATGTCTTCCAATTTAACTAGCAGCCAGCTCTCACCACAATATGACCGAAGTCAGAAAGTTGTGTGAGTGAGTAATTCGATATGATTATGAGCAGCAATATACCGTGTTCGCAACATTGTATATATTACTGTATTACACTGTGTGACATTCATTGGACACCAGTAACTAGTGTGATGTGTCTAGTCCTTTGTTTAGTCCAGAATGAGTTCTGTCAGCTAGGCTTGTAATGTGGCCACCATTCTAGGTAGCTCGCCATCATGGTGCAATGTGAATTGTTGGTATTAGATGGTTGGAGACAATCGGTCGCACAGGAAGCCTTGACTAACCTAAGTCTCAAGCTAGTTTGGCACTCACCAGTCAACAAGGCGTATCTACAACCTTGAAGGGACTCATATCCCTCCTGAGATACGAACCCACGTCAAACAGTCCTGCAGTCAGAGACATAACCACTGAGCTACTCGGGCCCACCAACGACTTCCTGTAGGACTGTATTGAACACTTTCATTGGACACTAGTAACTAGTATGATGTGTCGAGTCCTTTGTTTGATGGCCGACTGAATTCTATCTGTCAGGTTTGCAATGTCCGATCCTAGGCTTCCTGCTGATTGCCTCCAACCATGTAACATCAACTGTTTGACTTTCTCAAAATAAATTTTACCCATAATGGAATTATACTCTACCACAGTGCACAAGTTCTATTCTTATATCAAGGAGTATAAATATATATTTTTAACTGAACTTGATCACTCACTTGATCAATCAAAGACATATTAATATTATTACTCCCTTAGGTTCCAGGTGGAACATAAGACTTCAAAAGTACATCTCTGTCCGTTTCTACCTTTTCTCTACACTTCTCTTTATCTGTCTTCACAACTGCCTATGTAACAACAGAAGACAAGGGCCAGGCAACAGATCCTTTATTATGGAAAATCAACACGTATTTATAGATTTTTATGTACATTATTGTAGGTCAATGTTAGTGGAAAATACAGTCTGTTGATTGGTTGCTTCTCACACAAAGTTAACCTTGCATCTCTTGTGGCTGTGTCAGTTCATCTATATGTCAACTGTATCCGCCTGTCCACCTTGACCTTTGACCTCAATTACTGTCCACCACTTGGCTAGTAGACAGCTCTCACCACAACATGACTAATATTTGATACATAAACATTGACCTCAATTACTGTCCACCACTTGGCTAGTAGACAGCTCTCACCACACTCGTCCCCCCGTCAAATAGTTTGGACTGAAGTTGGCTCGGTCTTCTCTGTTCTTGGGGCTTTGCTCTGTTGTCTTGCTGTCTGGAATCTCGGCGCTTGCGGATGTCCACTTGTTTAACGGTGTTTACCATTGCGATTGTGTCTGCGTAACCCCATCTCAACGTGACCATATATGGTCCTTCCCACTTTGGAAACTGTTTGCCTGACCCTGTCGCACATTCGTAGGTATTTCGCCTCACACTTCCATATGCTGCTTTCTCCCGACCTCCCAGCAGCGTCCCAAGTAGCAGCCTTATCGCTGACAGATCTTGAACGCCACTCAACTGCGAATAAGCCTCAAAGTCCTGCCCGAAGATCCATATGTCTTCATCAAAAACTGCAGGGTATAGGCTTTCCATTTGTCGGTAGGCAGCGACACCAAATGTAACAACAGAAGACAAGGGCCAGGCAACAGATCCTTTATTATGGAAAATCAACACGTATTTATAGATTTTTATGTACATTATTGTAGGTCAATGTTAGTGGAAAATACAGTCTGTTGATTGGTTGCTTCTCACACAAAGTTAACCTTGCATCTCTTGTGGCTGTGTCAGTTCATCTATATGTCAACTGTATCCGCCTGTCCACCTTGACCTTTGACCTCAATTACTGTCCACCACTTGGCTAGTAGACAGCTCTCACCACAACATGACTAATATTTGATACATAAACATTGACCTCAATTACTGTCCACCACTTGGCTAGTAGACAGCTCTCACCACACCTATACACTTCCATAGTCTCTGCCTCACACGATCTTCTCCATATCACTCTCGCACCCACTACCAAATTGTTGCCTGTCATTAAGGTCCCAACTCGCACGGTGGCCTGGAGTGTTATGTCACTCAGCGGTCTTCCTGACATGTGTCACACCCATTTCTATTCCTAGTTGGTTTGTCACTAACCAGAATCCCTTATCTCTAATCCTTTCCCTCTGGTCGTCTGGTCTTCAGTATGCAGTCGGAGAAGGCGGTAGCTGATGTTGAAATCCTCTAGCTTATTTAGAAATGTCTTCGTCACGTGCTCACCACGTCTCTTAACCACATAGAAGCATTGACTAGATCTCATACTAATGTTCATAATTCGGATCTTATTCTTTGAGCTAAGTGCAGCAGATTTCAACAATGCTTTCGATTTAATCAAGGTCTATCTCACTTTTCCGATCCTGCCTCAAATACACCTGCATCTTACACTTTATAAGCCAATCAAATTACGCTGAATTCATGGTCATTTAAAGGTTATTCAGTGATATCAAAACTTTCAATTTGAATCACGATCTTCATCTACTCACCTGTTATCGAATGACCTTGTGATACAACAATCAGTGATTAGCGTTCACTTCTTCTTTGACATTTACCTAAAGTTCATACAATCATGTTATGTATCTCACATGGTTGATATAGAGCATTGTTGGTTTTGGTGGCATTGATTATATTGTCAAAAAGGTGTTTTTTCGGTGAAGTTAAACAATAGCATCCCAGGGTTGAAATTGCTCCGTTTTGACCTTGAACACATGGTAGTCATTGGCTAAGGACACCTGTCATTAATAATATAGCACTAATATGAACGCTTTTCACCAACTAAGGAGTAAATTTCACCTAGATCACGTTTTTAAGTACTGTTTCAATGATGTGTTAATAGATCGTTACGGTTAGGATCAGGATTATAATTAGGATTAGGATTACGGTTAGGGTTAGTATCAAGGTTAAGGTTAGGCTTACAAGTGGGGATAGATTTAGAGTCGGTCTTATTTAAATTTAATTTGTTATATCATCCACATTTTACCAGTGAGTAGTCGTCGATTCTCTTACTGGAAACCATAGCAATTCAATCGAGGGCTTTTGCGGAAGACTGCAAAACAGGATAAGAGCGATGAACATCTCACCTTAAGTCACCTCAGTGAATACATGTACAGAAATCGGTTTAAAGTAAAACTTGACACTCCTCATAATAACTGGGATGCATTTTTAAGTCATGTCAGAGAAAAATACCCTGTGTTATTGTGTTCACGTGTATTTTCTTGTAAATAAACGTCATTTTTTGTGCAAAAGTCACTTATTTGCATGGTTGGTCAGCTTGAGGTCACTCGTGCGTTCGCATCCATTGAGACGCTGTTGTTTAACTTTGTCGTTTTTTCGAAAGGAAATATTTGAAATAACTTTTATTTTTCATGAGACGAAGTAATTGGTTATTCCAAATTAAGCCTGATCACGGATTAGTATCGGTTACAGAACCGTTGGCGTCGGTGGCATAGCGGTTAGAACGCTCGCCGACCATGCACATGGTCCGGGGTTCGATCCCCGACCGACCCACTCCTTTACCTCGCTAAGCCAGAAATAATGCTGGTAAAGAGGAAAGGTTGGGCATGAGGCTAGCAACCCCATCCTGTAAAATAAACACTGCTACAGAAACTCCAAGCTACTAGCTTGAAACCCTATGTTCCAGTGGGGAACGAGAAGGAAAGAAAAAACAGAACCATTGAAAACCATCACTGGATCACTATACAGCCAGTAGTTTCATCCTAGTTTGGGATTCTTCAACAGCACTCCCCTCACCGGAGTTTGAACCCAGGATTTTCGAGTCTTAAGTTAAATTAGTCTGATGCCCTTGTAGCTACTGGTTTCAGGAAGAAGTTGCCTACAGTTCTGTTGCGAAGTTGTGACCAATGACGTCCATCCAGTCGAGAGTGGGGACAAACACTCGCTACGGATAACACTGACTGATATTCGTGCTAATATCACAAATGACAGGAGTTAGTTATCATGCAGGTGGCTTTTGAGGAGTTGGCTCCCAGTGCCTGAATGGCCTAAAAGCTTGCCTCGTAACCTGGGTTCAAAACCCAGTGGGGTGGGTGGGTGCTACAGATGAAACAGCGGGCTGTTCAGCACTCACTGAATGTTTTCATTGGTTCTCTAACTCTACTTCATTTCATGGAAAAACTTGAAATAATAATCAAATCCTTGTAAACAAACACTTCAAAATTCCATATTAACTTATTTATTCTAGCGAATTCTCAGTTAATTCGACAAATCAAACTTCTGTTATCACTTTCCCCATCCTGTTACATTAGATTTTTGAATTGTCAGGTTATAGAACATCTGCGGTGGTATCAAAACAAAGTTTATCAAGCAAGGTTTAGAGTAAAGGTGCTTTAAACTTCCTAATTGCCAGCTAGATATTCCACAAACTTTAGGATATGCCCCAAACACGTTCTATAGATAGGTTTAAAAGACATGTAGACATCGATTTTATGTCCTGTCTCCTCTGTAATATGTTTGTCAATAAAGGAGCTAGTTCGACTGTTCTCATCATTAATGGGTTCTGGGGATTCTGTTTGCTTCTGAAACCGTTAAGGAATATGCTCTGAAGTGAGCCGTTATTTGCAGAGATCGATGAGTCCTCCATATGTATTTGTGTCCACATGTACATTCAAATTGGTGAATACAGTGGGATGTGAAAGTATTTTTCGCATGTTCTAAGGACTTGGATGGATATATTGGCTTCACATTCGCAATTCGTATCATCTTTACTGCATAAAAAGTCTTGTTAACAGCAGCGTTCAATCTTTGTCTAGTTGTCAAGTTGCTGTGATCACCAATATAGGGTAGCCTGATATACACGTCTTTCTTAGGGGTGAGTTGGAGAGTGTGTCTTGTTGCTCTGACTACTTTACATCTCTAAATGAACTTGCCTCGATATAGATATTATCAACCAGGGTTTGTGTCAGCTTTCTTTCTTCCTCATCAAGTGTGTCTTCAGTGCATATACATTGGATTCTACTGAAGAAACACCTTACTAAGGCTGTTTTATACTGAACAGAAACCGTGATAATTAAGATACTTTCCTATCCAGGTAAGCTTTCTATAAATAGATCGTTTTATTGATCCATCGGGCCGTCGACTAAGCAATATATGTAGGAAAGATAAACAACTATCTTCCTCTTATACAGACACAAGTGAAGGCTTGGTGTGAGACTAGTAACCTCTCCTCACAGATTACAACACATAACCGGCTGTATTGAAATTTTCCAACCAGGAATCTCTTTATTCCACTCAAAACTCAGAGAATGGAAAAAAAGATGCAGAGAAAATTGAATTCGGATTATGAAAACATTAGATATTTCCGCAATGGATTGTTGGTATTAGATGGTTGGAAACAATCGGCCACAGGAAGCCTTGCTGGGACCAGATAGGTTTCGTGCTAGTTGGTACGCACCAATCAGCAAGGAGTACCCTTAACCTTCAAGGAACTCCTGTCTCTTCTTCTGAGATTCAAACCCGTGTCACTCAGTGTTGCCTGCAGTCAAAGACGTTACCATCGAGTTATTCGGGCTCGCGATTCATCTATCACTACAAATACAGAGCCTGATGAGGAATCTATCGAAGCTCCAACCTTCTAATACCACCATCTCAAAATGGTCATGATGGCAAGCCACCTGGAATGCTGGCCACACTGCAAGCTTGAATGATGATAGAATTCAGTCTACACCAAAGATACAACTAGACACACACATTACACATGTCCAGTCAAAAGTATATGAAAACAGAATTTGAATAAAAACCACCAGGTGCAGTGAATAACTCATAATTGAGAGAAAGGCATTCAGTTGACCTCATTACAATTCTAGAGTACATTAACAACATAACAGTACAACTATATTCACTCACTAAATTATCATAATTTATGAATTCAATTTGTATAACTAATTAGACTGATAAATATTTATTAGTGAATATTATTATATGAAAAGTCAGTACAAACTTTCATATAACTTCTCTCAAATGTGTTATAAAGTTTCTGTATCGATTGGTTTTTGATTTTCATAGGTAGATGATACTCTAGTCCTACTCCTAGAGCTTCCATCTTCTTCTCGACTGTGAGTCGGCTAGTAAACTGCTCTGTCTATCTATCACCAGTGATATTCCTGATTGTGGTCAACTGGATTGTGCAACACACTATGTGGAGGAGAGATGGGAAGACGGGTATAAATTGGACAGACGAGCAGGCACTGGTGGAATGTCTAGACTTATCAGGTGCTTTACGTCGCACCTCAAGAAAACCAGCCAGTATACAAAAGAAGAAGTACAGGTTTCGAAAGTGAGTGTAATCATTGGTGTGTGTGTGTGTGACAATATGAATACTAGAGATAAATAAACCAACGAATGGGGCGGGGGGACTAGAGATAAGTTCAAGGTCGACAATAACGACAATAATAATGATTTTGAAATAATAACGATGATGTGGTGTACAATTAAAAGTACTATTGGTGAATGATTGTCAAATAATAATAATAATTATAATGAAGTGGAATGAACAGGATTTTATAAATACGATAACAAGTTAGAAAAGCACTACTTAAACCTAAGGTAATAGAAATCATAAGAAAGGTCATGAAATCGTAAAAGGTCAGCAGTGAACGTTTGTCAATGAAACAAAGGAATAGAAGAAGAAGAAGAAAAGAAAAAAATTGTGATAGTGTAACCACAGAATACACGGGCCAGGCAACAGATCGTTTATTGAGAAAATCAAGAGATATTTATAGATTTTTATGTTCATTAATATTCGTTATTGTTAGCAGAGAAGCAACGTCTTCTGATTGGTAGTTTTCTTGCTGAAGGTTCTTTTGTACTGCTTGTGACCCTTTCTTACAAAGTTATCCATATATCTGCGGATCGTATTTGCATACTCTAGGTCTGCTGTGATTGGCTGTTGAGTTCCTCAAGGTTAGGCTTTGTTACTGTTTTTCCTCATGACCCCGATTCGGGACGTAAACATTGACGTAAATTGTTGTCTACACTTTTGGCTGGCAGACAGCTGTCACCACAATAGGAATTTAAAGTGCTAATGTTTATGGAGCAGTTGTTGACCTTATTGTAGGCCAAGGTAAACATAGCGGTTGAACATACTTCTTCTGTACACAAAGAGTCGGTCTTCTGGTATTGATTGCAACCGCTTCAGCTACTGATAGAAGACGTAGCCGAGCTCCTTTGAATAGATTACCAGGGATGTGGTAAGTAACTGAGAACGGTTGGTCAGGTTATATCGAGTGTCGAGTATCTACCAAGTGGGCTATTTACGTATGTGGTTACCCGTTTACCCAACCATACAGGTACATGTTCACGTGCACGCATTGATAAAGCTCTTTGAATACGGGCAATGTAACTAGTTCCACATGAGCAGTTGAATTCATAGATATACAATGATGAAGCAACTTTGGTAATTTATCCTTGACTCGTTGTGTGAGTACTGGTTCAGTTGAGAAGCTGAGTGGCAGTTAAGCTGCCGTGTTAAGTCGATATTTTAAAATATCAGCTGCAATTTCCCCTTTGTAAAACTTAACTTAAGACACAAAGGTGTCTTATATACGATATCCATCGTTACCCTACCTCTAGGTATCGAGTCAAGGATAAATTACCAAAGATGACCTCATCGATGTATATCTATGACTTCAACTGCTCATGTGGAGCTGGTTACATTGGCCGTACTCAGACGGGTTTATTCATGCACGCTGGTGAAGAAGTAAAGACAGGAGTTCAAGAGAACATAGAGTAGATAAAAGTGATGAAAATACTCGACAACCAACAGCAACAACAACAACAATCACTGAACCACTACCACTCGGAGTAATCTAAATGGAGTCGCCTCACACTTATTTAGTTGGGCAGCATCCTTTTAACTGGGAGGATCTGAACTTCGCCGATGATATATGTATGATTTCCCACAAACTGGAAGATATGCAAGCGAAAAGCAACAAGTTGGCGATAGAAGAAGCATCAAAGATAGGACTTCCGGTGAACATAGAGAAAACAGAGGTAATGAAGATTCCTGGACAAGAACAACAACAACAACTGACAACGATCAGCATAAATGGGAGGAACCTGAAAGAAACAACCTCTTTTACCTAACTACCTACCTGGGAAGCATCGTTTCAACTACAGGAGGAAATGACGAGGATATCAAAGCAGCGAGATCGAAGCAAGACAAGCTTTCACTACTCTTAAGTCTGTGTGGAGATCAACAGCACTCAGCATCAAAAATAAGATCCGGATTTTCAACTCCAATGTGAAGTCAGTGCTACTTAACATACGGATCAGAGACTTGCACTGCGCGTCATAAAGAGCATCTCAAACAAACCACAGACCTTCATCAACAGCTGTCTTCGCTCAATACTCAAGATAAGATGGCCGGCCAGAAAAGATCAGCAACAAAGATCTCTGGCAATGAGCGAACCAACGCAGCAGGAGCCGATCGTGAAACAAATATGCAGGAAGAAAGGGAGACGGATTGGCTGGCCATACTCTGAGGAAACCATCAAGTGACATCACTAGACAAGCCATTGCTCGAGTGGAACCCGGCCGAAAGGGAAGCGGCGGCGAGTTGGTCGTCCAAGGGTGGGGGTGACTTGGAGGAGGTCATGTGAAGAGGAGATGAAAACGAGTGGACAGACTTGGAGCCAGGTGAAGATTCTAGCAGAGAACGGAACGCAATGGAGACGCGTGGCTGAAGCCCTATGTTCCTCTAGGAATTAAAGGAAACAATAATAATAATATGATAATCCTTTTAACTACAGGTGAGATGGATGCGAATATCAGCAGCGACTAGGATCAGAATAGCGAGATAGACATTCACAAATGAAAACAAGACAAGTTGTTCAGCAAAGAGACCGTTTTCAGCGGATTTATTGCCCTCTCTTTTAGCTGTACAGTCGCATTTATATACGATCTCTTTTCATGAAGCCGGCTGATAACAAAAGTGATGAGTTGTCATAATCATAGTTGTTAGTTTTAGTTAATTTATAAAAGAGGAGTTGAATAAGTGTAATAGGGTTACGTAACAAGGTGACTAACTGAATGAGTGACTTGTGATCAGGTTACACATAGAAACAAAAGAAAATAAAAAGACCATTGCAGCGAAGAAAATTTTCTCTTCGACGAAGTCATCATCTAGGCTGTACATTCGTGTATTTATATCAAATGGATGGGAAATTTTCAGAATAATTTCCGGTTAAGTGTCAAATTAATAAAAATTACAATTAGGAATTAGAATGCCATAATAAACAGGGGGATGGGTAAAACTCAAACAAAGTAGCATAATAACTAAGAAGATTGACATTGTGCAATTGGGGTTTAGAAATGTAGAAATAACAAAATATACAGGATGTTTGGATAAAAAACTAATGTGATGAATAATTGTTTATGCAATCAGGGATTAAATATGTAGGAATAGTAAAATGACAAAATAAACAGGAAGTGTGGATATGAAAATATGGTAGTGTAGACAGGGATTAAGAAAACTTAAAATAACATGAATAAACAGGAAGTTTAGATAAGAAAGGCGATGGAATGGTCATTATTAAAAAATTTACCTGTTTATGATGGCCATGGCAGGGACAGGGGTTGAGTGTATTTCTTTTGGATACAAAACGTGGGTTTGAGCTTTTGGATAGCTAGCGCCTCAGCTATGCCCAAATGTCTTGATTTGACTCCCTTTAATAGGTTTGATTGAATCTTGTATATTGCTTTGAAGGATTTTTCGAAAGGCACTGAATGTCCTGAGTTGAACAGATGTTCTGTCACTGAACTGTATACACGTTTTTGGTCTCCTTTTACTAGCCAGGCTGGGTAGTGTTCGCGAGCGCGTTTTCCAAGTCGGCGCATGGTACGGCCGATGTACTCAGCTCCACAAGAGCAAGTAAACTGGTATATGCACGTTGAGGTGGCCCAATGCGACAGCTTGTCTTTCACGTTCTTGCTGGACAGTTTCTTGCAAGAAAACGTCAGTCGTAGGCTCGCTGCGATTGTCTTTTTAATAACTCCTATGACCCAATATGTATATTCCGTGATTTAAAAGAAAATATGGAATTATGTAAGAGTTGTAAAGAAATACAAAAGTTATCAGGAGTTAGAAAGGCAGCGACATAAAATGTCAAGTCAGAGGTTGTTACCATGATATTAGAAGTGGCATGCATAGCTCCAGTTTTCTGCTGTGCATCGGTGGCACAGCGGTTAAGACTCTCGCCGACCATGCACATGGTCCGGGGTTCGCATCCCTGCCGACGCACACCTAATATCTATGGCCGGCCAGCGAAATTTGGGCTACCGATATCACATGCTGAAAATCCCATACTTGTACCAAAAATACGGTGTGGAGTCAAGCTATAATCAAAATATATAACAAAAATTAAACATTCGCAGTGCAAAGGAGGTGAAAGAGTATTGTCGTCTTCGGCAGGTTATTCTTCACTTTGTGGATTACTGTGAAGGAGGGGGCGTTCGTTTGTTGAGATGGATGACCAGTATAAAACTTGGTCACTGTGGTAGAGTATACCTGCATTATAGGTAAGATTTTATTTTGATAAATCACACAGTGTTGTTATACAGTAATATTTACTGATGACAACGTTTCGAGCACAAATTATTGCCACTCATAATCATATCAAGTTACTCACTCACACAACTTTCTTCCTTTATTTATATACATGAGTGAAACTGATTAGACATACACGTACATTATAACATTATAACAAGTTACTTGTTATTTTGACTATAAAAACACTCGTCTTATTTCCCATCTGATTGTACTTGATTGATAACATCCATATTATTATTTCTGATTGTACTTTATCTTATATTGATTTGTATTCAAATGTGTAATCATCAATTTCACTCGTGTATATAAATGAAGTAAAAGGTTGTGGGATTGAGTACTTTGATGTGATTATGAGTGGCAATAGTTTGTGCTCGAAATGTTGTCATCAGTAAATATTACTGTATAACAACACTGTGTGATTTTAGAAAATAAAATCTTATATCTAATGATGGATGACTAGTGTTGATAGTGTTTTCGATCATCACACTTCTTATGCAGCGACTACTGGCTTTTCGCAGCAATGCTGGATAGTGTTCTTGAATCTTTTTAGAGAGGATCCGCATCAAACGATCAATGTCAGTATCTCTTAACGTCGGTGCGAAGAATGTTTTTCTTAAAGATGCCGAAATTCTCCTCCTAAGGACATCACCTAGTAGGTCAACTTTGAAGTCGAGGTTCGTGTAAAGTTCCTTTTTGTTGGCACGTCTCTTGTCTTTGAATTTTCGGCTTGATGTTCTTGTCAAGTGATCTTGTTTTGAATGTCCATTTTTCATGAAGATTTCTTTCAAAAGTGTAGTTCTTCTTCCAGAGTATCAGGATTACATATGCGTTGGACGCGAGTAGCAAGAGACATCGTGTTAGGTTTCGTTTACAACTAAATGGTACGCAGAAACTGTAGAAACTTTACAGTTGACCATCCCATGTGGGTTTCCAAAGGAATGGATCTTCTTACAGTTCCGTCGACTCTTCTTCTAAGTTCGATATCAAGAAAAGGAATTTTAGATTGATTTTCTATTTAAAAATTGGACGTTGTTGCTCGACCCCATTTGTTGAATATCTCTGT
The DNA here is from genome assembly GCA_944472155.2 of Trichobilharzia szidati. Classification (NCBI taxonomy): domain Eukaryota; kingdom Metazoa; phylum Platyhelminthes; class Trematoda; order Strigeidida; family Schistosomatidae; genus Trichobilharzia; species Trichobilharzia szidati. The sequence goes on along the minus strand of OX235275.1, from coordinate 32,080,747 downwards.
AACTGTCAATTAAAATCATTGTTATCATCACAGATAACAAAGATGTCATCCACATATGTCGCATACAATTGAAAATTATCAATAGTTGACTTGAATAGGCTATTCTTAATATTAGCCACGAAACAGTCTGCTAGCAGTGGACCCAGAGGTAATCTCATTGTAATCCCATCTTTTAGTCTGTTAATGGCTTTGTTGAATGCGAATTCCACACTAATCTGAAGTCAGCATGGAAATCATTTGAGTTGGGAATAAAGAACAGTACTGGGATTTTCAACACGAATGTCAAATCAGTCATCGCTTCTATACGGTTCAGAGATTTGGCGTGCGCCATGTGGCGCATTTTCAACAATTTGCTGCAGACTTTCGTCAAGAAACACCTTAATACCGATTGCCTCCAACTAACCACTATCATCAAATCAATGTGCACCGTGATGGCGAGCTACCTGGTTTGTTGGTGCCCACATTGCAAACCTGACTGACTCATAGAATTCAGTCTGCACCAAAGAAAGGACTAGACACGTCACACTAGTCACTAGTGTTCAATCAAAATAGCCACTACAGTCCTACAGGAGGTCAGTCGCTAGCCCGAATAGCTGGCTCAGTGGTAACGTCTGTGACTGCAGGCAGCACTGGGTGACGTGGTTTCGAATCTCAGAAGGGACATGAGTTCCTTCAAGGTTGCAGATACGCCTTGCTGACTGGTGAGTGCCAACTAGCACGAAACCTAGGTCCAAGGTGTAGGGCTTCCTGTGGACGATTGCCTCCAACTATCTAAACACCTTTACTGCCTACTGAAGATCAGGTGATTGGAAGTGTAATCAACAAGGCACCCAAGCGGGCACCAAACCAACCAAGAACATATCGGCAGAAGAAAATGGTGACGGATTGGGAACATTCTAAAGATATCCTTAAACGAGACCACGTCGCACACCACTTCCTCGCAATAAATTCAAAAAGGAAACGACAGGTTGGATGTAAGTCCGTTGGTCACATGTAGAAGACCATGTGACCGGGTGGGGTGGGGTGGAAATGGAGCCTAATGAGAATCGTGCAGGCATCTGAAAAGGACTGCAGAGAACAAGGTGAAATAGGGATGTGCTGCTGAAGCTATATGTTTCAATCGAAACCCTTAAATGGATAGTACATACTAGTACGGATTGGCGCCTAAAATACTATAGACAATTCTCGTTGTAACATCACAAGAACACAATATTCAACAAAGAGGCTCTTTTTTGAAAAGCATTTGGTGTCTCTTTCTTATATTCGCACAAGTTAGACAGTTTGGGAGGTAATTAGAAAGAAACTGTGAACTTCATGTTTCGCACGTAAAGGCACTCTTCAGCAAAGCTCTCTTCTTCCTTCTTATGTCACTGAAGCAAAATATCATCCTAAATTAGGATTGAAATTAAGAAATAAGTGTTGCAAATCTGTTTCTTTTTAGTTTAGGACTCACTGACAGTAGACATCCATGACCTTAGTGCTAAATAGAGTTTGAACTCAGACCTTCAAAGTTACGAGACCAGCTTGTTGACTACTGAACAGCTGGGACACAATCAAATGTTTGTCCCGTGAAATCTGGTACTTACCACTTCACAAAATATACCTCTACCGCCCACCAAACTCATCGGAGAATATTCATCTCTCACACCTGACCTGATGAAGGCAACTGGTTAAGCCTTCTCAATAAAACTTCAAAGGCGAATTAATTCTGAAGTGCAGTCAATATTAAGCACTGAATTAATTTACTTCATTGGCACTGAATGCTTTTAATAAAGCCATATTCCTTAAGTTTCCTGTTATTTTATTTCACTGGTGTTATTTCACCGAGGAGCTGGAACTGTAAGAACAAAGTGTTTTGCAGAATTTCGTACAATTCTTCCCATTAATAATTGAGATGGTTAGGTCACGTGCTGCGCATGCCTAACCAACGCCTCCCCCGACGGGCATTACTAGCTGATATAGGTGCAAGTTGGAAAAGAGTAAGTGGTGGCCAAACAAGAACATGGCATCAGTCCATGAAATCCCTGACAGTTAAACTGAGGCAGGTAGAGAGATGCAGACTTCCGGGTTGGGGCCCTCGGGACTCTAAGAATCAATGGCTGGAGACAATAGGTGACATGGCTCAAAATCGTCGTCAATGGCGCAGATGTATTCAGTCCCTTTAACCTTCATATTCCTTTCTACCATTACTCATTCTGTTTCACTTTTATACTTATCTAAATTCTATTGATTCTCTTCTCTCATTTTCTTGTCTACCTTTGTGTGCTATTTGGAACGTGGCAACTCGAACTGCTGCACTTCGGTGCCAAGTTCTATGTTGAATCCAGCAGCAGCAGCAGCATTAATAAATTTGAATAAAGCAAGAACGACAAAGAATGTGCCAGGATAATCTGAGCTCATGTTTTTATTTTTATTATATCGTGGATTCTTCTCAACCTGAACAATACCAAAATTATAGACTAAATTAAAGACCTGAGTATACTTTTTTACAATGATACGGAGTAATTGATAGGAACCAAGAGTGTGGTGACAGCTGTCTGCTAGCCAAAGTTGGTAGACAGCAATTTACGTCAATGTTTACGTCCCAAATATTGATCGTGAGAAAAACAAGAACAAAGACTGAGTAGGCGGATACGATAAGCATATATGTGGTGTGACCTTCAAATAAATGGCCACAAAGAGATGACGGATTAATTTTCAGGGTGAAAACAACCAATCAGAAGACTCTGTTTCTCTGTTAACAACAACCTATAATAATGTACATAAAAATCTATAAATATCTGTAGATTTTCTAAATAAACGATCTGTTACCTGACCCTTATCTTCTGTCGTTAGAAGAGTAACATCGGTCAGAAATACTGTAAGTTGTTAAATAATTAAGAGGGGTCAGAAGGATCGACTATTTATAGAAGAATTGCATGACTAAGCTTGGAAACAAAAGGACAGCAGATGTTTTGTGATTAGAAATAAAGTTTAAGTAGAGAGAGTACAGAAAGTAATGGGTCACGTAACCACAGAAAAACACGTTTTCATAAATTAGACAAAATGAGGGGGTAGGATGAGTCATGTTTAGTCGAAAAATTCAAGTTTTCTAAACAGGACATGAGATGACGTAGTGAAATTTCTGCGCTGCAAGATCAGCCACCACTGTCTCTTTCTACGTACATGGATTTGGTTTAAGTCGTTTGATATCAATTGCTTCAGCATAGCGTAGTAAGCTAGGTTTCCTTTGCTTGTTGATTATTTTGAATGACTTCAGGTTGTCTACAATATGACCAGTGTCTAATAGATGACGCGCAATCGCACTGTTTAATGCTTGCGGACCTTTCAGTCTCAGGTTCTTTGGTATGTGTTCAGAAATGCGGACAACAACCCTTCTCTCTGTTCTTCCAATGTATGTGCTTGGCACGTACATGTAAATTAGTAGACACAGTTGGAGGTAACATGAGGTGGGAGTTTTTCCACTTTTGACTGTCTTAAACAACTGTTCGTTTGATAAACACATACAAGTTTTGCAGCTGGATATGTTCTTTTCAGGGCGGCGTTCAGTCTGCATCTTATTCTACTAGCAGCATCGTCATTTTTGAAGACAAGCTATAGAAAGACGGGTTTTTTCTCTGCTGTGCTGTACTACGTTTCCCATGTTTCTCGATGAACTTCTTTGGGTAACCATTATCGTGCAGGCATTTTTCAATAGTGGCTCGTACTTCCTTCACTTTTTCTTCTGAACAAAGTTTCTTTTCACGATCAAACAGTGTTCTCACCAATCCCTGTTTGTAACTCATTGGGGCAGAAGTTTTTGAAGTTCAGAATTGTTGACACTTTGGCTTTAGATTCATATTCTTATCGGTAGATTTCTCTGTGTAAGCAAAATAAGTTGGTTCAGACGGCTTCCTTATCTTGACCATCAGCGATGTTTTAACTATTCTTAATTTCAAGGTTTTTGGTTTGTAGGGATTTGAATATCAATGAGATGCTCACTAGTGACTTGCCCTATTCAGGTAGGTAGTTGCCTGGGGTTCTAGTGAGAAGTCGTGACCAGTAGGGTGCAGCAGGTCGGGCGTGAGGACAAATACTCGCCGAAGACATTGGCTAGCGGTTGCGCTATGTTGTGAATTTGCAGAAATTAGAATTCATGGGGCATGGGATCAGGTCCCAGTGGCTTAAAGGTATACGAGCTCGCCTTGTAACCAGAAGGTCCAGGGTTCGAATCCCGGTGGGTGTGTACTGCTGAAGAGTCCCAAACTAGGACGAAACAGCTGTCTAGTACTCCCAGGTTTTCCAATGGTTCTCTAACTAATGTCAGCTCATGATGAAAATCCTGTATCCTTAATTTGTTGCATAAATTTCCCTCATAATTTAATGTGATATTCTATTTTGCATTACAGATTTTTATGCTTAATATTATAACTCAGCGAGGAGTTCGAAGTGAATACAGAATGGAGTAAGACAAGACTGGCTGCCTATTATCACCAACGAAGATGTTCTTAATTGTGATGGACTGGATTATGCGTTAGACTGTGCACAGAGAGTGAGTGAGAAGGCAGGAATACGCTGCACTGGCTGATAAGAAGACTCTAGAAGATCTGGATTTCATCTGTGGATGATTTATATTTTTGATGTCGCACAAACTCGAAGAATCACAGACAGACGAAAACCAACAAACTGGTAGAAGAGTCTGTCTGCCATCGAAGACACAACTCCAGGTGAACATGGAGGAGGAGGAGGACACGGAGGTGATGTGATAATAATCATAGTTAAACATCAAGTATTTACGAGTTGATCACTGACTGATATCAGTTACAGAACCAATGAAAACCAGTACTGGAGTACTGGACAGCTGCTGTTTCATCCTACTTTGGGAATCATCGGCAGTACGCACCCACTGGGATTTGAACCCAAGACCTTCTGGTCACAAGGCAAGCTCGTGTACCATTCAGCCACTGGGACCCGATTCAATGGCTCATGAATTCTAACTTCTACCAATTCGTGATTTAGCGCGACCCCAACCATTGTCGTTAGTGGGACATCCATCCACACACGTGACATCCAATTGGACCTCACTGGTCACGACATAACAAACCTTTACAATACAAACTACAGAAAATTAACCTGATGCTCGCTAGTGACCTGCTACAGGATGGAGCTTCCCGGAGTTCTAGTGAGAAGTCATGACCAGTGAGGTCCAATTGGATGTCACGTGTGTGGATGGATGTCCCACTAACGACAATGGTTGGGGTCGGGCTAAATCACGAATTAGTAGAAGTTAGAATCCATGAGGCATCGAATAGGGTCCCAGTGGCTGAATGGTATATGAGCTTGCCTTGTAACCAGAAAGTCCTGGGTTCGAATCCCAGTGGGTGCGTACTGCCGATGATTCCCAAAGTAGGATGAAACAGCAGCTGTCCAGTACTCCTGTGCTGGTTTTCAATGGTTCTCTAACTGATATCAGTCCGTGATCAACTCGTAAAAACATAACAAACGCTTACAAACCAAACTATAGAAAAATAAATATCAAGTGTCAAGTGACAAAATGATTAATGTCATATATAGAATAGTTTCATGAGATGTCTAGATGTTGAAAAGGCGTGTATAATTGTAGGGTTAGTAGGCTAATATAAAACGTTACATAACATGATGTGAAATTTGAAAACATGGAATTCAACACTGTAAAAAACATTTTTAAAATTTAGAATGACAAGTGGGACAAGTGGCAACAGTTTAAAGTGAGAATAATAATAATAATCGTAGTAATGACTGAAATGTACATAGATTAACTAAATAAACAAAATGAATAAAATAAATATATGTCTATCCTTCTACGGTCAAGGCAGAAGTGGAGACTGAACATGCTTCTTTTGTACGCAAAAGTCTGGCTTAAATTCCTGAATTTCCAAGAACTTCGCTGTCTTTAGAAGTTTAGAACGAAGAAAACGCGGCCAGTGAACATGGATTCGATATATGATGATCTTAAAATCATGGTCAGGATTGGTAGATTAACAGGAGTCGACCAAACTTGGCACAACCTTTTATTTCCCTTGTGAAACCATGCTAGAGAATATGTTCTCGTGTCCATGTGGGAAGCATTCTCTGGGTACAGCCAAAGTGTACCTTGTTTAACAAGAGTAGGTGAACTGTAGATGCAATGAAGGCGGCTAAATGAGGGAGCTTGTCTTTTACAGAGATGGAGAACAACTTGTGGCTGGTAAACGTCATTTATAATTTCACAGCAAAGAACGTCTTACTGACTGATTTAGAGGGACAGTTTTGAGTATATCTGAAGCTTGATCACCTTTGAATTTCAAATTCATGGAGATGGCTTTCTTTGAAACACCGTGTCAGTGACCAGTTCGGACTGATTATCGTTCGTGTTTTTATCGAGAAATCGGTTCGGGATATGGTTTCTTAAAAACAATAAATACGATTGTACAGTTGATAATAAATTCTTTGAAAAAGTATCTTCCTGAATATTGTTAATATAAAATTTTTATTTTATTTTTTTAATTCCTTTACGTTCCTAGTGGAACATAGGGCTTCAAGCTATAGGTTTGAAGTTTCGGTAGCATTGGTGTTCATTTTTAGGGGATGGGGTTGCTAGTCTTACGCCTAACTAACCTTCCCTCTTTATCAGTCTTATTACTGGCTTAGAGAGGTAAAGGAGTGCATCGGCCGTGGGTCGAACCCCGGACCACATACATGGTTGGCAGGCATTCTACCGCTGTGCCACTGACGCACAATAATAATAGTAGTCTATTTTGAACAGTGTTTATGTAATGTGGAGCTTATTGAATGATATTTCCTCTTCGTCCAGGATTTTCATCAACTGACAATAGATCGTGTGACCTGACCTGAAGCGTAAAGCAATCCATTATGATAGCTCTTCTTTGTCTCCTTCGAAAAATCTATGACTTTTGTTTGAATGCCAATTATAAAAAGTTGAGTCGATGACATAACCCAAGAAACAGTTGTCTCCTGTATTGGGATAATCTGCCATCCCTCAAGGATAATGCCTTTTCTCAAGTTTAGTAGAAACTTGAGAACCAGCAGGTTGTTAACGGTTTAAATACTCTCCAGAGTAGATAATACAAGTAGAGGTTATATTTTAATAGATTTAAACAAGCTGAATAACAGAAATTATATGCAAAATATTGATGGAGGTTTTTGTCAGCCCAAGTTTGAAGCAGACTGCCTTATCAGTGTTACAATGTTAGAATAGAAATTATTAAATTCATGTATAATCCCCATCCAGGCATTAATGAAAACAAAACACGTAGATCAGCGAAGAGTCTCTTTTCGGAGAATTCATTTTCTTAGCTGTACAATCGCAAATATATATGTGTTATTTTGTATGTATGTGTACAATAAGTTTGTCAAACAAAAATACAATTGGTTATGGTTATTTAAACTAAACAGGTGAAGATTGGTAATTGGAGTTACGTAATACAAAATCAGTCAAGAAAATTAGATGTTAGTGAAATTAGGGTAGTAACAAAGGTGATGAGTTGTGAATACAAGAATTATAAGCAATTAAAGAACAGGCAAAGAATTAACTTAATTTTGTTTCTTTGCCTGTTCTTTAATTGCTTATAATTCTTGTATTCACTTAGAACTCTTACGTGATTTCGTATTATCTACTTTGTTCCTGTGTGCATCCTGAGTAAAACTCACTCATCAAACTATTCATATTATTACATAACTTCTTTTAACAACTGTTTGTGACAACTCATCACCGTTGTTACTACCCTAATTTCACTAACACCTAATTTTCTTGACTGATTTTGTATTACGTAACTCCAATTACCAATCTTCACCTGTTTAGTTTAAATAACTATAACCAATTGTATTTTTGTTTGATAAACTTATTGTACACATACATACAAAATAACACATATTATATTTGCGATTGTACAGCTAAGAAAATGAATTATTAAATTATTGAAAAACTAAATATTAGTTAAAGCATCAATCAGTAATATTTAATCAATAATGACAATTTAAATAGGATGCTTTGCTTATTTATATATGCCTAATTTTTCCTCATATATTACACTTGTCTATACAGTTCAGTGATGTTTGTATTTACCCGCCCCCACCCACTTATGACCTCTGAATCCTATTGGTTGTTAACCGGTTAAATTTATCGAATGAAGGTCATTTAGACAAAGGTCATGTGGAGCTAGTTATACAAGTCGAACTCAGATGAATTTATCTTTACGCGCTCATGAACATGTTCCTGTTTGGCTTGGAAAAAGTGTGACCAAAATCAACAAACAGCACCATTTTGTCTTATCTAGTAGATAGTGAACACTACATCGAAACAGATGCGTAATTTACGGTTGTATACCGAGTATCAAACAATCCGTCTAAAGGCACACGATTACGTCTCCTAGGTATGGCTGAAGCTATAGAGATTAATAAGAATAAACCTGACCTATGCTCGCTGGTGACTTGCTACAGGACGGAGTTTCCTGGTGTTCTAGTGAGAAGTCGTGACTAGTGAGGTCTATCCAGTCAGGTGGGAAGATGGATGTCCCGCCGATGACATTTGTTGGTGGTCGCACTAAATCACGAATTGGTAGAAGTTAGAATTCATGGAGTGGCCATTGAATCGGGTCCCAGTGAGTGGCTGAATGGTATACGAGCCAGCTTGCCTTGTAACCGGAAGGTCATTGGTTCGAACCGCAGTGCACAGTGAGTGCGTACTGCGATGATTCCGAAACTTGGGGGATGAAACAGCTATCCAGTACTCCATTGCTGGTTTACAATGGTTCTCTAACTGATATCAATCCGTGGTCAAACTAGTATAAACAAATTTAATCCTTACAAATCAACTCATGACAATTAGAATGATTGAAAATAAGATTGTTCCACAACTAATTAACATGACCTTTCAGTAAGTTTTTGTTTTTTCTAGGGTAAGCTAAAACTAAAGTATATTTCTAATCTGTACATCTAATTCAGTCAACGCCTAAGATTAATCCAAATTGCTTTTATTACCACATATAATGACCTTGAATTGAAGTTATGTATGAAATGATTCAGAAACAATCATTGATTGATTAATTGATTGATTGATTTTGTAACCAGACACTAGTAAATGTTTTGTAACGGATGGTACCATACTTCTAATCAGGTTAGGTACATACAGATTATCTATTTAATTCAATAACCGTTTAGGAATATAGAAGAGAAAAGGCGTTCAGCAAAGAGTTACTCTTTTCGGCGATATCATTCTCAAGCTGTACAAACCGCAAATTTATAGTAATTTTTCTTGTCAACAAAAGGAATATTTCCAAAGATGTGTTAATGCAATTGTTAATTCTTGACAACAAATTACGTGATTTAGAAGGCGTTAATCGGTTAGAAACTAAAATAAAGTTACAAAAGTAGGTTGGGTGACGTAATCTAATTGCTAGGGTTCAATGAAAAATGAATGAGAGTCAAGTTAATAGTCTGAGTAGAATTCACTTGAAAATAATAAAGCTGAGTAGAATTCACTTAAAATAAACGAAAATGGAGTTAGTAACAGTCGTCATGAGGGTAGAGATTTAATAGAGGGTGGGGGTAGAAAATAATGCAATTAAGAAACAGACAAACAAAGAAGAAAGAGGTAAGACAAAATTACGTATTTGGTGTTGAGATAGATCAGGACCATTGTAGATTTAGTGACTGAACAAACTTCTTTTGTATGCAGAGTTCAGGATTCAATATGTGAATTGCCATTGCTTCTGCAGTTTGAAGAAGTTTAATTCGTACTCTTTTGGCAAGATTCCCACGTATTGTGTAGATAACTGAGAAGTTGTTTTGTGGGTTTGCTTGGTGTCCGGATTCGATCAAGTGGTCTAGGATAGAGCTGTGGCAGGGGGATCTTCTTTCTCCTTTATAAAACCATGAAGGTAAGTGTTCGCTGATTCGTTTGGATAGCAAACGCTGGGTACGGCCGACATACCTAGCTCCACATGAGCAGGTGAATTGGAACATGCACATTGATGAGGCCCCCAGTGGGAGCTTATCCTTCACGTTCGTGCGAATCATTGGTTTCGTAGAGAAAGTTAGTCTGAGTTCAGCTACGAAGAAGGTTTTCTTCAGTGAGCGGCACAGGCGGTTTCTCAGTATTTCTGCTGAAGAATCTCCGTTGAATTGTAGATTCAAATAGAGGAGTTTCTTGGGAGCAGTAAGCATGGACGGTTTTTGTGTTTTGGGCTTCATGGCTTTTGTGATGAAACGTTCCGGGTAACCGTTTTCAAGGAGGATTCTTTTCAGGGTCTTCAGCTCCTCTTCTATGGTTTCCGGACTGCAAGTGTTGTGGATTCTGTGAGTCAGTGAGCGGATTAGATTTCGTTTTGTATATAGAGGCACCCAACTGTGAAAGCTGATGAGTTGTCCATTCCATGCCGGTTTTCTGTGAATGGATCTTTTGAGTGTCCCATCTTGTTCGCGTCTTGCTAGTTGCACGTCCAGAAAAGATATTGTTGCGTTGGACTCCTTCTCTAGTGAGAACTGGATTGCTGGATGGCAAGTGTTGAAGAAGTCCAGTATGTTCTCCAAATTTTCCTCATTATTGGCGATAATAAAAGTATCGTCCACGTATCTCTTGTAGAACCCGAAGTTATCTATTGTCTTCTTTAGGTGCGTATTTTCTAGTTTTGACATGAAAATATCTGCAAGCAGCGGGCCGAGTGGTGAGCCCATAGCTATACCATCTATATATTTCATTATTGAAAGTGAATTGGACGTTTAGAGTACATCTTAATAGGAGTTCCTTCAAATAGCCCGTGGGTATACCAATGTTCATCTCCTTTGAATCAATATATTCACACATAAAGCATATTGTTTCGGTTAGTGGAACGTTTGTAAACAGTGATACCACATCTAGTGAGAACATGGTTTGATTGGAAACGCTGACGTTTTCAATGGAATTGACAAAATCGAAGGAGTCTCGAAGTGAGTGGCTGGTTCTAGTATTTCTACTAGCCATTGTGCGGTACTGTGATAAGGTGAATTAGTCATATCGAGAATGGGTCGAAGAGGTACGTCTTTCTTGTGCACCTTCGGTAGTCCATATAGCCGGGGTATATTTGAGCCCGACGGTTTCAACGATTCGAAGGTTTCAAGATCGATGAATGATTCATTCTTTAGTTTTCGGAGGAGGTTCGTTAGTTTTTGTTCAGTTTGTTCCGTCGTGTTCTTTTCGTTTGCTGGTTTTATGAATTTAGATTCGTCGGATAGGATGGTCAGCATTTTACTTACGTAGTTTAGGAACATATTTCTTTTTGAGCTGGTTGATTTACTTACGAGGCTTTCGTCGTCCCGCCCCCTCCCCGCCCTTCTAGACAAAATCTCCCTTCAGCGCAGGTTTTAGCATGAAATGAACTTATTGGAGTTCTCCATGAATGATGATAGAATTGTATCTCCCTACTGACAAAACCACTGTCGTGACTGCTCATCAATTTACGTCTCTATTGTTCATTTTTATTCACTCTCTTGTCATGTGATTTACTTTTTATTAGTTGATAACAATTTTGCCTATAGTGAAATGTTTCTCAATCGCTGATTCATCGGAGTACCAAACTTCTAGAAACTCAGTGGCGTTATCGGTGTTTCCTCTGCTTGAAATTTCTACATTCTCTCGATCAAATTGATGTTCGTAATTATCCACATGCATTGATATGAAAGAATGTATATCATGTTTTTAAAAGAACTACTGCTGAGATGTACACTCAATGTACAATTCACATTCAACGAGGTTTTCTACAGACAACAAGATGGGATCGCAATGGGATCTCAACTGGGCCCATTACTAGCAGACTGCTTCATGGCAAGCCTCGAGAACGGCCCACTCAAATCAACTATTGACAATTTCCAACTGTATGTTAGATATGTGGACGACATCTTTATTATCTGTGATGACGGCCACGATCTCAATCAGTTACTGCAAATATTCAACAAATTCCATCCAGCCACAAAGTTCACTCTTGAAATTGAAAACGAATCTAAAATTCCTTTTCTTCATGTTGAACTTACAAGGAGATCTGACGGAACTCTAATAAGGTCCATTTATAGGAAACCCACATGGAACGGCCAACTGACAAGCTTCTACATCTGAGTACCAATCATTCGGAAAAGAAACTTAATTAGATCTCTTGCCACTCGCGTCCGACGCATCTGCAGCTCAGATACCATGGAAGAAGAACTAAACTTCCTGAAAGAAACCTTCATACAAAACGGTTACCCATCAAGATTCGTAGACAAAAACATCAAACAAAAAATCCAAAAGCAAGAGACAGCATCTGTGCCACAAACGATACTTTATATGAACCTCGACTTCAAAGGAGACCTACTCAGTGACGTCCTTAGAAGGAGAATCTCCACCTCTTTAAGAAGAACTTTCTTTGCGGCAACATTGAGAGTAGTCTTCTCTAGTCGCCCGCTGATCTGCAGAAGCCTAAAAGACAAGATCCCTCACCTGACCACTTCTATGTGTATATATCAGTTCACCTGTTGCTGTGGAGCCAGGTTCATCGGTCGTCCAACGCGTATCCTGTCAAAAAGGGTTAAAGAACACTATCCAGCGTGGCTACAAAAAGGAAGTAATGGCTGCATAAGGAGTGCAATAATCGAACACCTCGTCAACACTGGTCATTCCATCTCAACAAACGCCTCCTTCAAAGTAATCTACAAAGTGAAGAACAACCTGCAAAAGACAATACATCTCCGTCTTCTTTGTATCGCAGAAGCCCTAGCCATTCAGTTAGAAGAACCAGAACTGTGCATACAAAAGAAAATTATTCAACCACTTCTACTCCCATGGTAACAACTGTGTTGATTTCACTTAACTTTTCTTTGTTTGTTTGTTTGTTTGATTTGACTTGACTTTTGTTTGTATGCTTATTTTTCTACTTAAAACTCTTGTGTAGTTCCGTATATTTTCTTTCCATGTACACCCTGAGTACAACTCTTTCATTAAACTATTCATGTTATTACGCAGCTCTTCTTTAACAATCGTTTGTGACAACTCATCACTTTTGTTACTACTGTCTTATATCAATATCCAACTCACCTGAACTTACTAATTGTATTTTCGTTTGACAAATTTAATGTACACACACATACAAAACAACCATATATATTTGCGATTGTACAGCTATGAAAATGAATTCGCCGAAAAGAGACTCTTCGCTGAACTACTTGTCTTCTGATATTAATTTTATCTTCTTCGGAGTGGAATCCTAATGGGAAGTGACGAGTGGGTGGTCGGTGTGAAGGTGACATGGAGGGGATCGTTTGAGTTAGAGGGGGGGGGAGATGAGAGATTATGGGCAGTCGTGGAGCCAGACAGCTGAGAAGGACAGCAGAGAATAGAAGAAAGTGTAGGTGTGTTGTTGAAGCCGTATGTTCCACTCGGAATCCAAGGCAATAATAATAATAATAATAAATAATAATAATAATAACAGAGCTACAGTTCGAAAAATCATTGCAAGGCTAGTTGGAGATAGAGACACATACAATGACAATGACGCAGCATGTCAAAACCAGAGATTTGGGAAAATACTGCTATGAATAAAATCAAAGGTTAGTAAATAACAGAATAAACATACACGAAGTTTAAAATTTATATTGTGGTGTGTGTTACTGACAAGCTTTGTAAGTAGTATGTAGATGCAGATATAAATATGTATATCAGCGTTAAGAATACTGAATAGTGCTTGTGAAACAACGTGGAAAATATGAAAGGAAGACAAAGAATTAGTACAATACTGAATATACAAATACGAATTTTGATTCTGTTATATGATAGACGTGTTCTGGCGACTATTTGTCCTCACACCCTACCTGCTGCACCTTACTGGTCACGACTTCCCACTAGAACCCTAGAACCAACTACCTACCTGAATACGGCCAGTCGCTAGTGAGCAGAAGTTGGAATTCATGGGCCATTAGATCGGGTTCTAGTGGCTTAATGGTCTACTAGCTCGCCTTGTAACCAGAAGGTCCTGGGTTCCATCCCCGGTGGGGGCGTACTGCTAGAGCGGAGTCCCAAACTGGGAAAAAACAGCTGTCCCGTACCCCTTGATGGTTTTCCAGTTGTTCTCGAGCCGATGTCAGCTCATGATGAAATCGTGTAACCAATCCATCAAATCCCTACAAACCAATGTTTGAATATCAATGAGATGCTCACTAGTGACGGGGCCCACTATTCAGGCAGGCAGTTACCTGGGGTTCTAATGGGAAGTCGTGACCAGAATGGCACAGCAAGACGTGTTTTCCTGATATGTGAGCATCGAGTTGTCAGTAAATAGTGGCGTTACAAAATTCTTTTGTCTGTTTAACTGGCGTTACAATGTGAGTGACTTGCTATGATGAATAAGAGCAGCAATAAATTGTGCTTAAAACGTCATGAGGCTGATACACTCTATACGACTTTATCAGGGAAATTTATTCTTTCACGGAATTATACTAATGATTACTTTGTGTTTCTAACAACAATGTGCAACTCAATTTACCATCTAGTTACATTGAAGTTGGCACTGACTATGTTGACTATGAAGACAATGAATCGTTTGCGGTTAAGCCAATCAGCTTACAACACACGGAAAATGTTATTTGATGACTAAGAATATACAATTTGACCAGCTAAACTTACCTTACATCGATGTCAGCCCTTCATTTACTTATCTAATTACCTAACTCTTTTATGCAGTCATACGTTTACTGACTATTGAAGGGTGTTCAATATGTGTGTATTAGCTTGCATAATTATTATTGGAGACAGAATGAAGAAATATAATTCGAGATCAACTTTGACTTTTGATGTGTTTCTAGTGTGTCATTTACATTTTAATACAGCAAAAATTTAAATTTGGACAATTAGAAGGCAAAACGACTGGCATGGAGGCCAATGGCCCATGAAACGTGTTATTCTTATTCTTATCATTATTATTCCTTTGAATTACGATTGGAACATAGAGTCCGTCTTCTCCTCCACCTCCTAACACGATCGCCTCCATGTCATCTTCGGAATGACGCCTAACTCGTCGTTTCCTATCCGGGCTCCGCTTGAGTGATAGATAGCCTGGGGTGCAATGTTGACCAATGGTCTCCTCAGCGCGGGCCCAATCCATCTCCATATTCTTCCACATATTTGTTCAGTGACAAGTCTTCGCCTGCTGGTTCATTCCCATAGTTTATTCCTGCTAATTATATCTGACAAGCCGGCCATTTGATTTTCAAAGTGGAGCCAGTAAAAGGCGGTTGTTGATAAAAGTCTACTGAAGGTCGTTGGCAATACTTTGCTTGACGGTAGCGCCAAGAACTGACTGACCGACTGACTTCAAGTTGGTGTTGAAAATCCGAAGTTTGTTCTTTATGTTAAGTCAGTACAGAAGATTTCCACACTGATCTCAGAGTGGTGAGTGTTTGTCATGCCTTTCTGTTTCTGGCTTTAACATTTTCATCCTTGACGCCTGTTAATGGATGCGAACATTGAACGTTTGTTTTTTGGAACTGGTAGCCATTGGCGGGTAACTCGAAGGCGCGAATGGTTCAATCGTGTACAAGTTGGAAGAAGACGAAAGAATACGAATAAAAGTACATTATATTCAGTATAAAACATTTGTTTATAGACTTGTACTTAGCTAGACTTTAATTGCCGAACAATGCAACTTTCTTAAAGTACTGGTGTTTTGGAGTTAAAGTCGAGAAAGTCATAGTAATTATCGGTTCGGAGCGTCTTCGCAAATAATAGGAACTTAGGGTTAAGTTCCTTGACAACGCCTGTCGTTGAAAGGATGCTGTGAAGGGAGTGACCTTGTTTCAGATTTCTTCTGTTAATAGTGAGTTGTACATGTTGTTGTCGTTGTGATTGGTTGGTTGCATTCATCACCTCTGTCTCTTCCATGTTCACTTGAAGTCTTGTGTTCACTGTCAACCTCTACTACTAACTTGTTGGATTTCGCCTGCAAGTCTTCCAGTTTGTGTGTCATCAGACAGAAATCATCCACGAAATCCAGATCTTGGAGAGTATTCATCTTATTCTTCTAATTTCTGTTAATGTGAAATAATCTAGTGTAACCGCAAGCCACCTTCATCGGTGAGTGTTCACTGGGGTCTTATTGTCCCCAGTTACTTATATGAATCATTAGTGAACCGCATTGTTACTCAAATTACTGTCAATATTCATGCCGTTCTACATATCCATTCTAACTACGTTAGCAGGTCACTGTGAGATCTGGCTTGAGATCACTCCTTTCTCCTTGTAAGACTCAATTTACTGTCAAAGGGATTCCCTCGCTATTTTGATCTAATCTATTTCTCTAATTCCTACTAATATCACAGGTTTACTTGATCCTCGTTATTTGTCTTTGTCACTGTTTGATCTCTAATTTGAATGCTTTTCATTGTGGTTGTGAGATACATTGTGATGATGTGTTGTTGTTCATGGTGTGATTTTCCTAGAGTGAATCCAGGTCATTTTGACCTTACAATGTCTGGGGAGAAGTGTTGGTGTGTGATTCATATGGACAGTGTTTTGATCCCACCATGTTGGGAATATTCTACTTGGCCTCTGAGTACTCGTTTTAGTACTTAGATTAAACTGCATAGCTACTTAACGGCACTATATTGTGAGTAATTGTGAGTTTTTGATTTTATTATTTTTGGCTATGAGGGATTTTGTTTGATTGCATGGAGGATTTCATCATGAGCTGATATCAGTTAGAGAACCACTGGAAAACCAGCTGGGAGGACTGGACAACTGTTCCGTCAGCCTAGTTTGGGACTCCGCTCTAGCAGTACGCACCCAACGCCAGGGTTCCAGCTCAGGACCTTCTGGTTACAAGGCGACCTCGTAAACCATTGAGCCACTGGGACCCAATCCAATGGCTTATTTTTGTTGAATAGATTTACAGATTCCAGCAACTAATGATCACCTTTTTCCTGTCTTTGAAGCGTTTTGGATAGCTATACAGTGGCATGCAAAGATTGGCTTCCTACATTCAGACTACAAGAAGTTGATATAAGTATAAAACTTGGGCACTGTGGTAGAGTATACCTGCATTATAGATAAGATTTTATTTTGATAAATCACACAGTGTTGTTATACGGTAATATTAACTGAAGACAACATTTCGAGCACAAA
Organism: Trichobilharzia szidati; assembly: GCA_944472155.2. Classification (NCBI taxonomy): domain Eukaryota; kingdom Metazoa; phylum Platyhelminthes; class Trematoda; order Strigeidida; family Schistosomatidae; genus Trichobilharzia; species Trichobilharzia szidati. The sequence goes on along the minus strand of OX235275.1, from coordinate 32,063,610 downwards.
TTATTGCCACTCATAATCATATGAAGTTGCTGACTCACACAACTTTCTTCCTTTATCTATATACATGTGTGGAATTGACTAGATATTTGAATAAAAATCACTACGAGATAATGTACATTCAGAAATAATAATACGAGTGTTATTGATCAATTGCAATCAGATGGGAAATAAGACGAATGTTTTTATAGTCACAATAAGTAACTTGTTAGAATCTTGTGATGTGCTTGTGTAACAACAGAAGACAAGGGCCAAGCAGCAGATCGTTTATTAAGGAAAATCTACACATATTTATAGATTTTAATGTACATTATTGTAGATTATTTTTAGTATAAAATACAGTCTTTTGATTGGTTGTTTCTCACAGAAAGTTAAACTTGCACCTCTTTGTGGATGTGTCAGATCATCCATATCCTAACTGCATCCGCCTACGCAAAGCCTTTGTTCTCATTTTCACACCACCAATATTGGGGACATAAACATTGACGTCAATTACTGTCTACCAACTTTGGCTAGCAGCCAGCTCTCAGCACACTTGTGTGTGTGTGATTTATCAAAATAAAATCTTATCCATAATGGAGTTACAAGAAGTTGACTTTGGTCGAAACATGTACCTACTAACTTGCCCTAACTCCTATATTTGCATTTCATGAGAACATTTTTGTTGGAGTTACGTACTCTTTCGAATGAAACTTAAATTCTACCACCAACACCACCACCCGACAAAAAAAACAGACTTTTGAACTCTTTTCTCTAGAGTATTGATTGAATTATCAAATGAAATAGTCAATTCTTTTAACTTTTAGTTATCAAAAATAAGATCCGGATTTTCAACTCCAATGTGAAGTCAGTCAGTGCTACTCACCATACGGATCAGAGACTTGCACTGCGCGTCATAAAGAGCATCTCAAACAAACTACAGACCTTCATTAACAGCTAGCTGTCTTCGCTCAATACTCAAGATCAGATGGCCGGCCAGAAAAGATCAGCAACAGAGATCTCTGGGAGCAAACCAACCAGGAACCGATTGTGAAACAAATAGGCAGGAAGAAATGGAGATGGATTGGCCATACTCTGAGGAAACCATCAAGTGACATCACTAGACAAGCCATTGCTCGAGTGGAACCCGGCCGAAAGGGAAGCGGCGAGTTGGTCGTCAGTGCGAGGGTGGGTGACTTGGAGGAGGTCATGTGAAGAGGAGATGAAAACGTGTGGGCAGACTTGGAGCCAGGTGAAAACTCTAGCAGAGAACCGAACGCAATGGAGACGCACGGCTGAAGCCCTATGTTCCTCTAGGAATTAAAGGAAACAATAATAATAATAATATTTAACAACTTACAACATTCCGAAATTATTCCACACATAGTTCCTATCATCAACTACCCCTTGTGATCTTTAATAAAAATATGTTCAAATCTTTAATATATGTTATATATTTCATCGAAATAACAAAAGATGAGCTCATATTATTATCCTGGTCAATTTGTCATTCTTACGTGTTTTTTTTCAAATACCTATTAGTTTGAGACAAAGCAGGATATTATGAAATAGATAAATCAGTTAAATGAGATCAAATGTAGTCCAGATAACATGATTTTTAGAGATTTCAGAATAATTCCAATTGTTAGATTCTTATCACAGACCAACACATCAGTTACAGAGAGATCATTGAACATCTGGGCAGCTATTTCGCGCTATTTTTTGCGCACTTATGACCCAGGCATGCATTGGTGAGCGCATGGCTATATCAGGAGCCATTCGACTGACTGAATTGTCAACTAGCTTATTCTTGTAGTCTGAAGATCTCGAGTTCGATCGCTGCTGCAGAGTTTCACACTGGGAGGAGATAGTTTTCCAGTTCTCCCTGGTTTTCAATACTCTCAAAGTGATATTGATTCATGACGGAAATCTAGCACTTACCTCTAAGCTTGACAGCGTCTGCTGACCAACAGTGGAGGAGGGGTGTTAGGGTGAAATAGACCACCAATGTGCTAAATTACTCCGTATGTGTATTGAGTTCTATATCAAATGACCTTCCAGGATGATCTCAGCATCATTTACAGGACTATGTAAGAAGTGGAGTGAAGTTGAACAATTGCTTTACACAGGCTTGTGAACACTAACCAGTACTCGCATAGTGTCAAGTCGTCCACTTAAAACTCACTGTGTAACATATTTAAACGCACAGTTTATATTTCTATGATCCACACTCATAAGCTGGTTGATTCAATAAATTATTATTAAACCTACGCATAAATGGAAGTAATTAGAACAAATTTATTCTGTACTTTGTCATGTGTGCGTTGGTTTCAAATGCATAGAATTTTATAAAGTAGCTTTGAACTGATATAGGTCAGTCTAATGTAATGTACAATAATAAATAATAATAATAGCAGTTATTATTCAAAAGTTGATTATTTATTGATTTAAATTTATTGATTATCTTTTTTGCTTCACACGTAGATATATATATATATATATATATATATAGTGACCGTGTGAAATATTCATCGATTTATTTGATTCAGATGCTTAAAATACTTCATACATATATGTGTATATATGAGTGTCAATGAAACAGGGATTAGCCGCTTTTACGATTCATTCTTGTATATCCCCCAGTGGAACACTTGCTGGCTGGCTGCATACTGAAGATCAAATCGCCGACTGGTCAGCCAGAAAGAATTAGCAGCAAGGAATTCTGGCGATAAACAAAGCAACAGGCGAGAGCTGATCGCTCAACAAATATGCAGGAGAAAATGGAGATGGATCGGTTGGGCATACGTTGAGGAGACCATCGAATGACATATCGGGGACTAGGCCCTCAAGTGGAATCCAAATGGGAAATGACGAATGGGTGGTGAGTGTGAGAGTGACATGGAGGGGATCTTGTGAGTTGGAGGAGATGCAGATGACAGATTATAGACATCCGTGGAGCCAGCCAGCTAAAGAGGACGGCGGAAAATAGAAGAAATTGTAGATGTATTGTTGAAGCCGTATCTTCCATTAATATCAGTAAAAAGTTTGAGCATTGTGGATTAGATCAAATAAAGTATAGTTATATTTCAATAGTTTACACACAATGATAAGTTTTGTTATTGGTAATATTTCGAGCAAAATTACTGCCCATGTTCACACCACTATTGGAATTGTTTGATTCACACATTTATGATTTGTACTCATATATATAGTTCATTATTTTTGCTCATTCATGTTTTTCTTTTGTATTTGAGTTATATTCCGCGTTCATTCACGTTTTTGTATTCAGAATTATATTTCAAGATGTCGACGGTTGTACTGAGTCACTCTTGTTACATGTGTCCGGTGTGACTATAATGAATATCGATTCTGTTATAAGTCTTTCTTTCCATTTGTTCATGTTAGTTTTTAGAATACACACATTGTTCCAATCGATATTGTGGTTTTTGTCCCATGCATGTGCAGCTATCGATGAATTTTTTCAAGATTTTTGTAGGCTTGTGTTCCTGTTGGTTGACCTTTGGTTAGGCGTTTATGTTCATTCACTCTTATTTTGAGTGATCTGGACGTTTGCCCCACATATTTAGTCGGACAGTCAGCACAAGATATTTTGTAAATCAAGTTGTTTTTATCCATCATTTTTATGGGATCTTTCAGTTGATTTATTTTATTTTTGATTAGATTTGTCGGTTTAAAAGTTGTGTGAATGCCGATATTTTTGAGGTTTCTTTGAATTGCCTCTTCCACTCTGAACCCAAGGCAATAACAATAAAATACAATACATTTTTGATAGATATAAATACGACTGTACAGCCTGTGAAGATGATTTCGTCGATAAATAGGACATTTTCATTGCTGATTTGTCTTTTATTTTCTTCACCATTAAGTTTCCAGACTTACTTAATTGCTTGTCTATGTCATAATTATAACTTACGATTTTACTTCCACCCACTTGAACTTTCGATCATTATATGTATCAATTCACGTGTTGTTCCATATATGTATCCCGCTGTCTTGTCTAATTATACTTTGAATACCATATTAGTTTGTTTATTAGATATATATCACACAGTGAAACAGTATTATTTACTGGATGACAAAGAGTCGAACAAAATTTATTGTTCATAATCATATCAAGTGTAATCACACGACTTTGAAACTTGAGTTTTGCAGTTTTCTCTGTTTTCTCCTATTTGTCGTCGTAGGGGTAGTCAAATTTTCCAGATATGGGGGACAGGTGATGAATCATTCCTATTACATGTATTTGCAGTTGATTCGATAAACAAAGCTTCTGTTATCAATCTCTCCCTCCACCCTGTGACATTAGATTTTAAAACTGTCATCCTATCCCATCCTATTGTATGGTTGTGTGTGACTGCATGTAGTGCTATGGCTGAACTATTCTCTAGATTTCTTATCTTATTCGGGTCAACCAATCTAGATTTTGCTAAGTTTTTATGTTCAGCTAGTCTGACTGCCCCTGTTCTACTAGTTTGACCTATGTATTTGAGCTCACTGACAATCATTGCAGGGTATTAGATAAACTAAATTGTTTTGTTTTAAAGGCTCTACAGGATCCTTTAACCGACAAAGCTTGTTTCTAATTGAGTTTGTGGGTTTGAATGCCATTTTTATTCCTGCCTTGTTAAGAATTCTGCGTAAGGCTTCCGAGGTTCCTTCCTTGTATGGAATTACCACTGATGATTTAGATTCCTTATTGTTGGTGTCGTCATTAATATTATTATTATTATCATTATTATTTTTATTATCACTATCGCTACTATCATTATTTATTTTATTTTTACATTTCCTTACATATTTCCTGACTAATTTATCCGGGTAATTATTAAGTTTCAAGACTTCTTTTATGTGTATCAGTTCCTGTTTTAGATTTTCTTTGGTACTACTTAGTTTTTGTGCTCTGTCCTTTCAACATTTCACCAATCCTATTTTTACTGACATAGGATGGGACGAATAATACTGTTTCACTCTGTGTGTGATATACCTAATAAACAAACTATTATGGAATTACTTACTACCACAGTACCCAAGTTTTACACATATATTTGTACTTTGAATAGTTGCTCTTTTGTAACACACAATGAATAATTTGTATACTTACATCATTTTTGGAATTATGTTGTCTTTACTACTTTCTATCTATAACTTGAATTCATTGTATAAAGTTTGTTCAGACTCCATTTTGTAACTTATAGTTGATTTTGTTTAGGATGCACGCAGCTGAAGAGAGCCGACCAAATGAAAAGAGTTCATACTTTGATTGAGAACACTAGTCAGTAACTAGTTTAATGTATCTAGTCCTTTCTTTGATGCTGACTGAATTCTATCAGTCAGGTTTACAGATACGCCTTGCTGACGAGTGCCAACTAGCCCGAAACCTAGGTCAGTCAATGCTTCCTGCCTCTTGCTTGTAACCATCTAATATCATCAAAAAGAGTTCATATTATCCTGGAAATATGTTTTTTTTCCTTCTTGATTCATTTAATTGCCTTATTGTTTTCACGGATTTTCAGAAGGTTGTTCAAATCACAGTTCTCATGTACAATGTGAAGATGATATTAACGATAGTTATCAAAAACAGATGTGACAGCGCTAATCTTTATTTATTTTTTAAAAAACCTACTTATTATTCTTATTGTTTCCATTTGTCCCTAGAGGAAAATAGGGCTTCAGCTGCACGTCTGCATTGCGTTCGGTTCTCTGCCAATGTTTTCATCACCTGGCTCCACGTCTGCCCATATGACTTCGTCTCCACTTCTCTGCATGACCTCATCCTTCATGTTACCCTCACACTGACGACCAACTCACCGCTTCCCATCCGGTCAGGTTCCACTCTAGTGATAGCCCGGCGTGTGATTGTTGTTACTTGATGGTTTGTTTCCTAAGAGTATGGCCAATTCACCTCCATTTCTGCCTGCATATTTGTTGCACAATTGGTTCCTGCTGGGTTGGTTCGTTCATTGCCAGAGATCCCTGTTGCTGATCTTTTCTGGCCGGTCATCTGATCTTGAGCGAAGTAATGAGCGAAGACAGCTGCTGATGAAGGCCTGTAGTTTGTTCGAAGTGCTCTTCATGACGCTCCAAGTCTCTGGTCCGTATGGTAAGTAGCACTGATTTCACATTGAACTTCACATAACCTCCTCCATGTCACCCTTGAACGACCAACTCACCGCTTCCCGTTCGAGTTCCACTCGAGAGAGAGACAGCCTGTCGTGTGATGTCACTTGATAAAAACCTACTTAAGCTGACTAAATATGTTTTCAATTACTTCTCGATTAATTTGAGCTCTATTATATTATCATGAATTTTAAGTGTGATCACGAATTGATATCAGTTAGAGAACCATTGAAAACCAGCCACATGGAGTACTGAACATTCAAGTATTCCTTCGTAGTTTGGGAGTCGCCACAGTGCGCACCTACCGGCAACTTCCGGTTACGAGTCAAGCTCTCTCAGAGCAACCGAATCCTAAATGGTCATCCGTGAATACCAGCTTCTAGTAATTCGTGATTTCAGAGAGACGACCAGCCAAAATTACCATGAATCGATATCATACGGCTTAAAATCCTGTGTCTCTCAATCGGATGTGAAGACACTGGTTGATTAGGTGTCGTTTGAAAATCTGACTAACCACTAGACGCAGAACCTGACACCGAATTCACCAGAAGTCCTAAATCATGTCAAGTCATCATTGCAATCATCAACTGTGCTGATCAGTTTATGAAATCAAGACTGAAACTGCTCCAACATCTCACTAATAAATAAGAAACATGTCATTCAACTGAATGAATTGAGGAAAAATTTAGAATATTCCAATAACAAGACCAGATAAAGGTGAAGGCATTGTAATAATGAATCATAAAAGATTAGGTAGAGTTACCTGGGTTTTAGTGAGTGAGGTGTGAGAACAAATAATCGCCGATTCTAACACTGGCTAGTAGTCGCACTACACCAGGAATTGACAGAAGTTGGAATTCATGGACTGGACATTGGATCGTGTCCCAGTGGCTTAATGATCTACTATCTAGCTCGCCTTGTGACCGGAGGGTCCTGGGTTCGAACCCGTGTGATGGGTGCGTACTGCTTAAGAAACCCAAATTAGGATGAAACATATGTTCAGTACTTCCAGTTGGTTTTCCAATACTTCTCTAACCGATGTCAGCTCATGATGAAATCCTGTAAACAAGACATTCTGCCAGATGAGTCAGAATTTCCAAAACAAACCTGAATGTGAGAAGAACAAGACAGAAATAATAGAGCAGGAAATCATACAGGTTTGGAATCAAATGACTGTGGGTGTGCATCTACTATTCGGTGTGTATCCATTCGCCTATCTGTTTCGACCGAAGGAGTGTTTACCTGTGGATCTCAGTGTTCCAATCTGTACTGCTGTGAGTGTGTGCGTGTATTGTGTGGTGGCTGGTGCGGTGTTGTTTTCATTTTGTGTTGTGTGGTGTTGCACGGTGTGGGCGAATGTGTGAGTGTGTGGTTGTTTGCATGTGACAGGTGTTCGTGTGCCTGGATTGGCGCATAGGATGTTGATGGTTGTGTGTGGTGATTGTGATTGTTGGGAGTTGACAAGCGGTGAGTCCATCTGTGAGGTTTCCGTGGTGTAGTGGTCATCACGTCTGTCTAACACACAGAAGGTCCCCAGTTCGAGCCTGGGCGGAAACACCTGCCTTTTAACGTGACATCACACTCCGAATTACTCACACGTGCATTCACCACCACAAACACAACAACAATCCGACCAATTAAACATGCACCACTTTCACTTACAAGCAACCGCCAGGCACACACACTCTCACATCACCCTCTCTCATTCCCCCTCTCTCTCTCACTCTCTGCATTCCCGAACACCTAGAGGCCTTCCTTTCTGCTCTGCCCTACATCCGTCATCTCATGCAGACCACTCGATACTCTTAGTCATCTCCGAATACCCGTCATCACTGTCTCATCGAGAGTCGTCAGTCGCCGTCTCTTCATGTCTTAGCTGATTGGCCAACACGTAAGTGTCACACGTTGTTTCTTCACTTCTCTCCGGAGTGTCCACATCGCGATTCAGGCGATTGCATGAATCCACTCGTCCCGTATTATTTCTACTCGTGGTTAATGTGGTCAGCATATGGACAAGAGATACACTTCATAATCACTTCAGTTTCCGTCGACCACAAACACCACTTCCACCCCACCACGAAACATCCCTCATCTTACTTACTCCGCCTAATCCCAGTCCTCAGAATACGCCTCCAAATACAAGTCGAAAATCAACTTCATCCGAAACTGGAATTCTCCTTGTGCAACATCGCCCTCCTCACCACCTCCGTCTCTTGATTCCACATCCCCTCATCTCTATAGTCGCCCGAAAATTCATAAATTCGGACTACTACATCATCTGAATTTAGACATGCCAGGTTCATCGTATCATTATGTCACCAAGTGGAACTATTAAGAAGGCAAATCTGTAGCTAATCTTTGCATGATACTTTTATTGATTGTATTGATTATATTAAAGTTACCGGAAAAAGTCTGATGTATGCTCGATGTTTACTAATGTTTCATTAAATGAAATAGTATGTTTCATTTGTAATTACATCAACTTACATAATGTGAAAATAAGATTGTCTGCATCATGCTTAAAAGGGTTCATTCTTCGGTATACAATGATTGTGTCACATAGGTTCTCCATTTGGTCCTTTGCTAACAGATTTCTTTTGGGTCAGTGTGGAAAGCAGTGCAGTACTCTTGCACCTGTTGTTAAGACGCTGAACTTTTTATTCAAAAGATACTTGAATGACACATGTATCATATGTGATGAGAACTGCGATTTGGAAGATATCCTGAAAATATTCAGTCATAGTCATGCTGTTATCCGTTTCATAGATTTCTTATGTATATTTACAACATGAGTACAGGGAAGAGTTCATCATGAATTGACATTGTCTTGAAGAATTATGTTGAAATGAAAGTGTTCTGTTTTATTTGTTGTAGCGAACAATTGACAATTTCCAGGATGACTTTACCTGACCCAAACTGGTAATCTTTTCAAGAAGATACACAAATTAATATTGAAAACACGTATTTCTAAATGAGTCAGATGAGAGGTACTATAATTATATATATATATATATATATAATAATGTCAGTATAAATACAAAAAGTGTCACGGACTAATTAAATGCTACAACATTGGGCCGATTAGTAAGCGTCTATCAGCCTGGTGAAATCTGATTGGTTAGTTATCCGGTCAACGCATAGGTAATCAATATTTATACTATTTAAATTCTGACTGACAGACTATTAAGCTAGGCTATAGTTACACATGGTGCGTCGGTGCTACAGCGGTAGAAAGCTCGCCAAATCACGCAAGTGGCTCGGGGTTTCAGCCCCAGCCACCAACGCTAAGCCAGTAATAAGACTTGTAAAGAGGAAAGGTTGGGCATGAGGCTAGCAACCCCATCCCGTAAAAATAAACATCACTGCTACAGAAACTTCAAGCCTCTAGCTTGAAGCCTTATGTTCTATTGGGGACGTAAAAGGAACAAAAAAATAGTTACACATTACAGAAGAATAGAATTAAGAGTTACATATTAATTTGCTGGAGTTCTTATTGAGTTGGTAGGCGTTGATAGTCAGAATGACCTGAATAGGTGTTTCAGATAGAGGTGGTATAAACATCGAACGGCCGTTTCACTCACTTAGGGTGTAACTCATCATGTGTGCAGCTGGTGTGACTCTGCTCCGGGAGCCAAATTAGTTCACTCCATATTGGTTGCTAACTTTCAATGTTTTTTAGTTAGCTGGTTAGGCTGAAGTTTCACAGTCAAGCATTCACACCATTCGGCAGACTGTCTTGTTACGTTCGTTTGTTTGTTCCTTCGTTCGTGTACTATCCCCAGTAAGCAAAGCAGTTATCGGTGCTTCACGATTCTGATCTTTGAAATGTATCTCGTATTTCGAATTATCATTCTGGTTTTTGAATAAAGCAAGAACAACAGTGGTTTGTGCAAAATAAGATGGTACCATCATTTATTTCGTTGGCTTCTCATCAGCTGCTTACAGCCTAAATAAATTATGAGGTTTGCCTACAGAAAAGTTTTAACATACTTGCAAATTTTACATGTTGTCAGTCGACAAATGTTCCACAATAAGTGAAAAGGACTCAGAAAATTGCGCTTATATAGTTTTTGCACAGGCAGTTCAAGTTTAAAGAAAAGATATGCGTTAGATACAGAGTGGCTAAAAAATTAGGTAACAATGTACTGAGTTCAACTCAAATCATAGAAACAAGAGACAAGCAAAATTACAGATTATAAAAGGGGGTGAGGTTAAAGACAAAGATTACGCAATCAGAGTAGAGAATAAGGAAATTCAGTTACCATAGCAAGGAAAGACTAATAACTGCTTCTCTCTGAACACATAAATATGGTTTCAAGCGTTTGATAGAAATTGCTTCGGCAAACTTGAGGAGAATAGAACTCCCTTGTCTATTGATAATTTTAAAGGATTTCTCGATTTCCACCTCATGACCCGCGCCTTATAGATGATTTTAAAGGCGGAGGCAAAGAGTAATTTACCCAAATCCCTACGTACCCAACTCATCTGTATTGCTGAAGCTTTGGCTATCGAAACAGAAAAGCCAGATTTCTGTGTACAAAAACGTTCGCTCAACCCCTCCATCTTTCATGGTCTTAATCCCTCTATGCTGACGCATAGTAATCCCCAATCATATTTTAGCTCTACCAATTTTTCATTTTTTTCATTTTGTCTATTCAATTTGTATTCTCTTCCTTTATTACGTCAATTGTTACTATTACTATTCCTACTTTCAACTGTCCCCGGTATTATTTCACTTGTTCCACTTGTCATTCTAAATCAATTCTGTTTTGCAACATTAAATTCTATGCTATCAAATTTCACACAATGTTACGTAACGTTTTTATTTTATTCGATTTGTCTACTAATCCTATAACTGCACACCCTTCCAAGTTCTATACATCCTATGAATTATTCTACATATATGACATTAATTGTTTTGCCACTTGACATTTAACTATGATTATAATCACAAACATTTTAGTTTTAATTGCATTTCATATTATATTATTATTATTTTATGCATTCACACCTATGATTCAATTCCTCACCGATATAACTTCTTAATATAAAATCCATATATATATACGATTGTACAGCTTGATGATAAATTCGTTGTTGAAAAGAGTCTCTTCGCTGAATCCCAACTTGTTTTGATTCATGATATCAACCACATCGCATATAAATATTTGTCATCTGTGGTCATTTATTACCCAGATCTGCGTAAATTGCCAAGATGCAAAGTTGATTCGATGAAAAGCGATCTTTGACTACAAAATCAATCGATAATCAGTATTGATTTTGTGCGATATCAGTATGAAATGGTCTACTTCCATATTGTGATTTATTAGTTTCTTTGAGCAGTACTCAAAACTAGTAGTAATAATAATAATATCATTATTAATAACGGAATGTTGGGGTACAGACCACGTGATCTTTATAAGTTTAAAATGCTTTAAGCTAATGGAGAAATGATAATGAAACTGACCGAGTACTAATCATTACAAAAAATGTCAATATACACAGGGCGGATAAGAAAATAATGACAGTTAACAAGAGGACACTGCTTGCTTACGCAGCAACAAAAAATTAGGGAGTAAATGCGGAATAACTTTTTCTAATGCATAATATGTCAAATAGTCGTTTGATGGGTGTTGAGTCAGCGTAGATTATATATATATATATATATATATATATATATATATATATATTCAGAACAAAATATTTAGAGCGAACAATTGTTTTCAATAAATTCTTCTTCAGGCTCTACAATTATAAATCCATTAATTTAAGCATACAATAGCCAGTAAAGGCAAATTAGAATCATATCAGAAAGTGTATTGTGGAACAAGTATAAGATGAGATGGAACAATAGTCAGATAGTTTTTTAATATGCATGGTCAATGAGAACATGGGACAAAATCAGATGAAGTAATTTAATTTAATGATGTTGTGTATATATATAAATATAGTCAACAGAAAATACAGGTTTCGAGAGTGTGTGTAATCAGGGTGTGTGAGACAATATGAAAATAAACCAACGAATGGGGCGGACTAGACATAAGTTCAAGGTTGAAAATAACGACAATAAGAATGATTGTTAAAATAATAACGATGATATGGTGTAAAATTACAAGCACTATTGGTGAATGATTGTCAAATAATAATAATGAATATAATGAAGTGGAATGAACAGGATTTTGTAAATACGATAGCAAGTTAGAAAAGCACTATTTAAACCTAAGGTAATAAAATCATAAGAAAGGTCATGAAATCATAAAAGTCGAAAATGAACGTTTGTCAATGAAACAGAGGAATAGAAGAAGAAGAAAAGAAAATTGTGAAAGGAATTTATAGTGTTAATGGAGGATTTGTTGGCTTTATTGTAGGCCAAGGTAAACATAGTGGTTGAACATACTTCTTCTGTATGCAAAGAGATGGTCTTCTGGTATTAATTGCCACCGCTTCAGCTACTGATAGAAGACGTAGTCGAGCTCCTCTAGATAAATTACTAGGAACGCGGTAAATAACTGAGAACGCCTGGTCAAGTTTTATCGGGTGTCCAGTATCTACCAAGTGGGCTAAGACTGCACTATTTACACATTTGGTTACTCCTTTACTCAACCATACAGGTACATGTTCACGCGCGCGCATGGATAAAGCCCTCTGAGTACGGCCAATGTAACTAGCTCCACATGAGCAGTTGAATTCATAGATGCACATTGATGAGGCCATCTTTGGTAATTTATCCTTTACTTGCTGTGTGAGTACTGGTTTAGTTGAGAAGTTGAGTACCAGTTTAGCTGCAGGAAATGTTCTATCTACTGCTCTATTAAGTCGACATTTTAGAATGTCAGCTGCAATTTCCCCTTTGTAACTTAACTTAAGATACAAAGGTTTCTTTTCTACGGTAGGTAGGTATTGACATATACTTTTTTAGGAAGCTCTGTGGATATCCATTTTCTTGCAGTGTGAGTTTCAGTTTATGCATTTCTTCCTTAATGCATTCCTCTGAACATATACGTTTTATTCTATAGCTTAGACACTTAACTAAGTTTCTTTTGTACTGAATCGGTGCGAAGCTATGGAAATGGGTGTACTGACCCGTCCAAGTTTTCTTTCTAAATAGTTTCCTTTGTAGATATCCGTCTGTCTTCATGGTAAGGAGGACGTCTAGGAAAGGTAAACTGTTATTGTCTTCTTCTTCACATGTAAACTGAATAGTTGGGTGAACACTATTAACAGCATTTAGAAGCTCTTGTTTATTAAGATTTATATCACAAACGATAAAGGTATCATCTACGTATCGACAATAATAGTCAAACCCTTTAATCGTGTCTTTAAGTGGACCGTTTTCAAGCTTTGCCAGGAAAATATCCGCTAGCATAGGGCCCAGAGGTGATCCCATGGCTACACCATCAACTTGTCTATAAAAACCATTATTGAACATAAACTGAACATTCATATATGACAGTGACACGTGAGAGACGATCCATAGTGGATAACTCAGAAAAACATTCGGAGTGAATACAGGAGTAAGACAAGGCCGGCTGCCTACTATCACCCATGATGATATTTCTAATTGTGGTGGACTGGATGCGTCTGACAGGAATACGTTTTACAGATAAGAAGATTCTAGAAGATCTGGATTTCGCGCGCGGATGATTTATGCCAACTAATGTCACACAAACTCAAAGACCCGCAGGCGGAAACCAACAAACTGGCTGAAGAGACTGGCTGGCAGAGAAGTCCGGTGGACTCCAGGTGAACATAGTGAAGATGGAGACGAAGGTGATGAAGATAACCAACCACCATGAACAGCAACAAAAACCAGCAACAATCACCATCAGCAGGAGAGATTTAACAGAAGTCACTTCCTGCATTCACTTATTTCGCCAGGAAGCATACTTTCAACGACAGGGGCACATGGCACGAATGAAGATGTCAACACCAGCCAGCCAGTCAGCCAGAGTGGATCGGAAAGGTAAGATACGCCTTCATCAGCCTGAAACCAGTTTGCAAATCGTCTGCCTCACTCACTCAGCCAACCAGCATAAACAACAAGATTTGGATTCGATTCAACACAAATGTCAGTGAAATCAGTCTGAGAAACTTGCACTGCGCATGCATCACGAAACGGATTTCCAACAAGTCACTTCAAGCTTCTATCAACAACTGACAACTTCGCTGGCTAGCTCCATACTCAACATCAAATGGCCAGCTGGCTGGCTGTCTGGCCAGAAAGAATTAGCAACAAGAGACTGTACAGTGAGAGCCGATTGTTCAACAAATATGTAGGAGAAAATGGAGATGGTTTGATCAGGAATACGTTGAAGATGCCGTGGAATGACATCGCGTACAATCTAGGCTATCTATCAGTCGAGTAGAATCCGAATGTGAAGTGACAAGTTGGTGGTGGGTGTGACGGTGACATGGAGAAGATGGTGTGTGTGTGAGGGGGGGGAGCAGGAGATGAGGGATTATAAGAAATTATCGAGTCAGCCAGGTAAAGAGAGGACAGTAGAGAACAGAAGAAAGTGTAGATGTGATGTTGAAGCCGTATTTTCCACTTGGAACACAATGGAATTACAATAATATTAATTGTCTTTATTGACTTCAGCAGTGCATCTCTATTGCATCCTCTTCTCTATAGTTCTGTGTAGCTGTCTGCACGATTGCCCATAGGCACTGATCTCCAACTTGTACAGTCCCCTACATGCTGAACACCTTGTTTCTCATTCGGGTCCCACTAGAAGACATAGTGTGTTATGCCTCCCAAAGGTCTCCTCAGAGTGTGTCCTATCCGTCTCCATTTCCTTCTACTTATTTGTTGGGCGATTTTTGTTGGTTGGTTCATCTCCAGACTTCCTTGTTGGTAATAATTTTTTTATCATCTGACCTTCAGTATGGAGTTAAGACAACTCTAAACTATAGCAGCCCAAACGGAAACTACCTAGCGAACGGACAAATGACCTTGACAAGGACAACGTTGACCAATCAGAAGGCTCAAAAAAACGGCGCATAATTGTAATAAATCGTTTATATAAAAGTAATGCAATGTTAAAAAATAGTTACAAAGGATAACGTTCTCGTATATGTTCCAAAAGAAACCTCCCAATTTCTCATAGGAGTCTTCATACTCATGTTAAACCAAGTTCTGTACATAAAATCATCCAGATAACTGTATATCATTGGATTTCTTGATCCATTCACCGATTTGATCCGTTTTTTTAGGTGACTCCAAAAACTTTCGATGGAATTAGTGTGAGTTCCATCAAAAGGATTGAGAAAACCACTTGTGTGGTTGACGACATGATGAATATAGCCGAGATTTGATAACTGACCGTAACTACTCCATTCATCTGTATGAATAGTCGTCCCAGGCAGCACTAATCCTTGGATGATAGGTAATAATACATTAGCACTCCGATTAGGGATCGCTTCAATGTATCCTTTGCGGAGGGTGGTGTCATAGATCCCCAATATCCATTGCTGATTTGCGCTTAATCTGCCTCAATTATATTTCCTTTTGATTAACACGGTCTCATCAACATGAACGATGACGCCAACTCCTCCAAGTACTTGAGTCAGCGTGTTCATTTTCCAGGATGATACGTCTCTGCAGTAGTGGTACCATTGCACTGCAGACACTTCTGAATTTTCTGTTTCGTAAGCTGTTGCTGTAACTGGTCTTTTCAGTAACCAGAAATGACAGATCATTAAAATTTTTGTTAAAGGTAATTTAGACTTTGAGAAAAAAGTGCCTAAGGAATCTGTAAACTAAAAAAGAACGATATACCTTCTCGAACTGATTTTTTGCTTCGGCACTCACTGCACCTGTACACAAACCCATCAATGCAGTTTGTGTATCTTTGTATATGCATGACACCTCCACATTGACAAATTTTTGACCTTCCAATCAGTCCGTTCTCCAAACACTAATCAAAAACTAGATCTGGAGCGAATTTGCAACGCAAAAGGTGTAGAGCATCCATAATTACCTCTGGATAAAAAAGGAATCACCTGATTGGTTGCTCAAGGTCATTTGTCCGTTCGCAAGGTAGTTTCGGTTTGGGCTGCTATAGTTTAGAGTTACCAAAATACCTTTCGTGACTCCCCAAATCTATGGACCATAAAAAGAACCGACTGATTTGACATTAGTGTTATAAATCCGATTGTTGCTCTTTATGTTGAATGCAGAACAATTTTACAGTGGTGTCAGCACAATGAATGTCTTTCATGATTTTTCAGTCCTGTCTTTGACATCCACACCCACATGCCGTCTGCGTGTATTTTAAGTGATACTACTTAGATAGGTGAAAGAAAATGCCTCCTTCGAATTCCCCATGTTAATTGTGATTCGTTTTTGGCCTTTTTTGTTTTTTTCGACCGTTATTTCCTAATGCTTATTTCCATTTCCTTCAAGGTTTCTCTGATTTTCCGTTGTGTATCACTTGACATTTGGTGTTATCATATAACTGTTGAATGAGACTGATGAATATATTTTGGTCTCTCCATAGGATTCAAGTAGTTCCAAAATTACTTCATGGCTATCCCTATTGAAGGCCTATCCATAGTCGGTGAAAGTGAGTTAGACATTCAACTACCATTCTATGCTTTCTTCGTTAATGATGTGTGTAGAGTTGCTATTTGACTCGCACACCATTTGCTTTCTCTGAATCCTGCTCATTCCGAGTAGAATTTTGCATGCAAAGCATATTGACACAACCTAATATTTTGCTTGGTGCAGACAGGGGTTTGATTCTGCGCGCGTTATTCCAACAGCTTAAGTAATCCTTCTTTGATAGCTTGACAAGGTAGCCTTTCTTCTTCTTGCGGAAGAATTCAGTCCGTATGATCCTGCTACCATCCCTCATGAATATATATGTGATGATTGGAATATATAAACCCTAAACTGTGATTTGTCTAAGGAAAATGTCGTCAAATACACTGTTTCTGTGCGTCAATAGAAAAAGCCAAA
This sequence comes from Trichobilharzia szidati, assembly GCA_944472155.2. Classification (NCBI taxonomy): domain Eukaryota; kingdom Metazoa; phylum Platyhelminthes; class Trematoda; order Strigeidida; family Schistosomatidae; genus Trichobilharzia; species Trichobilharzia szidati. Next base: position 32,046,536 of record OX235275.1, on the reverse strand, counting down.
AAACCGTGTCTAAGGTGATACACGATCACGAATGGCCGAATATACAGATCAAAAGGAATGGTAAGATTCTAGTTGAACAGTGTTAAGCAAAGAGAAGGACATAGAGAAGAAGAAATGCACAGTAGAACACCGTTTGACTACATGAAAATAATCATGCCAGACTAAAATGTAGATTGTACACACAGGAAGTGTGATAAATTCCGATGAAAATCAATAACTATGCTTACAAAGTAACGCAGTCATAGAATTGTACTACTTATTACTAGCAAGTAGTATAAATTTAAACAGGAAAGAAAATAGTAATGAGGTATGGATAGGAAACGAATTGACAGGGCATCTGAATGGAGTTATATGAAGTGAGCATTATTCACTGGGTATACGCCTCCTGTAATTGGTCTAGTCCTCAGTAGTCTTGGTGATGGCTAAATCCTGTCATTCAGTTATGCACTTTAGTCACCGATCTAACAAACTCTCCATCGTAGGTAGTGTACTTTAATTTCTTTTTATATGGTGGGAGACAATCGCCAGGTGAATACATAACCACTTCGCATAATCCCGCAGGATATCGTTGGTGCCACCATATATATATCAGGGCTAGTGTCTCTGACCTCAGAACTGTATGATGCGGCTGTATCCCATAATGTCAATACACCCCTCATAACTTCTGCTAATAATCACGAAACGTAGTTCCACGGCTTCCTACCGATTGCCGCCAATCACCTAATAGTACGTAATCTTTATTTCGTCGTGCGACGAAAAGAGACAACGGACTTAGTAAGGGAATATCTATATTTGTAGTCTGATATACACATATGTGGAAATTATGTAAACTTCATATGAAAGTCGTTCTTTGCAAAGATCTTCTGTTTTGTGCGCCCCCTTCGTATTGTCTTTCTATGTCTTCATTTCATATCTGCAATGTTTTGCCACAATACTACCTCGTTTCCTCCCTTTGACATCAAGCCTATCTCCCTGCCATTGGCTATTATTTTGAGATGACGAATGTCTCTTTATATACTACTGATAAATCTTGTGAGTAGCGGACGCCATATTGGTAACTGTTAGTCGGAAATTTCCTTCCAGGTGGATTAATGCACTCGCTGGTTAGTTATGAACCTTAAGAGGCAGGTTTCAACAAGTCTTTCATCGTTTAGGTGAATGTAAATCAAACATACACGGAAAGATGATGACATGAAGAGGTTGGAATTTAAAACATCCATGCTACTGCCAATACATAGACGGAAGCTGTGAAATTTATATATGTGCAAACCAAGTTCACTTTTAACAGTTTGAAAAAATTTGGGTGTTTGGTATATGATATTCATTATTATAAAAGTTTTTGTATTTCCCAAAGAATGAAAAACAAAACAATATTGTCGTTGCTTTTTACTGACGTTTCTATATTTAATGCTGCTGCTAATGTGATGGCGACTAGCCTAAACTTTGAACCTATTACAGAAAATGATTTTGGTGCAGGTAGAATCTTTATTTCTCTCCTAGCAACAGCTACTGTAATAGTAATAATAACAATAATAATAATTTGCTTTATTACAAAACAGTACTTATGATACAGCATGGAATTCCCGACATTTGATACAATATTGCGTCCACTTTACTCAACAACAGCAAAACAAAAATCAAAAAATACTCTTACAGGGTATTAGTAACCAGGATCGATAATAGCAGCCATTTTATATTAGCAGGAACATTAAACTCCAAAAATGTACAAAAAGTGGAAAATAAAAATAAATAATATCTTCTGTAATGACTTCTAGTTCGACCTGCTGAGATGCAAGGTGGGGAGAGTTGAGAATAGAGGGGGTGTTAAAGGTAAAACAATATGAACTTGAACCATTCTCACATGAGTCCAGGCGTCTGTCGCCCATAATAGTAACGTTTCGCATTATGACGCAGTCCACCTCGGCCAATGTAGTGTTTTTCGCAGTTGTTACAATTTATCTTGTAGATGATGTTGGTTACATCACTTACAAAATAAATTGTAAGCTAGCCATCATAAGACATGACATCCACTCCCTGATATCACTCACTGCATACAGAAAACCATGGATATCAATTCGACTGGGACAACCAGAGTTCAATTAATAGACAGATTAAACAACAAAAATGCTAGAGAATTTTTAGAAGCTTGGCATTCCAGTGAATCATCAATCAATAGACACATCGAGATTGACTAAATTTATCAACCGATAAGAAAGAAATCTCACACACGAAGGGTCAAAGTTCAAGTCAAAGAAACAATGAATGACAACACAAGTAACGTAGAAGGTGTGAAAACACACAAAACCAACCAATCACTTCCAAGGTCACCGGGAGAGATGATTCGGAAACTCGTGGAGAAATCTGAAAGCTCACTTCAATTCAAATTGAAGTATGCTCCGAAGATGTTGCCTAGTAGAACAATGAAAGATTCGCAAATCAACTGTCCAGCTCAGAGAACACAACCACATCAAAATACCCTTTGTTGCTGATGAGTAAATTCGACGCAATAATATTCCACCAAATGCTGAGCATTCCACACTGTGTATCATAAGTACTGCATTTTAGAAATAAAGCAAATCATTTCTGTTAATATCATTAAAAATAAACTCCTTGCAAATTCTTATCATTGGAAAGTTCGTAAAGATCACGGAGGATTCAAGAGGAAAGAGGATGATAATGTACAATTAGTGAATATTTGGAGACACTGCTGTTGGTAAAGTTATCAGATAGACAGTGCATTGTAGGTTAACTGTAACGACCAACTACTCGATATTAGATAAGTTTCATAATTTGTCTTAGATACCATCTATTCTTAACCGAGATTTTGTATATTTGTAATCATTGGGTTTTAAAACAGCCTGTGAGAGGTGTAGCTGCTGAAAGTCAAAAAAGTCTCGTATCAACAGTTCAGTGGTACCAGTACTGCAGGGATATCGCATCCTGGAAAATGTAGAGGCTTACTTCCTTATTCAGAGGAGAAGGTATCGTCATACATGTAGATGAAACTGTCAGATTAGGGGAAAAATACAACTGTGGTTGAGGATGAACGAATGATATTTGGGCGATTGGCTTATATGATACCTCTCTACGGAAAGGATTCGTTGAGAGAATAGAAGACAGAAAGTCAGCTACCTTAGTATCCATTGTCACTTGACTGGTGAAACAGGGATCTATAATACAACACATAGATGACTGGAAAGGTTATAACTCCTTATCGTACCTTGCATATATTCACCAAGGAGTTAGCCATTCTAATGATTTTGTGAATCCCATTACAGGGGCTTGCACCAATTCTATTGAAGACTTTTGAGGGAAAGGTTAAAAAACAGGATTAGAGCCAGCCATTTACGGGTCACAAAGTGATGTCGTTTATGGTCATTTAGATGGACAACTGTATAGGATGACGTGTAACATTTCCATTAATACTCCTATGCTAAATTGGGAAATGTTTTTGTCACATGTGAGAGAAATTTATCCCCTGTGACACTTTTATACAGTTTTTATCAGTTTTTTTTCATAAATATATATATTCCATACACAAAAATGCATCCTTCATGTGATTGGTGAGTTCAAGGCGATACGCTCATTGGTAGTTGGTGGGACTTGAAGTTTAACTTTGCCCTATTGGCAAACATAATGAATACCGACCATGGAGTGCGAACGCACCAGTGACCTTGAGCGTACATGATTCGTTGGGTTATTGATCATGCTATGTATTCTACACCAAAAAACTGTTTGATTACGAGAAAAATTGATATAATAGAAACGATATAAATGAAAGACGATATTTTACTCTAACATAAATGAAAAATAACTCTGAAATACAATGAAGAGTATCAATTTCCAGGTTCCATCCACATGAACAAGGAAATGCTCTACTACTATGTCATTATCTATATAAGAAAATCACTAATATTAAAACACCCTGACCCTAATCCTTACCTCAACCTCAGTACTTACATTAACATAAAGAAAGAACGAACATATTTACAGTTTTGTTAATATGAGCTGACTTTATTTCATCGATTCTCTTCAACTGCCTACATCCTAAACAATACCAAAATATATAATTTACAAAATTTCCAAAAATACTTCTTTTCACAGTGATGTCAAGTTATCAATAGAAAGTATAGACAACATAATTCCAAAGATGACATAAGTAGACCAATTATTCAGTGTTAAAAGAGTAACTATACAGAGTATAATTAGACAAGAAGTGGGGTAGAGTTCAGACTTCACTAGGGAACAAGTATGGACTAGAAACCGAATACAAGATGGAACGACAGAGTGAATTCATACACATTATGATGGAGATTTCAGGAGTCCACTCCTGAGGTGGAGGTGAGTAGTGAAGTAAAATTATTAAATAGTTGAAATAATTTAGTAGATTTGGAAGTTTGATGGTGAGTTCAACTCATTAAGTGAAACTCATATCAAAATATAGGAGGGAAAAACCATCTACACCGAAACCCGAAGTAGTTGAAAAGAGACCAGTTTTTGTCTGTCTAACGTACAAAGTGTAAGGAGTATCTACAAGAACAGTAAAAGGGATTAAGGGTCCAGACTCATTCCAATTTACAATACAGTATGCTCGTTAACTCATTCAAACCTAGATACGTATCCTGGTCATGTCAACTCCAACTACACTTAACAATTCACCTGCACTTATGACAGCAAGCATATACGAAGGACTGAGAGGCGGTCGTCAACTAGATTTTCTCAGCATATCCCTTATAGTCTCCATATGAAAAGCAACAAAGTGTTCTCATGTGCATTTGCCAGACACCTGATTGACACGGGACATACAGTGGAAATTAGTCAAACCTTTAAAATAATCGATTTTATAAAGAAAAGCATGGTTACTTCGGTCCGCAGCAACCATTACCATCAAAAGACTTTGATCCAACGTATGTGTACTAATCTCTCACTACCCTGGTAACCTCTCATTGTATTGTTCGTGTGCTTTTGTGTTTTGTTCTGTTTTGTTTTGTTGCATAACACTCCACTCAATCTTGATTTTGATTTCACTCACTCACTGAGTTGTACTCACTATTAAGGTTCCAAATCTACTAAATTATTTTATATATTTTATAATTCTACTTTACTATTCACTTCCACCGACTTAAACTTTCCATCATAATATGTGTGAATTCACACTGTTGCTCCATCTTGTATTTGGTTTCTAGTCAATACTTATTTCCTAACGAAATCTGAACTCTACTCCGCTTCTTGTCTAATTATACTCTGTATAGTTACTCTTTTAACACTGAATAATTCGTCTACTTATGTCATCTTTGGAATTATGTTGTCTATACTTTCTATTGATAACTTGACATCACTGTGAAAAAAGTATTTTTGGAAATTTTGTAACCTAAATATTTTGGTATTGTTTAGGATGTAGGCAGTTGAAGAGACATTCACCAAAGCTTTCTCTAGAGAATTAGAGCGTTTGAAATAGACTTTAATATTATATGAAGCAAGCTGTCTTTGAAATTGTTCAGCCTCTTGTCGATAGCAAAGATGTTTCCCGTTTTCCTTTTTCCCTTCTGCTCCTTTTTATTGATAATATCACTTTGTAGCTTTTTCGGATAACCATTTCCAATCAGAATTTGTTTTATATTGGTTATCTCGTTCTCAATATCATTATCATTATCTGTTATAATGTTTCTAGCTGTGTTAACGAGGTTTAAAGCTACTGAAACTTTCATCTCTATTGGATGATCTGATTGGAAATTCAAATATTTGTTGGAATGTGTCGGTTTCTTGTACATGGTGAACTTTAGTTTCTCGTCAGTTTGTCTTTTTACAAGACAATCCAGAAAATTTAGAGTTCCATCATCCAATTCCACTTCATTAGTAAACTGTATATATATTTCTGAGATTAAGTTAATCTCTGTTATAAAGTTTTCTTTTTCAGCTTTCTCATTGGTAATAAATGTGTCATCTACATATCTGCACCATATATTCTAGGATGACAACTAAAACTTGTTGGTGCTTTCATATACAGATTTACTGCAATTGGAGATGCTGGTGATCCCATTGCAACTCCATTTTTCTGACAGTATAGTTTGTCTTTAAAGGTAAAATGGGTAGATTCTAAACAAAGTCTTCCATTGAGAATGATGATGATTTAGCTAATACTCCCTGATTGTTTTCAAGTTCATATTTCATTATATCAGGTGAATCGCATATAGGGATACTACTAGTAAATAGAGAAACCACATCATTCACATAAAGAAAGGCTGACCTCTGAAGCCTTGCACATTTTAACCACATGGAATACAGTGAATAGGAGAGAAGGGATAAACTTATCACCACTCATAAAGCAGACTCTAATGAAGCAAAACAGATGCCCGGCGCTCTTCACCGGGTTGACTGTCCATTGGATGACAGTCTAAGGGAGATGGCTAAACCCTGATTCCAAACCCCCAACGACTGGCGTATGAAGCTCACTGGAGCTCACCGGCAGACGTATGGACAAAGGGCTTGTTGGATGTCCTGGATGTCTGGCCCCATTCAAAAAGGCGTATGAACCGAACTCCGGTCGCCGGCTGCCAATGGATAGTGGACTCCCTACTCCACTCCTACTGCCTTGTAGGTCACACTTGGTTGTGTAAAGGCTAGAGCTGCACTCTCAAACAAAAGGCCGAGCGATTCTGGGGACATCACTCGTACCAAATTCCCATGAAACTTCATGAACTCTCTTCATCAGATCGCCGCTCCTGGACAGCGATGATTTGAGATGTTCATGAAGCCGGCTCATCCTCCCGTAGGAGATAGCCGAAGTAAAGAAAGAAGAAGAAAACAGATGAGGGAAAAAAATTTTAATCATGCTTTGACGTGTTTTCCACACAACAAACAGCAAACACACACACACACTCACGCACTCATACAGACAAATATGCCTAAATGACAATTCGACATTAATCATTACAAATATGTGATGATGACTGTTTACACTTTTCTCTGTTGGTACAAATGTCTACTAACAAGTGAACTTCAAAGGAACTGACTTGAATTTTTGACTATATATTTTGATGGTTAATAAAAAATCCGAATAATTCTGCTGCTGGAGAAGCTGTGGTGGTTTACACAGTGAAACGTTGAGAAAAACCCTGTGTTGATTTTGTTTCCTAAACACACGCTCTGGGATTATTTCAAAATAATTTATAGTGATTCAATCTTATTCGGCATTCAAATTATTCCAGGAAGTTCGTAACATCCACGGTCTGGAAACACTGTAGCGACATACTAAGCTTAGTGTAAATCACAAAAGGTTGACACATAATAAAGTTAATAATGCAGTGATGTGAACTAGTAGGTGAAAAGGAATAAGAAAGGCATAATGCATCATGAAAATATGAGCTGATTATATACCCGGCCAGGGTAAACAAAGAGGATGAATGTGCTTCTTTTGCACACATAGGTCAGGTTTTTTCTTATTATTATTATGTATTATTGTTTCCTCTAATTCCTAGAGGAACATAGGGCTTCAGCCGTGCGGCTCCATTGCGTTCGGTTCTCTGCTACAGTCTTCACCTGGCTCCAAGTCTGCCCACACGTTCGCTCCCAGAGATCTCTATTGCTGATCTTTTCTGGCCTGCCATCTGATGTTGAGTATTGAGCGAAGACAACTGTTAATGGAAGGTCTGTAGTTTGTTTGAGATGCTCTTTATGACGCGCAGTGCAAGTCTCTGATCCGTATGTTAAATAGCACTGAATTCACATTGGAGTTGAAAATCCGGATCTTATTTTTGATGCCGAGTGCTGTTGACCTCAACACAGACTTGAGAGTAGTGAAAGTTTTTCTTGCTTCCCCGATTCTCGCTTTCATATCCTCATCAGTTCCGTTCGCCTGTAGTTGAAACGATGCTTCCCAAGTAGGTAAAAGAGGTTGTTTCCTTCAGGTTCCTCCCATTTATGCTGATCGTTGTCTGTTGTTGTTGTTCTTGTCCAGGAATCTTCATCACCTCTGTTTTCTCTATGTTCACCTGAAGTCCTATCTTTGATGCTTCTTCTTATTGATCTCTAAAGCCTCCGCTATGTCTAAGAGATGTAATCGTGTGCCTCTAGGCAGATTGTTTGGTACTCAATATACAACTCTAAATGATTCATCTATTTTAATGTCGTCATCGCCACTAGATGAGATAAAATGGGACTATTTATTGATTTGGTTACACTTTTTCCAAGCCAAACAGGAACACGTTCATCAGCGCGTAAAGATGAATTCCTCGGAGTTCAACCTATATAACCAGCTCCACATAAGCAGCATATATATATGTATATATATATATATATATATATATATATATTACGTCATATCCAGTTCTTGCTACGTTTCAATTCATGTATAATCCCCATCCAGGCATTAATGAAAACAAAACACGTAGATCAGCGAAGAGTCTCTTTTCGGCGAATTCATTTTCTTAGCTGTACAATCGCAAATATATATGTGTTATTTTGTATGTATGTGTACATTAAGTTTGTCAAACAAAATACAATTGGTTATAGTTATTTAAACTAAACAGGTGAAGATTGGTAATTGGAGTTACGTAATACAAAATCAGTCAAGGAAATTAGGTGTTAGTGAAATTAGGGTAGTAACAAAGGTGATGAGTTGTCACAAACAGTTGTTAAAAGAAGTTATGTAATAATATGAATAGTTTGATGAGTGAGTTTTACTCAGGATGCACATGGGAACAAAGTAGATAATACGAAATTACGTAAGAGTTCTAAATGAATACAAGAATTATAAGCAATTAAAGAACAAGGAAAGAAACAAAATTAAGTCATCAAAATCAAAAGAAAATCAAATCAAAAAACCGGAGCTGTGCATACAAAAGAGGATTACTCAACCACTTCTACTGTCTTGGTAACAACTTTTTTGATTTGATTTGACCTTTTTTATTATTTTGATGACTTAATTTTGTTTCTTCGCCTGTTCTTTAATTGCTTATAATTCTTGTATTCATTTAGAACTCTTACGTAATTTCGTATTATCTACTTTGTTCCCATGTGCATCCTGAGTAAAACTCACTCATCAAACTATTCATATTATTACATAACTTCTTTTAACAACTGTTTGTGACAACTCATCACCTTTGTTACTACCCTAATTTCACTAACACCTAATTTCCTTGACTGATTTTGTATTACGTAACTCCAATTAGCAATCTTCACCTGTTTAGTTTAAATAACTATAACCAATTGTATTTTGTTTGACAAACTTAATGTACACATACATACAAAATAACACGTATATATATTTGCGATTGTACAGCTAAGAAAATGAATTCGCCGAAAAGAGACTCTTCGCTGAACCACGTGTTTTGTTTTCATATCCAGTTCTGCAGTCTTTTTCTTATTCCTAATTAAAAGTCAATCTGAACGAAGAATATTCTTTTCAATAATTTCTCCTCTTCAGGTTCTTACACAATTATAAAATATAATATTTATTGTCGTTACAGCAATAATGGCCAGTTATGCGGTGGATACATTTTTAACGTAAGAATAACAGATTGGTTATGGGGTATCAAAATAAATAGTCGTATTTGCAGGTGACAAACGCGCTATTTGGCTGAAATCGATTACAAAATATTGTAAAATGGGAAACAATGGTGGTGATTAATCATAACAGATTTGTAGAATGTGGAGTAGGAAAATTGACCAGTCAGTTCAGGGTTATAAAATGTGTCAGGTGAATGGCTAGTACAAAATGGTATGTATTAAAGAGGAGGAGATAGTAACACTGCAATGAGAGGGGCATCATGAAATAACCAGTATGTGAAACGAAACAGGTGGAGGCATATATTCAGAAAAAAGATAATATCACTAATAATAAATCCCGATAGTATAAATGGAAAATTCCATAGTGTTGAGGGAATGTTTGAATGAAGGGTATAAACTATGACGAGTAATAATAATAATATAATAATTGTAATAATAAGCAAAGAAAAAACAGAACCGAGAGGGTTAAGGGGACGGAGCACTCTTTGTGAGAAGAAGAATCACTAATCCGAGTTTGGTCATGATAGATACAACGTCTGGACGTGTTCTTTTGGATACAAAGTTCCAGTCTAGTCGACCTTATTGCAACAGCTTCAGCTATGTGTAGGAGACGTAAGAGAATTGTACGTGATAACGACTTCGGAATTTAAAACATAACCCTGAAAGCTGTGTTGACGTCGATGCGATGTCCAGTATCGACTAAGTGTGACAGGATCGAGTTTTTTTATGCACTTTGACTGCAGCACTTAGTGACGCGGGTCCGAATCTCATAAGGGACATGAGTTCCTTGAAGGTTGCAGATACCCCATGCTGAAGAAGTGCCCATAAGCACGAAACTTAGGTCAGGCAAGGCTTCCTGTGGCCGATTGCCTCCAACCATCTAATATCACCAATTCAAAGTGCACTGTGACGGCGAGTCACCTAGAATGGTGTGGCCACATTGCAAACTTGACTAGATAAAATTCGGTCTGCACCAAACAAAGGACTAGACATATATTACACTAGTTGCTGACTACTGTCCATTCAAAAGTAAATGGTCTTTTGTGAACAAGAGATGTCTCTGGTGGTTGCATGGTTTGAATCTTAGTGAGCACACAGTCACTAAATGGTAATGCAGACAAATTGAAATAAGAAGTCCCAAATAGGAGGGGATGCTCGTCTTGGAATCCACTGAAAGTCATCATCGCCCGGGATAAAATTTATTTTCCAATGTTATCATATTGTTACATAGAGATTGATTCTTTGCACTTTGCCTGTAGTTACGCATGAAACTGTCTAAGTCAACATTCATACAAAACAAAATGCCATTAGTCTGTAAATTAATTTAAAGCGATGGGAAAGTTTCAAAGACATCTAAATGTTAAATTCAATTTTAGATTTTCCCGTAGATTGATTGGACTGAAGTGCTCGGTTTCAGGCTGACATGTCGACTCCTTATTCAGATGCTTCGACAATATTTGGTCATGTAACTTGAAGTCAATTGGTGGAGGTGACTAGCAGTGGAATCCAGGATATGCACATTTCGTCCAATTTGGGACTCGTCATTTGGATGAGTATCCTGGATTTCACTGCCAGTCAATATCCACCAATGGACTTCAAGGACTACATGACGAGACATCGTCAAAGTATCTGCATAAGGAGCCGGCATGTCAACCTGAGACCGAGCACTTCGATCCAATCAATCGACGGGAAAATCTAAAATTCAATTAAATAATTAATAAGTTCTTTTGCACAAGGGGTGGCTCTCGTGGCTCAATTGGTCTAGTGGTTGGAGTTTTGGCGTTTCAAACTGTGGCCACTGGGTTCGAGAATCAGTGCAGTATGCAGGCGCATCTACTAGTTGACGAGTCCCAAATAGGACGAAGTGAGCATGTTCTGGATTCCACTGCAAGTCACCACCCATCAGTTGCATCGAAATGTCAATTATTAATTTCATAGTTCATTCAAATATTACTTTCACGGGGTAATGCTATACTACTAACTTATAGCAAGTAGCATAAGTATGCGACAAACCTTTTTTCAGTTAGAAAAACCACAAGGTAGGATGTACTCACTGTGGTAGATCAGCAGTTGTGTGAATTGGTGGTTGAGTGGTAGACTGACTAATTGCGAAACAAAGTAAATGGTTCCAGGCTTGATTACCCCATGATGCATGACTACATCTCATCTAGTAATTCTAACCAAAAGTAATTCTGGAAGCGAGGTCAGATAATATTTAGCAAAAGGAAGGAATGATCTGCAACACTATTCAGCTCACCCATTTACCACCAAAGTAACTGTGGCCAAGAATCTGATCAACAGAGCCAAACGTCTAGTTACTGAGGAGGAAGAGATTAGCAACGAACTAAAAGTGGTCCAATCCACTCTTGGATCAAAAAATTATTCTAAAGACTTCATAAGAAGAATGTGAAGATAAGGATGAATCGAAACCTGTTCACAAAAGGTGGGTTAGTGAAGAAGTAATATTTTACCGTAAAGAAACACCCGATGAAATAAAGAAAACACTTAACGATCAAAATAGAAGAGTTCATTATCGATAATGTAGCAATGACTGACTGCAGAAGAACGAAATAAATAGGTGAATAACAGCAGATTCAAAGTCACGAAGATGTCAAGATAAATAAAAAATAATATTAATAATAATACCAATAATAATAGTAATAGTAGTCGGTGAGGTGAATGAGTTATACGAGCCGTTGGAACCTGTGTTGGCGTTTGTCGATCAGTCGACGTACACTCTCAGTTGTCAGTGTTTCCGTTTCATTGTATGTGTGTGTGTGTGTGCAATTTGAGGAGGACGTTGTTGGACGGGGAGGCTTCGAGTGTAATCAGTGACTGGCGAACGTGTGGATACTGGATGCGGCTGTGTTTGACTGACGGACAACTGTTCGATGGGTATTGATGCGCGCTAGTTGTATTTCCTGTGTGTCAGTGAGTGGATGTTGTATATTCTGTGTGTTTGTTATGCCTTTCCTAATGAGTCCGGTCAAAATCATGCCCCAGGTGAGACTCGAACTCACGACCTTCAGATTATGAGACTGACGCGCTAACCGACTGCGCTACTAGGGCGCCATCGTCTGCGCCATAGCACGAAAACACAAAACACTCCCGACACAGACACACACACACGCACACACACACACACACACGCACACACGCACACACGCACAATGGCACAAACACCCACACACTCACTCACGAAACAGCCAACACAACACTAATCAGCACAGCACAACACGACACAACACAATATCAACACAACCTACGAAACAACCAACACAAACACCACACTCACTCTCCTCCGCCTACAGCTCAACAGCTCCAAGCAGACAAACAACACAATCACACCAACCAATCAATCAATCAATCAATACACTGAGCATCAAACCACACTACCCAATTAACCACACATCAAACACCCACCATCCAACAACCAACAACCGCATCATTCGAACACACGAATCACACACAAGTCAGTGCACCTCTCCACATCCGACACCACACAGACACAAGTAGAAAGGCGAACAGGCGAACAAACAAACACGTACACACTCGCACACGCAGACACAAAATATTCACATACACATGTATGCACACGTACACGCGAAGGAACACCTACATGCCTTGACACACAGATGCATGCACGCACGCACGCACACACACACACACACTCGGAAATCGATTGTCACACGACAAGTCTGAACGACTCCTTCACCAATCCACATCGAACATCAAGAAGTACACACGTTTACTCATCGTGTGTGCTTTCACGGAGACAGTTAAACATGCCTGAGAAGGTGCCACGCACTGACAGTCGAAAATCACCTACACCTTCGAACGCTGAAATCACTCATGGTGGTGAGTCAGGCATTTCAACGGAAGACACGATTCTCCTACAACTGTCAACAAGTACCTGGTCTTAGGCTTGGCAGTTGTACCAGTTGTCTTTCTCCGACCGACCCACCGACCAACTGACCCAGTCAGCAACACTCACTCACTCACTCACTCCTTGCTAACACTGACATTCGCGTCTCAACATCCACATTGTCAATATAATTATATCTCTATAGCCTCCGCCTTCAAAGTCATCTACAAGGCAAAGAGTAATCTACCCAAATCCCTACGTACCCGACTCATCTGTATTGCTGAAGCTTTGGCTATCGAAACAGAAAAGCCAGAACTCTGTGTACAGAAGAAGTTCGTTCAACCCCTCCAACTTTCATGGTCTTAATCCCTCTATGCTAAAGTATGGTAATCCCCAATCATACTTTAGCTCTACCAACTCTCCATTTTTCCATTTTTTCATTTTTTGTCTATTCAATTTGTATACTCTTCCTTATTAAGTCAATTGTTACTATTACTACTCTCACTTTTAATTGTCCCCGGTATTATTTCACTTGTTCCACTTGTCATTCTAAATCAATTCCTTTATGCAACATTAAATTCTATGCTATTAAATTTCACACAATATTACGTAACGTTTTTATTTTTTCGATTTGTCTACTAATCTTATAATTGCACACCTTTTTCAAGTTCTATCCATCCTATGAATTATTCTATATATGACATTAATTTGCTTTGCCACTTGACCTTTAACTACGATTATAATCACAAACATTTTAGTTTTAATTGAACTTCATATTATTATTATTTCATGCATTCACACCTATGTTTCATTTCCCTCACCGGATATAACTTCTTAAAAACCATATATATACGATTGTACAGCTTGATGATAAATTCGTTGAAAAGAGTCTCTTCGCTGAATCGTTTGTTTTGATTTTCTATATAATTATATCACCAATTTGCATACTAATCACCATCAAAATATTCGTACTGAAAATATGCTTCTAATTTTATCTTCAACATTATTGATATTATTTTGATTATTATTATTACTACTTCCACTACTATTACTATTAATGATATGAGTATTACTGTTATTATCATTATTACACTTGTCGACTGTCACACCACTCTATTTACTGAGAGTTTCCTCTAGTCGGTGAATTACTAGGTGGCTTGCTTACCGGTCAGTGACGCGATCGTCGTCAGTGGCTGGATGGATTTCCATGACTGGCTTTCTAATTATATCAGTCCTCATATTAAAAGTTGCAATAATAATAGTAATATTAATAGTAATAATAATAATAATAATAATAATAATAATAATAATAATGATACTGATAATAATAGTAATAGTAGTCGGTGAGGTGAATGAGTTATACGAGCCGTTGGAACCTGTGTTGGCCTTTGTCGATCAGTCGACCTACACTCTCAGTTGTCAGTGTTTCCGTTTCATTGGATGTGTGTGTGCAATTTGAGGAGGACGTTGTTGGACGGAGAGGCTTCGAGTGTAATCAGTGACTGGCGAACGTGTGGATACTGGATGCGGCTGTGTTTGACTGACGGACAACTGTTCGATGGGTATTGATGCGCGCTAGTTGTATTTCCTGTGTGTCAGTGAGTGGATGTTGTATATTCTGTGTGTTTGTTATGCCTTTCCTAATGAGTCCGGTCAAAATCATGCCCCAGGTGAGACTCGAACTCACGACCTTCAGATTATGAGACTGACGCGCTAACCGACTGCGCTACTAGGGCGCCATCGTCTGCGCCATAGCACGCAAACACAAAACACTCCCGACACAGACACACACACACGCACACACACACACGCACACACACACACACGCACACACGCACAATGGCACAAACACCCACACACTCACTCACGAAACAGCCAACACAACACTAATCAGCACAGCACAACACGACACAACACAATATCAACACAACCTACGAAACAACCAACACAAACACCACACTCACTCTCCTCCGCCTACAGCTCAACAGCTCCAAGCAGACAAACAACACAATCACACCAACCAATCAATCAATCAATACACTGAGCATCAAACCACACTACCCAATTAACCACACATCAAACACCCACCATCCAACAACCAACAACCGCATCATTCGAACACACGAATCACACACAAGTCAGTGCACCTCTCCACATCCGACACCACACAGACACAAGTACAGAGGCGAACAGGCGAACAAACAAACACGTACACACTCGCACACGCAGACACAAAATATTCACATACACATGTATGCACACGTACACGCGAAGGAACACCTACATGCCAAGACACACAGATGCACGCACGCACGCACGCACACACACACACACACTCGGAAATCGATTGTCACACGACAATTCTGAACGACTCCTTCACCAATCCACATCGAACATCAAGATATACACACGTTTACTCATCGTGTGTGCTTTCACGGAGACAGTTAAACATGCCTGAGAAGGTGCCACGCACTGACAGTCGAAAATCACCTACACCTTCGAACGCTGAAATCACTCATGGTGGTGAGTCAGGCATTTCAAAGGAAGACACGATTCTCTTACAACTGTCAACAAGTACCTGGTCTTAGACTTGGCAGTTGTACCAGTTGTCTTTCTCCGACCGACCCACCGACCAACTGACCCAGTCAGCAACACTCACTCACATGCTAACACTGACATTCGCGTCTCAACATCCACATTGTCAATATAATTATATCTCTATAGCCTCCGCCTTCAAAGTCATCTACAAGGCAAAGAGTAATCTACCCAAATCCCTACGTACCCGACTCATCTGTATTGCTGAAGCTTTGGCTATCGAAACAGAAAAGCCAGAACTCTGTGTACAGAAGAAGTTCGTTCAACCCCTCCAACTTTCATGGTCTTAATCCCTCTATGCTAAAGTATGGTAATCCCCAATCATACTTTAGCTCTACCAACTCTCCATTTTTCCATTTTTTCATTTTTTGTCTATTCAATTTGTATACTCTTCCTTATTAAGTCAATTGTTACTATTACTACTCTCACTTTTAATTGTCCCCGGTATTATTTCACTTGTTCCACTTGTCATTCTAAATCAATTCCTTTATGCAACATTAAATTCTATGCTATTAAATTTCACACAATATTACGTAACGTTTTTATTTTTTCGATTTGTCTACTAATCTTATAATTGCACACCTTTTTCAAGTTCTATCCATCCTATGAATTATTCTATATATGACATTAATTTGCTTTGCCACTTGACCTTTAACTACGATTATAATCACAAACATTTTAGTTTTAATTGAACTTCATATTATTATTATTTCATGCATTCACACCTATGTTTCATTTCCCTCACCGGATATAACTTCTTAAAAACCATATATATGCGATTGTACAGCTTGATGATAAATTCGTTGAAAAGAGTCTCTTCGCTGAATCATTTGTTTTGATTTTCTATATAATTATATCACCAATTTCCATACTAATCACCATCAAAATATTGGTACTGGAAATATGCTTCTAATTTTATCTTCAACATTATTGATATTATTTTTATTATTATTACTACTTCCACTATTATTACTATTAATAATATGAGCATTACTGTTATTATCATTATTAGACTTGTCGACTGTCACACCACTCTATTTACTGAGAGTTTCCTCTAGTCGGTGAATTACTAGGTGGCTTGCTTACCGGTCAGTGACGCGATCGTCGTCAGTGGCTGGATGGATTTCCATGACTGGCTTTCTAATTATATCAGTCCTCATATTAAAAGTTGCAATAATAATAGTAATATTAATAGTAATAATAATAATAATAATAATAATAATAATAATACTGATAATAATAGTAATAGTAGTCGGTGAGGTGAATGAGTTATACGAGCCGTTGGAACCTGTGTTGGCGTTTGTCGATCAGTCGACCTACACTCTCAGTTGTCAGTGTTTCCGTTTCATTGGATGTGTGTGTGCAATTTGAGGAGGACGTTGTTCGACGGGGAGGCTTCGAGTGTAATCAGTGACTGGCGAACGTGTGGATACTGGATGCGGCTGTGTTTGACTGACGGACAACTGTTCGATGGGTATTGATGCGCGCTAGTTGTATTTCCTGTGTGTCAGTGAGTGGATGTTGTATATTCTGTGTGTTTGTTATGCCTTTCCTAATGAGTCCGGTCAAAATCATGCCCCAGGTGAGACTCGAACTCACGACCTTCAGATTATGAGACTGACGCGCTAACCGACTGCGCTACTAGGGCGCCATCGTATGCGCCATAGCACGAAAACACAAAACACTCCCGACACAGACACACACACACGCACACGCACACACGCACAATGGCACAAACACCCTCACAC